>CM051705.1:15816282-16298782 GCA_028022725.1 Lycodopsis pacificus | reverse complement strand
TAATATACGCGGTGACCATATACTGTATGTGCCTGCGGCTAACTCTGTACGGTTGATAGAGACATTCAATCACAAGCCTGTTGCTTGCATGACACATTACAGTTACTCCTACACAGCAATGTGAGCGTACAGTGGCTGATGCATTTAGTACAGTTTGAATGTGTGGTTGTATCAAGTTTCTCTTAAACGACAACCTCGCATTCCCAAAGCAATGGGATATTGTAGTATAATCATGGCATTATGGCATTTGGTGCATTGGGGTACAATGAATCATCAGCATCACAGAGTAAATAGTCGGATTATGGGTAACAGCAACAATTGGAAAACATGACAGCAGGGTTATAATATGTTACTATTTAATACAAATACTTGTTAAATGACAATATGAATGCGTTTCATTCAAATGAGGCACAAACAGAATTTCAGCAAATGAAGATGAGAATTAATGAGCATTTCCATCCACTCCTGTTCCATTGAGCATGTTGAGATATGAACACACACCGTCTGGGGAATTTCCATTCAAGTTTAGAAGATACTCGCATTTGGAATCATGTTAGAAATTGATTTATTCATTGCCAGTGTGGACAGGAGGAACAATCACACCTATTACTATTTCAATGTACATAAGCGCATGGACTCGTTGTTTAAAGACACCCCTTAAAAAACGTGAACCTATCGTAATAATGCTGATCATGGGGACTTGTAATGTGGTGAGCAGGGAAACCAACATGACCGTGGTCACCGAATGCATTAAATGACCACGACCCCTTTGCAGCAGATCTCATGATGCATCCAGCCAACAGTCAGGGTGTAGCCCCGGCAAACTGACCTGGCAACACCGATGCCTGATTGCCCCATGACATAGCAAATCACTCCTGCGTGCTCACTGGGATAGAGGAGAGGAGAGGGAGGGATGCTACTGCCAGATGACAGAGTCTACTCTGAGCAGCAAGTTGCTAAAAGGGTCTGAAAAGTTGCTCATTCCAGTGAGAAAGTTGCAAAGTTGGCAACACTGTGTGTGTGCGTGATATCATTACGTTTAACTAGCCTAGGCTCGTTCAGGGCCCAGACCCCCAATTCTGCTCATATGTAATGCGTATATCAAGGGATTTGTTTTAGTACAAGTTATGGGGAAAAATGCATGAAAACTTCAGCAGTCTGATTTCAGCCATTTTTTTAAAATCACATCATTTAACAATACAGGCACAATGTTGAATTTGGATCTTCTCAAGTGCGGCATCCAGTATTTTGCTTGACTTTCTCTCATTTGAGCCTTCCTGGACTCTGGTCCTGCTGGTTGACACAAAACACTCCCAAGCTCCCAGCCAAGAAATAGTCCAGTAGTGATTTGTCCAGAGATGTCCCGGAAACCATTTTTGGGGGCTTCGAAGCTTCAGTGAGAAACAGATTTCAGTCAGATATACAGCTGCTAGAAAACGTTGTCTCTCTCTCGTGGCAGGCTGTGGACGAGGACGGCATCTCGTTGGCACGGAGTCAGCAGCACCACTCAAAGTCAAGCAGGATCTTTTTCTTACTATTTGATGGGCTATTTTGGAATTTGAATGCATAGCCTGATACTAATTAAAAAAGCATTTGGATGTTGATTACCATGGCAACGTCAAATGTTCCGAAGCATTCGGGTCGGACTTAGATTTTTGTATGGATTAAACAAATGAGATTCAACAAGTTCATTGGTGAGTTTTAGAATTGTTGGTAGGCGTATTTTAGTATTTTTTCCACCTCTTTCCAGTCTTTATGCTAAGCTAAGCTAGCCGGCTGTAGCGTTTCGATGCAACAATTTCAACAGTCAACTTTTGCTATTTATTCACGACGCGAACAAAGTCCTTAAGTTAAATAATGTCTTAATCTAGCCTTCAGTTAGTAGATTCTTAGTCTCCAGTCTAATCTTAATGCCGAAGTTTAGTCTTGGCAACAACATGCAAACACGAGGAAGTTTCCCTCTGCAAGGAAACACTCTCCAACCCAAAGATTTATTTCATATTAAAAAGATTCACCTTCAAACGTTCCTGTAAATGCTTCAGTATGTCGGTACAGTGTAAGCCTTAACGTCATCCAGTTTAGTACATCTGTTGCTTTTTTTTCCTGGTGCTTTCAGCCACCACACACTCCACTTAGAAACCACAGTTTCTGGTTTGAGTTGAGAGGCTCTGCTCGTTTAATCTGCAGCTATCAGTAAAACCTTTTGAAGGGAACTGTTTGTTTGGTTACGAGTGGCTTGCGCTGAGACGTTGTGCGGCTTCACTCTCCTTTCTTTTGAGCATTCAGAGCAGCCACTCAGCCTTCCTTTGAGCTGGATGTGACCAAAAGCTCATCAGCCACCGCATTCATACCCTCCGTGTCCCTTGACAAATAGCACTGATCACATTGCGAAAGGTCTCATTTGGCTATTTGGAGCATCTGGATGATTGATGATAATGATAGCTAAATTGCAAAGCTAACATCGTTCCCCCTTCGCCGCGGCCCTCCATATGCAATGAGCGAATTTGCAATGTAACCTTTGTGCCGGAGCATAACTTTCCACAGAGGTTGGAAAATAAAACACTCTTTCAGAAATGTGTCTCCCAGTCGTGAGCCTTTCAAATAGAGAGAACGGATACAACGCGGAGCGTGGAAACGGCATTTTGCGAATGCTTCTTCTGCTTTTTTCCATTAACAACTCCTAAGAATAGGAGCAGAAGAAGTTTTGGAGGACTCAGTCCAGGTCAATGACTTTGCGTGCATTGTCTGCAGCACAACACTCTCTGATTGTTCCAACTCCTGGGTTGTTTTCTCAGCCTGACCACGAACGCCTGCCTTCATTTTTTATAAGACTAATGGACTCCTACGCTGCCTCTTCCCTTTCGTCAATACTACCGTGCGTGCTTCCTGCCTTATTTATGGGTGAGCGTTGCCTCCGGTAATATCCATTGTCTTTTCTTGAGAAGCACACAAACAGCATAACGTGACCATCAGCTGCAGGCAGATTATTCCCCCCCCCTCTCCCTCCCTCCCTTCCATCCTTCACTCTCTTCCCTCGAGCACTGATTCAGCTTTTCCATTTACCGGTCACAGCCGCACGATTTTCTTGGCTCTTCCTGACGAAACACCCACAAGTGACCCAAAGTGTCACAGGCCTGGCTCTCTATCACGACTGACCATATGAAAACCCATTTAAGTGCTTGTAAACTGACCTCAGTGGGGCTTTCAGAACACATGGAAGCTAGATTGGGTGCGGTATTTTTATCCATAGATCACTGCCGCTCTCGGTTCGGCGGTTTCACAGTTGCTTTTTTGCACAAGTTTTATAAAGGGCACGTTTTCTGTCAACCAACTTGCCAAACTTTGATTACCTCTGGTTTTGATAATTTTTCCTTGTGTTCATTTTGTTTTGTTGACTTTAGAGGTATGTTCATACACCAGCCAGGCAGTCTCACTTCCTCTTAAGTACTGTGTGAAAGGTCCTGCCTATTTTCCACATCAACCCCAGCAGACATGTTAATCTCAGCTTCCTATTTCCTCTCCTCCTTTTTAAATCAGAATCAACTATTTCCTGAGACATTATCTGTCATTTTTTTCCTGCCGAATTTTTTCATCTCGTCTCCTCCCAGAACCTCAAAAAAACCACGGACTGTCTACCGCAGGGGTCACTAATAGGCGGACCGCAATCAGAGTCCGGACCCAGACACCGTTGTATCCAGAACCTGGACCTATAACCGATAGATCATTGAGAATTATTACATTTTGACGGAGCGCTTCTATTTTAAATGGCGCAGCTTTTCTAGCCTTTACGTTACTCGTTCAGGGGCCCAGGAAGCACACCGACCAATTGCATGCGTTGTAAAACATATCATGTGATGCTACTCAAGTGACATTTACACACACAGGGGAGACTAATCGGAGAATAATACACGAGTCAGAGAAGTTATTTCACTTGACGTTCTCCTAAAAGAGAAAAGTGGTCAGCGAGACCAGAGCGTTTATCAAGAATGGACAGACTTTAAATGTTAATTCTTCCCGCGGGCAGTTCCAAACCAGTATGTCTCACATGTTCAGAGACTATTATTAAAAGCAGCAATGTGAAGCACCTCTACGAGAGAAAGTATAACTCTTTTGAGCGAACGTACCCACTCACATCCGAAATGAAGACACAGAAAATAAACCTAAGAGCCCAAAATTATCAGAATCCTACCACATTCATTCACTGCCCAACAATGATGTAAACAGAGAGGAATAGAGCTGAAACAAGTGGTTTCAACAACAACTGATATAACATAAGACAGTTGTTGACTACATACAGATGCTAATACAGATGCTAGGCTACTAATGGCACTAAATCATAGCGCAAGTTAGACATTACTGAGATGTTCCGGACCTTTGCGTGAGGACATTTTCTGTAAAAGGACCTTGTTTCATTTGTTTGGAATACCGTTGTCTTGGGCCCATCCGTGTGCTTCCTTAATCCCGGTTCCATACGCTGCTTCACCTCCTCATCAAGCATTCCGTCTGCGTCCGCGCCTGCCCTGGCCCTCCCTCATTCCTTTAACCCTTCGAGCTCAGGTTCAGCGGCTATAAAAGGAGGCACGCTTCACCCGGGGGCCGCTATCGATCCGTATCACACAGGACACGCCGCTCCCTTTGCTCAGCAGCAGAAGCTTTTAAAACGGTTTGTGTTCGTTCGGTGGTAAGGTCATCAAAGAATTTTGTCTTGGATTCTTTTTTTGGAAGGAATGTGAAGGAATGTAATTGTAAGATGCAGCTGCTCGCAATACAATGACAAAAAAACACCCTGTCTTCAAGACCAAATGACATAAATATCCACATGCTCTCTGTGGTTGAATATTGGAGCCAAGAAATGACTTATTTGCAATATGTAAGCAATATTATGTAGTTGATGAGTCTTAAATGTGCACTACAGAGAGATATAAAAGAAGGCACGAATCAAAGCATACAGCGTTGTTCTATTGTCGCCGGCTATAACGGCGCTATACTGTTTATAATTGCAGTTTCAGGTTACGTCATTTCAGAGACCCAGGTTCAATACCTGGCCATTGTATCTATAGTTTGGCCAGGTGCTCCCGTGGCACAGCTAGCCAGCCCTTTCTCACTCCCCAGTCATTAAACAGGGCGGCTTCGGTCATGGTCGGTCTATGAGCGGCCATAGTTATGACGTGAGTAAAGGTGAAAGTCAAGTTAAGTCACGTAAAAAATTTGTAACATCCTTAACTAATGTAACTTACTAAACCTACGTCTCATACCTAACATACTTACCGTGCATGCAACTTAATAACTTGCGTTGCTTGCGTAATATATTGAACTTACATTGCATATGCAACGTTCTTAACTCACGTAGTGTACGTAATGTACTTGCATTGCATACATAACATACTTAATTTAAGTCGCATATGTAATGTACTTCACTTACGTCGCATTATGTAAAGTACTTAAATTAAAGTAACAGACATACTTATTTAAATCTAAACCGCAATCTCTGGATAATTTCCTGTGAACTCAGGGAGGGAGAACGTGTTGAACTAGCAGTGTGTTGCGGCGGGACGCTGGTGAGGGATCATGTCCTGCAAATAGCTCATACGTGTTGGTCATTGGCTGGGGGATAGCATGACTATCATGTTAGTTAGTTAGTTTATTCTATATGATCTGGACATCACAGTAGCATTAGAATTGTAACAAATGTATGCACTAGGACCAGATGCACTGTTTTTAGTTGTAGTGAAACACATCTGTCCACAAGGTTTTGCATGTCTCAAGCCAACAACAGTCTAAACTGGTTTTCTGGAAGATCTCTGACTGCACGATGCTAGGCCAGGCTATGGACAGCAGTAATAAATGATTCAGCACTTTCTGCTGGCTTGTGATGGAGTGTATTAGAACGTCCATTCTCACTCTTGCATGTTATTTTTGCACACACATTGACTTCAGTTTCATCCCCTAGGGCAGTGTTCTCCAAAGTTTTGTTCTGCGGACCCACTTTTTAAAAAAAGAACAAACCATCACGCCCTGTTCCACAATAGGCCTCTTTAAATCATGACAGACAATGTGTACGTAAATGAACATTCTTTATCGTTTTTACTGCCATTTCCGCATCACTTTATATTGTCTTCAATCATTTCAAAGAGATAGATGTTTGATAAATCACAACTTTGTTTTGTGCATGTGTTATTGAAAACATACACACGTGTTAAATACTTAATAAATGAGACCACATAAATGCATTTAGCTGGAGTTAACAGGCTCTCATTCTTTTGATTTCTTCTCATCAGCAAAACAAACCGAATGTGCGCAAGCTAATAATAGACCACAATTATCATAACAAATCATGAGCTTATTTGCCTCTTTGTAAATGTGCTTCAACCCATCACACTGAGCCATAGTTGTTGTTACTTGTTGGTCTGATCTCTCCTGTAAATTTGGACTTTATGGCACCAGTCATTGATAAATATGAGGGTGAGTCCATAAAGGCCAAGTCCCCATGAACAGCGCCAGGCTGTAAAGGGATTTTGGCACAGTGGCCACAACCATTGGAAATAGAAGGGCTGTAAAGCGATTCATATTTCCCAGTCTCGAAGAGTTGCATCATTGGATTATTTCATGCCCATCCATGTGTGCAATGGAGACAACAGAAAGTCAGACGGCTTGGCCAGAAAGAAGCTACAAAAAGGCCCCACAGAAACCTTTGGGTGACGTCAGCAACAAGACATCCACTATTTGGCTATTTCCAATGTTTTCCAGTGTCAACTCTGAATGTGCACAAGAGAGATAAATACCGTCCATTTTTACTGTCACTGTCTTACGACGGCATGTCTTTAAAATAAAACCAAGTATCTTTCATGCCATGCTCAGATATTTCCTGCTTTAAGTAAAGCTTGCAGCCACGTAATCCTCGCATATAGCGGAGCCGTGTAATCTCCACATTGTGTCAACTGAACATAATCTTTTCTTTGGAGTCTGCACTCATTCGAACAAAAATGTGCGAGGCTGTTTTACCAGACGATGATTGCGATCGCTGCAAAAGTCCCATGAACTCTGGTTCACCTTCATAATGCTTTTGTCAATGGAACGTTTAGTGCTGTATAAAGACACTGCGCTTGAGATCACTCCAGCAGCTGTTGCAGAACGTACACTTTGTGTGCGAGGCAAGGAAACACTGAAGGACAACTATTTAGCACAGTGCTAATTTTCCATCTCATGTTAAGGGAATGTACTGAAGTTTCGTGGTGAATTGTTCTCACGGTCACGCCACGCTCCGAGAGCCAAGAAAAAAAAAACGGCCATACACCTACTAAACCCCTCACATCCGAGTGCCTGCAGCTTTTGAGGACATACCAATGTTGCACTTCCTGTAACATGTGCTAAATCATATCTCCTCGTCTCCAGTCTGGGTGAAGTAATGACAGGGTTCCACCCAAGGTGAAGGACATACTAATTCACTCTGGCTCGGCATTGTTTTGATGTAGAGATAGCGGCAGGCAGAGGTGAGTGATGGAGCTGTCCGACAGGAATGAGAGGAGGCCGGGCCCTCTGTCACAGCAGGACGGACAGATGGGGCATCATGGGAAACATGCCTGAGATCATAAAAGACTCTACGGGACATAATGAGAGACTTCAGAGAGTGTGTTTGGGGAGGGGGAGGGGGGGGAACTCCCAGGAAGGCATCATTTAACGGCTGTTCAAAAAAACAACTCCTGGCGAGTGAGCGATTCTCGCTTCACTCGTGATCTCTCTATCTCGTGGATTCCTGATAAACTGTTCGCTCGCGGAGACCTTCGGACTACCGGTAAGTAAAAACGGAGTCCTATTTGTCTTTGATTTGAGTAAACGACATCTTTACGAGGTTGCATCGCAGACGGATGATGCGCCCCGGCACATCCATCAGCGCCGGAGCGAGAGGGGGGGTTGAGTTTCCAGACTCTCCCAGCGTGTCTTGCTGTCTATCTGTAACACCCCTTTATGAGTCACCTTGTCAGAGCCTCTGAGGCAAGACAACCTTATTTCACTGTATGGACATGTCTTTGTTTTTCGTACTCAACGGAGGGGAAGATTTTCAAGGTCTGAGGTGAAAAAAAGACGAAGAAAAAAAATACCTTTTGAAAGAAAAGCTTCTTGGATGTTGTACGTCGGCAGAAAAGAAGGAAGAAAGAATAAGTACAAGAGTGTATTTTCATACCACAAAGTCAGAACTCGAGGCCTTGAATGGTGTCTTATCTTGAATACACTTGGCATTTTATTATTGACTCCCAGCTATTTATCAAGATTAACTCCCACTCTGTGCAGAGTCCAGCGGAGCAGCTTAACTTCTACTCCCAATTCTGATTCCCATCTAGCCGGCCGGCTCTTAAACGATACGCCTTTTTCAAAAGCTCGGCTGAGGAATTCAGTGACGGGTGACACGCCGTCACATATTGATGTGATCATTATCAAATTAAGCACACCTCTTGTGATATGTGACAAGGCCGTTGGAGTTTCGCAGTACCGGGAGCCACGGGGCGCCGCTCACCCGCTCCTGAACCCCTATCACTCTCCCTTCCGTCTGCCTTCCATTACTGCCGCTCACGCTGAAGACCGGAAAGGTCATCCATGAAATGCTCGGTGTGGGATTATTCTGCTCGCTGTTCCCTGTCATCTCATATCGTGAATTTACATTACTCACTCACTGGTCTTCATTGCATCAGTACTGAATACGGCAGGGACTAGCACAGACATTTTGAGGGGGCTGTTGCTCTAAACTGAAAAAGGGCGGCGTAGCTGGGCTGCAACCTCCGGTTCTGATAAGTGAAGCCAATGTGTAAGTGCTTTAAACTCTTTCACATTCTTCCTACAGGCCATCAGGGGGCGAATCCTCTGATTGCAAAAAAAACCCTCAAATTGTATCGAAGTCTGAGAAAATGTCCCTGCTTCTCAGTAAACATTGTAAATATGAGTTCATGGTCTCAATTGCTAGTTTCAAGTATTTTTCAGGACAACATGATGTCCTTTTGTAAATGATGGTCCCACTTCGAGTGAAATAGACCATAAAGCAGGGTCTGCTTTAGAGCGTGGCTTCCTTGTGATTGACAGATCAGATATACACGGAGTCTTTCAATACCTCGGCGTCACTTCTCAGCAGTCCACATATGGTCACTTCCGTTGGTTCTGTTGGTCACTGGTTGTAAAAAAAAAACCAAGATGGCGATGGCCAAATTGCCAAACTAGAGGCTTCAAAACCGCAGTCCACAAACCACTGGGTGACCAAACGTTGACTATATCCACTTCTTATGTACAGTCTGTAGGCAAAGTGCTGAACACACAAAGTCACTAAGGGGGGTCCGGGGGGCATGTCCCGCCGGCTATTTTTAACTTTCAAAAAGTATGTCATTAGTGACAAAGGCTTCCTATTTCTTTCCATACTAAACAAAAAAATGACTTATTTCAAGTATATATGTTAGAAAACACTGACACTCCTTACTAATATGGCAGTAAGTGTTAAAGACAGACACAATCCTCCTGCTGGAGTCTGAGGTAACATTTTGCCCAATGGCAACTTCTTGCTGGAACATAATACGAGCAATCTTCAAAATGCAGTCAGTGGCACTCACGTTTGAAAGACACATAGCTCAATCTTTGGTCCCTAGCCAAGCAGTTTCTCAGAGGGTACAAGGGTCAGAGCCATAAGACCCCAACAACATTCCTGTTACTCCAAAATGAGAAGTGCTCCATGAAGAGATAACAGAAATGTTAGAGAAGTCGTGAGGTAAGGTTTTTATTTATTTATATCTAGATAACAGCATATTGGATTGAGTAGAGGAGGAAGGTGCAGGCGAGGTGATATGATTCAGAGGGGACAGGACGATAAAAGCCACCGGCGCAGTTTAGGGATTCTGGACATCGCAAAAGGCACACTGGGAAGTTGCTGTCAGGACAGCAATAAGCAGGGACAGTTGAGACATCTTAGGGATCACTGTGAACTCTTCAACAGTGCGTTGCTGAGTTGTTGTAGCATTTGCGCGGCAGAGAATCCAGCAAATTGCACCAAAGATCCTGCAATGTTGTCCCTTACCACCGTTAGCTTCTAGCCGCCGGCTGGAAAATGTCTCAGAAAGTTGTTATGGCCGATGTGCTAGAAAACATGTCCAGCACCCAAAATTAGCACGAGTAGTGTTTCTGGTCACCAGATGAATGTAAGTAGAATATTCACACTACTTTTATCTCCGTTTCTGTCTCCACCAACTCCAGAGACAAATGCTTTCTTAGCTGGCAAATGTTTGACATCTAAAATGAAGCCCTTAATTGTCAATACAATTTCTTGAATTAATCTTTCAAAAGACTCACAAATTCTAAGATTTTAGGAAACTTTTTTTACTGACTGCATTGTATTATCTCAAAATATTTGCCGACACCTATTAAAAAAATAAAATAAAATCGCAATGTGTCTTAGTTGCCTTTGACACTTGTATATAACGCTCTCCACTTGTGATCCCCAGACAAACTTTACAACCAAGTGCAAACAGGGTTTAATTAACAGGCCTCAGCTCCTGCTTCCAAGCTGGCAAAAATGATCCAAAAACAGAAAAGTTACATAATTTGTTTGGCCCAAAAAGGACCCAAAAACAGAAAAGTTACATCATTTGTTCGGTCAATTTGTTTCCCCGATTGTGGCATCACACCCTATACTGGCAGCTGAGTGTGCCTTGTTTTAATGTTGCGATTTTATCACCCAAAAAATGAATTTGAAAACCAAAGGTTGATTCTTTTCAGGCATTTAGATAACGCGACTGTGACTATCGACTTGTGAAAAAAACATTCTGTTCACTAAAACGTCCAAAAGGATTCATCATCGTGTACAGTGGAGCAGAAAGACGGAACCCATGTGAAACCACACCGTATCTCCTGCCAGAGTAATTACAGCCAAAGTGGGCACTCTTCCTCCAAGTGCAATGCATTAGCTCCTCAATAAATGATTTACACATATGCAACCCGCTCGCCCCTGTGATCACTGTACAATGAAGGAAAAAAAGGAGAAGTGGAGATAGAGAAGCACACCTCTGCAGCTTTTCCCGCTCCATTTCTATTTTTTTTTTTTAAATGGAGTAAGATGGACATGGTTTGCTCTCTGTCTTGACAGGTGGGATACGGGGCTGAACTCAGAGCCTGTAAATGTACAAGGGAAGGCTGTACTGCAGGGAGTTCTGCGATGATGGAGTAAGTGGCTTCCTTTGGCTCTAAAGCATACAGATCAGCTGTCCCTGAGACAATACTCCCAGCTCTTGGAGCAGAGAAAAAGTTTTTCTTTTTTTTCCACCCTCCACTTCAGATAGAAGCTGATAAAAATAGCTCCATTCAATCCTGTTTTTTCTCGAACAACAGGGCCATTTGCTGCCAGGAGGATAATGCACTTCCTCTGCGTATTATTCTGGAGTATCTAAATGGACATAAATGACTTTGAACAAAGCACTTTTTCTTTTTTTGTTTTAATCTTCCATTCACTTTTCTGAATGCTGTACAGCTGCAAATTGAATACAGAAGCTTTCTGGGTGATGAAAGCCGGAGGAAAGAATAAAATCGTTAATTTATCTGCGTGGATATTCAGTCATTTGCGTCACACGATGACAGAATGTTTATTGTAATTGAACAGACTTGTACTTGTGTAAGAAATGCATCTTAATGATAAGAACATGATGATCCGGAAGAAAAACATGATCTTTTATACCATTTCTCATGGCTGTTGAGAGTGTTGGAAAGACAACCGATGTATCCAAGTATTCTTTTGTTACGATATACACACACATAGTCAATGCTTTAATGATTTAATTGATGTAATTGCTTTATTCAAATCTATGTGGAGGTGGACGGAAGTTGGACTGGAGTGCACCCCGATACTTACATTTAGGGTCAAATGCACTCACACAGCCCAGATCGAGCAAAATGTGGATGTATGAAGAAAACAGCTTTTTGGGGATTCTGGGAAAAATGACATGAATAATTCCTGACAAAGCCTGATATATTTCACTTCAGGACATCTCCGACATACATGCTGAATGTCAAACATTTTTAGCGAATCAATTCAGAGATATCCCAAAGTAAATGTCTCTAGAAGTATATGGTTCAACTTTTTCCCATCGTCTAGTGTTAAAAAAAGTTAACAAACTGGCATTAATCAAAATATCAAATCACATTTGTAGAATCGTAATAAAATCACAATACATATGAAGCATGCACCCAAGTATCGCGATGGTATGGAATTAGTGGTCCAAGCTCTAGTTATTACCCTTTTTAGTGAATATGACACATTTGATTTCAGGTACGTATCTCATGGTTGTGCCAAAAGCAATGAAGAGAAAAAAGGCAAAAAAAAATATGCTTTTGGGTGTCTAGAAGCTCTTTCAATTTATTTGGATTTGAATACAAAACTTGCACACAAGGTGTCCGGCAGAGTATAGGCAGATCTCAGGCTTGAAACCCGTTGATGTTCCATCGTCTTACTGGTATCTGTAACGGGAGGTTTGGACGCAGCCTTGATCTCCTTTCAAACTATGCTAATTGGCCGGAACCACATCTACTTTATCATGTTTTCTCGTCCTCTGTTCAAAATTCGCTTCTGATTTTGAGCTTGTTTTTGCTAGCGGCGTAGCCTCATGACTGATCACATTCACCCCCATTAAAAAGAATAACATGAATCCTCATTTAATCTGCAGAGAATAGGGTTATACATTTCAGGGCAGAGCGCTACGAGCCTGCCCGGAGGCCACAAGGTCTAAAACAGAGGCCGGCGGATCCGTTTCACGAGTTTGCTCTGTTATGTGTCGGCCTTCTGTAAACTGCTCCGCTGAACACAGCTCTCAGCGCTCGTTCCGCTCCCATCACTCTCATAATAAAGACTCTGACTACACTAGCAGAGGACACTGGATATTTATTGAGCTTTTATTGAATTGTCTGACCCAAACGGCCAGAGCTGCTGCTTCTGCTGCGCTCTCCCCGAGGAAGAACCTGCACATCCTTGTTTTTACAGTGCCAAGGCTGACCTTGATACAACTGGGTTGGGGTGAAACATGAAGACATGCGGGATCTCCCTTGCTGAGGCTGAACAATATGGTGGTGTTGTTGTTTTTTTAACTATCACGGTCATTGTCCAACCATGTGAAGCCACGCCGGAACTGCAGAGTGTTCAAGGGGAATTTGTTTTTGCTGCAGACCACTCAGTGAGGCCGCCGCACAGTTTCTGTCAAAGCCTGAGGCCCTTTTCCACTCGCCTGTCTGGAAATCCTATTAAAACAAGAGGCATACCTGTTTGCTGTTCATTGTGGAGAGAGCTATCTGATGAAACACTTGTGGAATGGAATGTTTCCTATTTACTTCCTTTTCCAGGCACATTAGGTATAAATAAGAACCTTCCCCCGCCCCCTCCAGCCGAGTATCCTGGTTGGCAGGAAGTTGGAGTTCAGTCCCATCACAACCCTGCAAATCAGCTTGGCCTTCTTATTAATGTAGTCACAACCTTTGTGGTCTTTAAGCTAAATACTGACTTTAAACAAGTGTTTTGCCTCACCTTACGAGGCCTTTACGCACCATTTTTTGATGCGATTCATTTGCACATCATTATATTTTTTCTACTGCACATAATTAAGATATTAGGCAGCAAAAAGCGCCAACATTTTTTTAGGACGAGGTACATTTTTCTGAGGAACAACTTGGAGGCTACGTATAGTCCGAACCAAGATGGCAAACCTTATTACTCCTTCCAGTCTTAACAAAGGCAACGCATACCAGAGCTGCTTCTTCCGTCCTTACCAAGACAATAAAAGCCCTGGACATTTAATATTCACAGGCAAGTATTTTTAATTTGTCTGTGGTCGGTGTAGCCTTAAAGAGAGCAACGTGTTCAGATCCTGCCAGAAGTTTAACACGTAAGAAATCAACAGAATGTGAAAAGGTTACAGCGTTGTTATTTCTCATATCCCACATGAAACTGGCCAACGCAGGAAGGATAAAGCCAGATTTGGAGACAGGCAGGGGGGACTGAAGCCCTCTTTTACCTCTCGCAGAGAGAGCTGTATTGATTGGCAGCACTGCTCACGATAGTGCATCTGGAAAAGCTTTTCTATCACACCGCAGATTGGGGAGGTGGGGGTGGAAAGATAATCCTAACAGCAGCCCCACAAGCTGTGCTGAACACATCCTTCTTAAACCTGCAGGAGCTGCCCCCCCCCTCCCCCTTTAGTTCTATTGGCAGCTCCGGGAGGATGGTAAAGTGCACATCAATGTGACAGCCACTCACAATCAGACACGCTTAGGGACAGTTGCAAAGCCGACGACAAGGTTATCAGCATCTTGCGCCAATTGCCACCGGCACTTTGCCCCCCCCCCCCTCCCCCCTCGCCCCAAAAGGCCGCCGCGCTGACCTTGCACCGGCCACGATCCGAGGTGGTTTTTAGGCGATCAGAAAGGAGGAAGCAGGCTAATGGGCTCTGGACAGTGGCGAGATGTCTCCCTGTCACACTTCATCTAACCTGATGCATCAGGATTGTTTCACAGCTCAAGCCCGGGCAATTACTGTCCTATTCCAATCTACTCCTCGGCGCCACTGTAATGAAAAATAATTAAGAGGCTGAAAATGAGTTTTCTCATGAAATGGTTTCGGTGGTTGAACACAATCGTACTTGGCAGATGGGCTACGCGGGTGCGTTTTAATACAGCAAAGATAGTTAATCATGTACAAGGTGTGTTCGGCAAAGGAACTTTTAAAAGCCGTTGGCGTCAGTGAGAGAGACGGCAAACAGCTCCTCGGTGTTCAGTCGGCAAACATCCATCTCTAAAGCTGAGCTGAGCTAAGCCAGGTTGCTGCCAAGTCAAGATTATTTATATGAGCATTTTAATACACGGGTGTTATTAAGTGCTTTGGAGAAAAAAAAGGGGGACACAAACAAATGAGGAGAGAAAAAGTGCGGGGAAAACTCAAAGCGACAGAGCTTAGACATGGATTCTTATCTCATATACGTAGATATTCATCCAGTCCATTTCTGAATCGGGGAGTTGAGGTTCAGAGTCTGCTGCGTTACAGGATGAAGTTATCAGACAGATTTTTCTTGGTGGTTTTTATTGAAGGGGGACAATGATATTCTGCTTTGTGCCGCTCGAACGTCGAGCGCCACGAAGCTCTAATTTAAGGAGTTAAAGGAGCTGCACGGGTAGAGTAAGTCACATTACTTCCAACAGCAACAGGCGGGAGACACGGTCTCTGCAGCAGACTTGTTTCGCATTGACATCCTGAAACACCCGATTGCGTCAAGACCCATAGTAATCCCTTTTGTGGAGAGAGAGAGCCGGGCAGCGGCTTCACACGTCTAATCACGAAAGTGGCTGATCAAAACATTGGCGGCGCAGCGGGCCAATGCTTAAGGACAGTGTATGGAGGCATGGAAAACCCTACCAAGCCGAGATGGCCTTGGAAATATTCTTTTGGGAGGCATGTCCTCAGTTAGCGAGACACAGTTTGTGAGCGGGTAACCGGAGTGTTGCAAGAGGCAGTGAAAGAAGCTTGTCCTGACAAAGGGGTATTCTAGGGCTCGCTCCTTACCAGTGAAGTGCCGCAGAGCACCTCTCTCGATATATGCTGTCGATCCGCCACACATCCCACAACTCTCCACTCTTATTGAATCATCGCATCCATCATTGTGACTGCTTCATTTTATTGTCTGTCTGTCTGACCAATACATCTGTGTTCTATGTACATATGTCACTGTATTGTATGTTTTTTTTTGTCTTGTTACTACCAATGAAAAAATAAAAAATTGGTCTGTTTTGATGCAGAGGGAAAGAGTGAGATATGGATAACTCGATCTCAAGGAAATGCATGAAACGAGCACAACCTTTTAACAGCGTATTACATGTTTAATTACGTGCTGCCAACACAAAAACTATTAAACGTTGAGGCAACAAAGCTACTTCGTCAGGTTTAGGACAGAAAAGGTGATGTTTGGATTGAAACTGACGTAACTTGACGTAACTCAAATGAGTCAAAGTTAACCTTTGGTTTTACAAGCGAGTCTAGGGTGAAAGTCCCGTGTTTGACCCATCCAAACATCCACCCTGACCCCAAACCTGGGAATTTGCGTGTCCTCCAAGACAACGGATCCTAATTGACTTTCCATTGGCATTGTTTCCAGTGTTCCATGCCAGCACCATGTAATACGCTGTTAATTCGTCATGGTCGTTTCACGGCTAGTTTCAAAGCATTGCATAATTTAAACTGCCTTCTAAGTCAACTAATATGACATATGAAATGTAGATGTAAGGCGATTTTTGATCATTGCTCAGCACACCAAAAAATTGTCTGCATGTTTGTTAAGTCAAATATATTTGGATGAATTTTTTTCCCATATTAACACTAGTTTTCACGTCAGATATCAATCAAAAGAAATTCTCAAATGCTCCCCAGGTTGTAGATCATATTTAACACTGTGACATGAAACGTGATCTGAATATTATGAGCTCTACAACATGCGTAGCAAGGGTATTACATTATTGCATTAAAACGTACAGGTGGTCATACATTATGTCCACCTCATGTACATGCCAGAGTAAATTGAAAGAGTGACAGGTAATCGTGGCGTGTTAATCAGGTTATGTTCACTCAATTCCAGCCTATAAGAATAACATAACCTTGTTAAGGCGTTTACATAACACCTGCAATAATGGCAGCGAACGTTTAATCCGGATATAATGAAATTACGAGTGTAAATACGGTGTTTTGTTGCACCACACTCAGCATGTCAAATATTTGATGTCAAACATGCCGGAAGGAAAAGCGCTGCGTTTGTACTCTCTGTGCGATTTGATGTTGAATTATTCCTGGATCTGCCACGTCATGGTAAAAAGAAATCTGATATGTATTGCATTCAGACTAGAATTTTAGAGGCTATTGATGCACTCAATAAAGAATAAACACATTGCGTATTGCCTGGAGATGTCCTGAGTTTATCCTGACTTCAGACACTTGGGTTGGCAAAAGACACAGATTTTGTAAACTCAAGATTAAGAGCAGTGGACACAACGTTCTTTCGGCAGATAAAATAGAGCAAGTGCTAGAGCTCTAACACCTGAGCTACAGCCTCCACAGTTCTTCTCAGTTGTCCACAATGCGCAACGTGTAAAGATACACTTCCTGGTGGTAATCGCTGCACCTTAACACCCCATCAGTTTTGATCTCGGTGAGGCAGGATCATCTCACATGGGGAGGAGGTGCAGGTTCCGTCTGTTCTTCGTTGGGCCTGTGTTCTTGGTCCAACATCCTGAACTAAGACGCAGCTCATACTATAGGTGGCTAAGTAAGGGATGTCTTTTGCTTGCATTTGGAAGGCTCGGCTGGTATCATCGTCCCAGAGCCCATCACACACACTGGTTACTTGTGTTCTCTGTGAGGCTGCTGGGAACCCTCTGCAGACACCTCATTTTGGGAACGAGTAACATCTAGCACATGTCCTCCTTCACTGAGCAGGTTGAGTACAGATTGCTAGGTTTGGGGTAAGCGTTTGAAATGGGAGTTGTCAGTGCAGCACAACTCCAGCTGGACAGTGAGTTCTGAAGGCAGTCATCTCAGCACCGCACATTTCTGGCACCAGAGCAGATGCTGAGTCACCAGTATTGAACAGGAACTTTTCAAGTGGGGGCGGGGGGGGAAACAAAAAAGCCCTGGGCTGGATGCGGGGGCTCCTGAATACACAACTCCCCGTAGCGAGTGCACTGTGTGTTTTCATCTTATTTTTACTTCAGCAACCCACTGCTCATATGTACCTGTCATATTTTTGTTCAGGAAAACAGACAAACTGCCCCTGGATGCCTGTTGCAGCTGCAAACACAACATTATGATGCTTATTGGTGTCACTTATGTTAATGTAAAAAACTTCTTGGTTCGTTTTAGGAATAGATCATGGTTGGGTTGGATTAAGTATGTGTGTTAGTTAAATTAATATGTAATTTAAGTAGGCCAACGTTGCGTGCACGATGCAAGTAAGTACATTAAATGAGTTAACTTAACGTGTGGAACTTTAATTAACTCTCACCAGTAAACTTAATGCTGCTTCAATTCATGTTTGACCACTTGGAGGCAGTGCATTGATCAGGAAACACAATATCTGACATATAATCACCTTCTGAGGTGTTTGGCAAACAGTTACACATCCAGCAGACAGAGCAATGATACAATTTATTAGGAGTTGTGATTCTGTCAACCTGATGAGTGTAAGCAAGCAGGACAGACCTGCTTTGAAAAAGCACAGGGGGCTGCGTAGGTGCTTAAGGTACTGATGAGACAATGAAATACTAAATCCAATTGTATTAATGCGTTTAATAAAGGCTTTACAGACACTGCACACCGTTTGTAATACTCGCATGCAGGATTTTACAACTCTAGATGGTGGCAACTATTTCATCCTCCATCACAACGAGGTGAACAATAGAAATGAATATCATTCTCCATTAAAAAGTAAACTTTAGTGTTTTTCAGCCAGCTCTGTGTACACACAAACCAACTAGCCAACAGTTTGCACACACATGCTCTAAAACATTATGAACAAGTCCGTGAGCGGTGGTAAACTCTGAACGAATCCTATTTTGACCACTGCATGTAAAAGGAATATTAGTGAAATATACAAAGAAGTGTGTATTTACTTATATTATATAAAAAAATGTATTATTTAGATGCATGCTGGATAAAAGCTGCATTTTCATCCAGTGAATAGACTTGTAATAATGTCATAAGGAAAACACGTATCCCCATACAGCATTAGAAGCAACACTCGAGGAAATAACTTGCCTTTATTCCTGTGCAAAAACACCTTAAAGCTAATATCAAGAACCAAAGAACAAAAAGGCAACATGGGGGACGCGAAAGGAGCAGTATGTGTGTGCGGCGGCTGACTGGGCATCGGCTAAAAGGATGTTTTCAGGCCCTCTTCTCACGTGTCACACCTTTGACATCTCACCTGGAGATAAATGGACACTTCGGCTTGAGCGTGAGACAAACAGGAGGCCCCCCTCCCCGCAACCCCACTCTCCCACAGGTGGCGATGTAGTGGCCTCTTTCTTAAAATGGCACGCAATAACCAGACGTCAAGTCAGCCGGCCTGTTCGCTGTAGCGAGACAGAAGCTGTTTTGAAGTGTTTTCTTATTTCATCGGCTCCTCGACAGGCTTCGGCGCGCCAGACGTAAATACTGTATCGGTGGAGAACTCCAGATAATGCCGTCTCCAAAAGAGTTAAGCGGCGAAGAATGCGTGCCTTTATATGACACAAATCTGCGCCATGTGTGTTTACGTTTTGAGAGAAAGGTCGGTCTGCTTTGCTTCAGATTGCAGCAATCAGTCCAGGAAGCTGCAGCTCGGCACCGTGGAGAAAATCCATCGCGAATTCTGCCGGGCAGAATGTCTGTCTCCCCCCCCGGTAAATCAGCAAGAAGCTGACTTCGCTGCCCTCATTCTGGGCATAATGCTCACAGGTCAGGGGTCAAACAAACCTGTGTGTGGCAGCCCATCTGCTGTCTGGCCAGACGTTAACCCCGTTTGACTCGAACGTACAAAACCACATGAACGCTGGTGCTCCAGAGCAGGGCGGGGGGGGGGGGGGGGTTTGAGGATTAGCACAAGAAACACGTCACAAATGTACAAAAGCAATGCTAGTCTGCGAGAGATGATAGATGTTATCAGCTCACCAGTGAAGTGATTTATATCTGACAAAAACAGCTGTTCCTTGTTGTCTAGTTATTGCTGTGTGTTGCTGTGAAGCCCCTTAAAAGATCTGGTGCTACCAATGACCCTCAGAAGTCACATAATTAGTTAAATAAAGTCCACCACATGATCTCAGTATATAAAGAAAAACATGACTTCATATTGAATTTATGGATCACTCTTTATTTTAGCAAAAAAATAAAAAAATTACTGAAAAAATTGAAAAAAAACGGTGTCCACTGTTAGAAAACTACAAAATAATCATTCACTGTCAAAAAAAGATTATAAGAATTGGTGCAGACTGAAAACGTATCTTATTACACCCACCCTCCTCACTATACACGTGACATGTGTAATTGATGAACAGCCTACACAGCTCAGGCAATAATTAAAGTAAAACATTTATAGACATATACTGTACGCATGTAAACACATGATTATTTGCAGGCATATGTCCCGAGATTTTGTATTAATACACCAAAATAATAGTAAAACTAAAAGTCAGTCAAAGCATTATTTTTAAATGTGTATTACTTTTGTTTTTAAAGCCCATCCAAAGCGTAGGTGGGGCGAGGAAGAGATGAGGAGGGTTGTTGACAGGCAGGTGGGCAGGCAGACGGTCTGGAAGGCAGTTGATGCATTGATCCTATTGGACAAAGAAGAGAGTGGTTAGTGTCTGAGTGCAACAACAAGATAATATTTTCCCACAGGAATAAACTCTGCATGTTGCCTGAGACGTGATGCTACTGAAGGAGCTGAAACGAGGACCTTTAGCGATGAGGGGGTGAAGAGCCAGGGCGGGTGTACGGCAGAGATGATGAGCTGATCAACAGCAGATGTGCGAGCTGAGGGAGGTGGTGAGCAGATTGTCGGCAGGTGTGAAGGTAGACAGGGCCCAGGTTGAGGACAGCACAGGAAGACAGACACACACACAGACAAGATAAGGAACATGGAAGACAATATATCAATATGAATATTGATCATATCACCCCGTTTTACTTTGAATTCATGAAGAAAACTTTTTCTCGCGGTGAACAGAGAATCAAGCACATTTGACAACACATTCTCATTTTTGTCACAGTGAATGTCAAATGCGATGCACACCATGACGCGCAGTTAAGAAGAAGGAACCATTTTTATTGTCATATACATACAGCATGACTACTGCATTTGACCCATCCCTGTATATAGGGAGCAGTGGGCTGCCATTGATCGGCGCCCGGGGAGCCGGGGGGTTCAGTGAATTGCTCAGGTACACTTCGACACGTGACACGTCCCAGTCGGGGATCGAACCGTTGACCTTCCGGTTCCCAGACGACCCTCTTAACCCAGTGAGCCACGGTTGCCCGAGTTTGAATGTGCTCCACGTTTTTTTTTGCTCTTATTAATTTGTCCGACTTCCCTTGATGGGTTCATTACATCATGTAATTGAAAGTAAAGCCGCTTGGGATAGTTGACCCGGAGCGGGAACGTATGCGCGGCACATATCAAGCTTCATTTGCATCGTTTGAATTGAAAACACACAGTCTGTGTCCTGTGTGTCTGACACGGGTTGAGCAGCGGCACGATTATGTCATGCCACACACACACACACACACACACACCAGTCTGAATGGTGGACTCCTGCTTCCCGCTAAAAGGACAGATGTGCTATTTCCACTCGTGTCACAACAAGCTCTGCACTTCAAAAGAGCTCACAAGAGCAAATTGCTCCGACGTTCATTTGCTCGTTTCCAGCGTTTACTGCTGAGTATTTACCCAAAGGGAAAGGGTTCACTCTCATGTTGTAGCTAAATGAAAGTAGATTTTATCAGCTATGATTCTGCCGCTGTTGTTTCAATTTGTCACAGTGCAGGGATTATCCCCCTAGTTAAACCACTGAACTTTCTTTTCCTGGGATGCAAGTGTCCTAGCAGGAGCAATAAAAGCAGAGCCGTAGCTCGGGTTTATTAATGGCACCGGTGGTGAGTTTTAATTGATCACTGCAGGTGAAAAGCTCTTCCTCTTTTTTTTTTTTTCTCTCCCCCGTATATATTTCACACTAACGAAGCCTTTCAGCAGTGTGGGCGAGGCCTGATCACTTGCAGAGTGACGGAGGTGAACCGCACGTGCGGCCGATGGAAAGATGTCTTTAAACTTGGGTGGTATTTCATCATAAGCAAAGTGCATTCTCTAACAGCCACAGTCTCCCTCCTCTGCAGGGCGCAGAGTTCTGCTTCATTAATTATTGAGCCGGATTCCGTGCAGCTATACGAGTCGAACCACTATTTCTGCCCACTTGCCCTGTAATTATAAAGACCTACCATTTAGTACAGCACTCCATCTTGATCTTTGATTTCCCTGTCAGAAACTATTAAAGCAGCCCCCTGGTCTTGTTGCCACGAGCTCGGCATGAGGCCGCGTCTGAATTGAATCAACCACATTTCATTGGCATATTAAAAAGAAAACCAACACGACACTCGGAACAATGGATTAGACTGATGGAGTTTTTGAAGGCTTGGACAACCACATGCAGCGCTTAAGGCCTCAAACATCACTGTGAATCACCTCCCCCCCCCCCCGATAAACATTATAGCATTTCATCCTGCTACGTTGAACCACTTTGTTTCAGTATTTGGCAATCCTCAAGATACTCTGAAATTACTCTGCCATTTTCTGGTCATCAATTGATTTGCTTTCAAGGTAAAATAGAGTGCCAAGCAAAGAAATATATTGAAAGTCATTACCTCTCCCAGTTACTATTCATTTATGTTATGATGTAATGGGGGAGTCCAGGTTATTGGCATCGCGAGGGCATGTTATTAAAAATGCAACATGAAATTGACCCCCATAGCCAAGCCCCCCATGGAGCTACCATGGAGCCCACACTGTCACTAACTCCACTCCCTGAAGAAATACTATCTGAGGTCAACAATGTCTGTTTGCAGGATTTCTCCAGGATGTCAAACCGATTCAACGGCGAATCCAGTTAACAAGATAAAGATAGAAGCTAAAGCCTACGGATCTCATAGTAGAAGTGAACCACCACATCAGCTGGCAGTCAACACAGAAGCCAATGAAATTGAGGAACAACACTGTTATTTGCTTTGTTCACTGTTACAATCATTAAAAATGTTTTGGAAATCTCCTTCCAACCTCTCTCTAGGTAACCATTATCACTACTACACAACGTTTGATCACGACTAGCTCCAAATCCACAGAACTCTATTATCAGTTTGCAAACAACGATGACGTACAGAAGAATCGCGCACGCAGTTCGGCAACGGCAGCACAGCGGAGTGCAATAGCTTGTCAAGCTTTACGCAAGGGCATTAACCACCAAAGATCGAGAATGCAACCTCAACAAATTGACTTTGACTATTTGTGACCGACTTCCAGATCCGCGTTCTGTGAATGAGTGGGTAGAACACATTAGCAAGCGGCCCGGTATTTGGTAAGCCAGATATATACATGTATTATGTTGGTGGATGAACTTGGCATGTAACGTTACGCCAGTGAGAAATTAACAGCATGCAAGTCTACTAGATGCTCCCAACTACATTTGCTTTGACATGTACAGAACGTCAAACACCTCGACGTAGACTCAAGAGTTTTAAAATAGGCGCTACGAACACGAGCATTTTGTATCAGTCCAGAGGTCGTCAACGCGTTAAGTAGCTCTACTACAGGTAATACACTGACTATGGATAAGAGCCTTATACAACCTATCTGCAGCTGTGATTCCCACATCCGAGTGGCTTATGGCTCATAGGTATCATAAGTGTGTGAATAAATAGATTTTCTTATTTGAGCGTCCTGCACCATATGGTGCCCAGCCCAGATGGGCTTGGAAGACACTGGACAGCAACAACCAGGATTACCACGGGGCCAATCCTAACATACAGCTCAAAACGTTCAATTTCCAACAACAAAAACAAAAAAGTCTTATTACATTGGATACAGGGGTCTCTGTCTTGGTTGCCATGCGTTTTCTGTAAATGCTTAGACAATCAGATCAAATCAGGGTTCTTGAGTGGATTTTTTATTTGTTTTTCAAACAGATGATTCGAGTCGCTGTACAAAAACACACATAAATGCTGCTCTTCAGGGATACCTTTGTATCTGCCTCAGTTTATGGACCTGGAATAAAGGATGGAAGCTTTTATTATTATCAACTCATGTCAACGGGATCATTTTCATGTTCATTTTCATTCAGAATACATTATTATTCAGTATGTTTTTTTTTTGTAGATGTTAGATATCATCAGTAAAAAGTACAGTTACTAATTAGGTAAATCTCTGATCAAAGCATTGTACCACCCGGTGCTCCCCTACCTGTCTCTCTACCTGCTGATTTTGCACTACAAGCTCCTTTGTAGTTGACTTCAGGGTGCCATTTCAAAGCCAGCTCCCATACATCGATATATTTGCACCGTATATTTCCTCTTCCAGTGTGTGCTTGCAGGTCTAGATCACATCATTGTCGGCGGCCTTCAGCACAGGAGCCTCTCCCCTGCATCCCCTGTTTACCTTCACATCTTCAGACCGCGCCCATCAGGTTCCTCCCGCCTGTGATCCGATAGCCAAGAGCCCTCACTCCGTTGTTCCCTCAGTTTTTTTGTTCTAGAGCAGTTACCGGCTCTTTTGTTGGCCATTTTGATATGTTTATTTACCGTTTGGATGGCTTTGATCCGAGCCGGGGAAGGGAGATTGCTGTCGGGGTTGTGTGTGTGTGTGTGTGTGTGGGGGGGGGGGGGGGGGGGGATGTCCCCACGGAGGAAAATGCTTGTGAGCGGGCTGCCATGTCCACTAAGGCTGAGGAGAGACAGCTGAGGGGGGTTGGGACTGATGCATAGCAGGTTGTGTGGCTCTCCAGGGCTTAACAGCATGCTACTGCAACACACTCAAGAAAAAAGCCCCGGTCACACGCACATGCATGCACGCATGCACGCACACACACTCACACACTCACACACTGACTGACCACATCTGAGTTAGCTGTGTGAGGTCTGGGCTGCAGTGCCATGAGTGTTCAGGCTTTACACGAAGCCTTGGACTGTACAGAAACCAAACAAAAAGAAGCAGGGCTGATAAATTGGTTTGTCACTGCGGGGCGTTTATTAAGATCAGCTATCGACCGGTAAATGTCATCCCAACACTGAAATGATGTAGGTTCCTCCCTGACCGCGGCAACATAAAAACATGTAAACCTGTAAAACAACCTATTTAAGGGGAGACACCGCAGGCAAACACATACTTAAAGCACTGGTAGATGTTGAGATATGGGGCTGTTTTGCTTTCATAATGTCTTCTTGTGAAAGAAAACAAAAATACAAAGTACACAGTTAGGTGTTTATTTTATTACTTTGTCTATTTGCATCTGTATATTTCTCCTAAATTGACCAGAAGCTAGCCTTATGTAATGACTCATTTGCATAATGCGAGTGTCTGTTTTTGAATCGTAAGAAATCATGAGTCACCTTTTAGAACGAGTAACCTTCGATGTTCCGGAGCCGTTAGATTTAACGATAACGCAGCAAGAGGAGCTAATCGCTTTAAAGCAGTGAGGATTCAGACATGCACTTGCAGATTCATAATTTGTCAAAAAAAAGGAAAACAACTAATGCTTTGAGATGGCTTCCGTGATCGAACTTAGTCGAAAAGAGCAAACTGTTTTGGTGTCGTATTTACTCCTCAGGGTAAATCTACATTGTCAGCAATTGTGTCACGAAATAAATGGAGAATGAATAATTATTGTTAAAATGTACAGTGTGAGAAGGCCAAGAACCAGCACCTTTTCACATCTAAAGGCCTTGACACACATTGCGGGTGATGAATAAACAACACGAAAATGCAATATACTCATATACATAAACTACTGTAAGCTATGTGCTCTGGGTGAACTTGAGTTACCTCTGGTAAACAGTCATTCAGTGTATACGTTTAGGGCTTTCATTGTGAAAGGTAACGGAAGGAGTGGACACGGTTACGGATGAAAGGAATAATTTAAGTTTGTTTTGGTTCGGACCAAGGACCCTCCATATTGTACGATATAATATGCGCGTGACCTGATAGGTTGATGACTTTACGTTCTGTGTGAAAATACCCATGGGAGAATGAAACAGTTAAAAACAGAACAGAAAAACATATATATATATATATATATCGATGTGCGCAAAGGCATTCACTAACTGAATTAAGGGTTTATTTTTGACCAAACCAAAGCTGGTGATTGTTGGAAGCTGGTCTTCGAGTTTGAATCAAGTGCTCAACTGATATCCCAGCTTAAACTACAAACTACGACGGTGGCCGGTTGGGAAACTTTTGCACCCAACCCTACTACTGTGTATCAGTCTGCATTAGATTGAAGCATAATGGAAGCGTATTGATATTACAGCACCACCGATGATCACTGTAATTCGTTCTGATTGATCCAGCGGGCCGGGATCGCTGCTGTTTTTTGCCGCCCTGGCAGTCTGTGTGCATGTTGTCAGTCCCACTAATGGACTGATCTGCTTTATTTCAACAAATGACCATCTGCACAGTGCAGCATGACACACCACCGATCCACCAAGTTCACTGCCTGTCCTCCCCGGTCTTGAACACACGTGTACTCGAGGAGCTGTTTGAGATGAATTTTTCACCCCAATCTGACGGTAATCTGTGAAGCACCGTGGAACTGCTGAGACAAGCTCTATTTTTTTAAACCACCGATCCCGGCGCCGTTCAAGCCTGGACTGAACAAACCGTGAGCGGAGCGTTGACCCACAGGGGGAGAAACGTGACACACATCGACACGCAGCCTCATAGTGACCGAGGTCAGCAATCAGCTATGTGTCTTCGTAATTGCCATTGATTGAAGAGCTGTGTACACCCACGCGGATACAGACACACACACACACACACTTACTTAGACATGGGAGGATGCTGTGATACAGCAATCACTTCTATCAGTCAGTGGACATTCCACTGCGCCGTCCCTAGTGGGAGGATTCTCTTATCAGGACTTTTGGCAATGCCTCTTACATTTCCAGGAGCCGTTTCATCCGGTGCCTCCAGAGCCCCACTTTGGTAATATAAATACAATTAAATCATATAGTTTTGACTTTTACTAGCACGGTGCAAGCCTTACACTGACACCCCGATGCGGCATTAATCGTCTTAAAGAACAAATTTCCATCCAGGCAAAATCCGAACAAACAAAAGCTGAACCAAGGAGGTTGATTCATTTGCAAAGATCAGGGAGGGTAGCCTGATGAATGTCAAGTACTTCAGGCCTGATACTCGCAGTCCAACGGAAATTATTAGCAAACAGATCTGCTTTGCAAATGACTCGTCCCACGCTCTCTTTTTGAGAAATGAAACACCCAACAGGGGGAAATTTATATTTTAGTTTCATGACAATGCCCAGGCATTAATCAGTCGGAATGCCGCTGGGTCTTCATCTGCTGTACGTAGACAGAGAAATTCTGTGAAAGCTTTATTATAAGAGTCTGTAATTTCCCAGAAAGTTTTCTAATTATGTCCTAGTACTTTTCAAGAAAAGAAAAAGGAACCGTGTAATCATTTAGAACACATCATAGAGAGTAACACAGGACAAGCTATCTTTGCACACCTCCCTTTACTGGGAGATGATTTCTAACTACAATGACCGTGTGTCTGAGACTTACGGTCTTTCTCTATTTCACTCACAATCAGTTCCATATGACATTGCTTTCCCAAGGATCACTTCCAATGGAATTATTAGGAAACTACTGACCCAATAAATAAAAGACAAAGAAATCAACATACTGTGGCCTGAATGCTGAATTCGCAAACCTTAAATCTGCTACTTTTGTCGAGTTAAATATGAACCTTGATTGTCCTTATTTTTAAGATACAATTAAAGAGTGTAGAGAAATCATTTCTAAATCAATTGTAACAGTGGTAATATTGGTTTACTGTTTCAAGTGGAAAATAACATACCTGTCAAAATTACAAAATTTTGTCATAAATGTACGGAAGACCTGAGAGGCAAGTGATCTATTTTCTAAGTCTGACTTAATGACTTCTGTGAAACAGGTGGGGGGGGTAAAGGTTTTGGCAGGTGATCTATTGTCTAAGTGTGATCTTAATTGTTTTCTCTCCTGTGTTTTTCCTCAGGATAATATTTCAAAAATGTTGAATTTGTTTTGATGATGTTAACAAGAGATAACACTAATGATCATTTAGCTCATTAATAAGAGCATACACTGTATGTTTATGCAGGTTTCATATTCCAAGTAACCTTTACAAAGATGTAGCATGAACAATAGTTGAACATTTCCCTTTGTCTGGTGTGAGGGGCTAATAACGAGGAAACCCGTTGTGAACTCCAGTCAGAATGACATGTTTTTTTCCCAGTTTTAGCACCTTGTCATGAATGCAGCATTATTATTCAATACCACTGTCACCAGTGCCCTGTCTGTCCTTAATTAACTTATAGGCAAGTTTGTTCACATTGTGTCTCTGTGTAATTGCCAGTTCAGCTGTCATGTACCCGACCTACCTACTCAGACTTTATGCATGTCTAGATCACAAACCCTTTTTTTGCTCTTCCCTAAATATTCAAAAACTGTCAACAATCACTTTGAAAAGGAATTTTGACTGCAAAAAGCAATGACATTTGATTGGATGTCAGCACAGCAGAAGCGGCCTTGGCATCACGGTTGCGCATGATGCGTTTCTGAGAGAGACCGTTGCAAGGAGGTTGTGCCGGGTTCTTTCGGCGGGCCAGAAGCCCAGATCAAAGGCATCTTGTATCATGAATAATAACAGTCAAACCTGGTCCTGCTGCCAGGCCTCGGCGATAAGCGTGTATACAAACTGGGCCATCTTGTTGAAGCAGATTGCGTTTGGATGTTCCACACAGCCCTTATGTCTCCATCCTAGCAGACACAAAGAACTAAATAAGGGAGATAACACACTGAATAACAGCATAGTCTGTGTACAATAACGGGCCGTTATTAACAGTCGTCCGCATGGAGGATCCCTTTAGAAGTCCGCTCCGAAGGCCCTTTAAAGCTGCTAACATTCATCACACACGTTTCAAAAGCAACTAATGACATCTTCATCCCTGTTGCAGCTAGGTTAGCTCAGTGCATTTCCCCCCTTTGAACACATACTCGTTTTCGATTTACACCGTTCCACAGCCAATCAGCCGGCTTCCCTCTCTTGCGGATTGAAATCACAAAGCTTCAGCGGATCACGCGTCCTTTGACATTTACGCGACAATTTAGCGGATTCTTGTTATGCATTTATTCATCCATTCGTTCATTTAACTGCTCATGAATACAAATGTGATGGGTCGACCTGTCATATCGGGCCTTAGTCCTCTATGGGTGATTTTGCCACAGAGGTTGATGCAGTGCCTCCTCATGCATATACATCAGTCCAATAAGAAAATAAGAAGCAGGAGCGCTGCCGTGGCATTAAAGAGACAGCTTTCTTCTCCCTTGTTAGAATTCACACTGCAGTGGCCAGTGTTTAAATGGGAGTTTAGGAGGTGGGCGGACTGCTGAGAGAAGGAGAATGTACTGTGACACCGTCTTCCTGTGTAGTTCAGTGTTAATTAGACTGGAGTTATACTCTGAGTGGTCGCAAGGGGGGGAAAGAAAGGATATTGCCACTAGTTCTTGCAACCAAGTCGACAAAATTAGTCTTCATACAGATGCAGCCAACATTTTCATGCATACTATGATCTTTTCCCACATGTCCTATTGCATTACATCTTCGGGTCAAGCTGCAGAAAGCCACTATCAAACCACTAGAGTGTATGTCCAAAGGAGCCATAGATAATCTGGATGAAAAGACCACTCAATATCACCACTGCAGGGTACTAGAGAAACATCTTTAGAGAATTGGGACATCTCTATGGCTTGTATCTCCAAAACTAGGCAACTCAAACCAGAACAATCCAGATTGAAATAGAACTACAGGTAACGGGAAAAATATGCTAGCTTCTGCTACTCTTTGGTTTTAGTCCTAATTAGCAAATGTTAGCATGCTAACATGCTAAAATAAGATGCTAACCATATATGTCTAACAACATGCTGGCATGCAGATTTTATCATTTAACTCTTCAACTTTAACTTTAACTCTTATGATATTTTACCAAAAGTTACTTCTCATTTTTTGTGGGTTTTCCTTTTGTGGGTTTGCCAGCAACATGTGTATATTTCCGCTCGTTAGTATTCAGTCTTCTCTAAATAAACGTCCGTCTTCAGACAAAAAAACGTAGTTAGGTATGGGCAACAACACTACTTGGTTAGGTTTAGGAAAAGATATATGCAAGTTATCTTTCAAACAAATCAATGTTGATTTCTTGTTGCACACGTAGAACCAACAACGGTCTCCTGGCTGACAGATGGTTGTTGGACCCATCCTCAGTTATAATTACATGAACAATATAACAAACGATTTTTTTTGGATACCTACAGATTACGGCAAATTATTCTTTTGTATGTATAGCTACACATGCTGTATGAGAACAGCCCGACTTCTGAGCACCACAGTGTGTACATCCTCACAGAGACGATGGTGTGGTTGAACAAACTGAATTGTAATTCATATCCTTTAACAGGGCAATGGGTAAACTCCCAACTAAACTATGTTTGTTGCTCTAACCTCCTCTGTTTTAGGTCTTCCCTCTCAATATTACTTCTTTTTTTATTGATAACATATGAAAGAAAATGTCGCAATCTAGTGCAATGCAGCACTAGAACACCATAGCAATGACCACTTAGCAGCAGAGATGTCGTAGATGGAGTAGATGGATGGATGAGTGAGTGTGGTGGTAATTAGCCCCTGTGTGTTCTGTTGGATTGCATTTAAATGAAGCCATCCTGCCATGAGTAGAGAGCTGATTGCATCTCCCCTCATCATCACCCCTGCACCTTTTTTTTTTTTTTACAACATAAGTATGAACAGTGTTTGCTTATACTGGCAGAGGAAGCTAAACATGACCCATTTGAGGCCTTTTATATGGATGCAAAGCATAAACAATTCATCCTGTTTTCCCCCAGCGGAGACACATATGTCGGAGATGCAAAAGGTTTCGGGGAACTCATTTCATGCTCAATGTTTACCTAATCAGAAATTCTAATTGCTTACTGAGACTAATTAACTTGTGAAAAAGTAACAGGAGTATTGTGTGCCTCCATGTCATGCTGTTTGTATATGTCTTTGAAATAGTCCTGCCGTGACAAGGCGCTTTGGCAACTGCTCGTTGGCTGCGATATGACTTTGTTTGGTATCGAGTCCCTTGACGCTGTCACCATCAATTACCCTGACTAGAAACGTGAAACGACGTCAAAGGCGCACGTCAACAACTGCAAAACAACAGAGACGGTTCAGAGAGAATCAGACAGAACATCCCGAAGAGTTAGACACCGCCATGTGGCTAAATATCGGGAGCTTCATCCAAGTGGGAGTTTAATCTATTCATTAATGAAGTCAATTTCTTATAACAAATCACAAATATATCGATTTAATTTAAAGGATAAAAAAGGCTCAGTCATATACTTAAATAGCTGGTCACTGCAGTTAGTCAAACAGGAGGAAATTATGTATTTGTTGAGGCCTATTTTTCGTGGCAGATTAATCCACATTTGATGTGTTGTATATTGATAAATTCATTGATGCACATTGTTCCTATTTTTGGTTCAAATATATAGTCATTGTGTATTATTAACGTTAATATTATCTTCTCTTCATCAAGGAACATTTGCAGTTTTGAATCGAAAACAAATGAAATCTGAAATAATCAGTTGTTAATAATAGTAGCTAATAAATTAGCAGTCAACTACGTTTGATTCTACTTAAGGCCAGCCTTTTCTCTGTATCCACAATTTGTGTTAAATAGTTCCCGTCAATACAGTAGCATTATTGTCAACCTTCAACCAATTTTCGAATTGTCGTCCATGGAGCATTGTCTATGCACAAAGGATTCACAGGAAACAATGAACATAGGACATGATTCAGAAGACACAAGCCGTAAGATGCACGTACTCTTGAGCTTCTAAATGCTCCACTATGTTCAGCAGCTGGTAGTTACCTTTGTCTTACTGTTTGGTGCGGAGCAAACGTGTTGTCCGTAAAACAAAAACAATTTAGATGCTTAACAGCTCCGTAGTGCTGAGGGGAACTTGGCTGTGGGTTCGCATAACACACACAGTGTAAAACCTGTTGTTTCAAGCAGCTATGAAAAAGTTTTCACTCCCAACTCAAATACCAAGGCTTGGTCAGTGGCCCACGCCGTCTGATACTAATGCACCGAGGCACCCTCTACTGTCTGTATGAGACACATGTATGGGCTTTCAACAAACTCCAATGTGATCTCTGTTGTTATTCGATAATCAGTGAACCTGACATTGCTGGAAAGTCTATGCAGGGTGGGTGAGAGTGATGAACGGGTCAAACAAGTCGGCATTGTCTTATCTTACCTCAATTTTGTGACTCTACTCACTTGACTAACCCAACGTCCTTATTCTGCCATACAAATATACTTATTTCAAACCAAACCACAATCTTTTCCGAAGCCTAACCAAGTACTGCGTAAACCTCAAAGTAAGTAAGTAAACCTACATCGCAAGGTTATTTTGAAAATACTCTGTATGCATGTTACAAGCTGAAACTGTATGTTTCCTGTGAAGCCCTAAGTTAATTTTGATAGACACTTTGAACATAATGAGCGAGAAAATGACACGCCGTCCCTGACGCATCTATAACTGCCACTGAGTGGAACCTGCTGTTTCAAACTATGAGCATTCTGTTGGAATTCGGGTACAGATATATTTTCTACATCTCAGCAATGGGTAAAGAGTGACAAAGGCATAGAATGCTCACTGACAGCCAGCTCATGCTTTCTGAAGAGAAAAAACAAGAAGAGAAAAAAAAAAAATAATAATAATACAGTTCCTCTTTGCTGGCATTTTTCTTTTCATGCTGTCACAGGTGTTTGGAGAAGGATGGCCCCTGTTGGATGTCAGACTTCTCCAGATGTGACCTCTCCAGACCTCCCGGCATCCTGAGTCTACCAGCCTCCCAGCAGGTGCTCGTTTCACTTTGTAGCATCATCGCCTCATGACCACCCTCCACTTGTTGTTATCCCCCCCCCCCCCCCCATCCCAGGCTATAAAGCGAGGCTGAGCACGACATGGAAAAGGTCTTTATTAATATGAAAATTAAATCTGTGATGACATTGCTCGTGACTTTAAATTTAACTCACAGTGCCTGGAGGAAGGACATTGTTCTGCAGACTCAGGGAGATGAGCGTTTGAAGAAAAAAGGAGGTCATATAAATAATGATAGAATTACACGGGGAAATAGGTATTATGCAAAACTGTAATGATTCATAGAACACATAGGATCTAGAACACGGAAGCCCTCACAGTCACTTTTTTGTTTTCAACTCCCGATAAGAAACCCCCTGCCCCCCCCCCCCCCCCCCACCCTGTGAGCCACTTAAAGCACCCATGCATTTGCTCTTGGGGTGTTTACTCACTTTCCTATTTGACGCCCATCCCTCATTGTTGGGAGACAAATGTCACCACCCTCCCTCCCCGCCCCGCAACGCCGTCTCTCGTAGCTGACAGATGTCTGGTATTCATGAATATTTCGTGCACCGCCAGGCCCCGACGCTGCAGACGCAGCTTTGATCTTCATTTCAAAAGAAAGTTCTGTCGGTGCCACTGCCAGAGACTTTTGTGACTCGCAGTGTATTCGCTGTTGTAGCCTCCTGTTTGTTTGAGTGCCGTAATGGAACAGCGACTCCGCGATGGTCAGGGTTGACAGTCCGAGGCGTGAGGGTCGCCCCTCAGATCAGGATGAGTCAGGACTGTGATCCACCGAATGTGGTCGCCCCGAGTGAGCTAGTCGCCCCCGTTTAAGATCTGTCCAGAATTTTAGTTTCAGACTAATATTATCAACAGAACGTTAGGAGGTTACAACGTAGACGTCATGTCTAAATGAGCATGCTAACCAGCTAGCCCCGGCCCGTCCTGTCTTGTAATACCACCTGTACCTCTAGAGGCGATAGTGAGTCACTGTAGAGTCCAGTCGGCCCTCAGTGCAGCAGTAGAGGACCAAGAAGTACCGCTGCCCAGAGGGCTTGTCGATAATACGTCCATGGTCGTTCATTCGGTGATGGCAGCGTGAGCAGTGCCCTACAATGCCAGCGAGTTGGAAGATTCTGGGACCCATCAGCAGTCTGTTCGACAGGCTGACCCGGTACATACCGGACACCAAAAGAGTTGTTCAAAAAGATGTTTGTTATGGAATTACATCTGATTATTGCATGTTGATTTTCACCTGTAATTACCTTTATTTTGTAGACAGTAACCTAATATTCATCAAAACCAACATGTCATCTAACTGTGGAATATCCCTTTTACATTAAGACACATTTAACAGTCTATAATCTTCACTGTCCCTCATTGACGCATTTTAAATGAGCACCCAAAGTCGTGTCACACTTCATGTGGGGAAAATATGCTCCGTAAATACATTGCTTTCAAACAAGGCCAGGTATTCATCCAGGGTGAACAGCTTTTGTAGGAAAGAGAACCCTCATCCACACAACGTTATGAGAGTCTGGCTGAAACAAAGAGACGCCACCATCTGCAGTCTGCCAGCGTAGTTAACAGTGCTGGCCCTCTTGACCCTCAGTGAAAACCCATCGGGCTCCATTCACCGGCTGGCCTTTTTCAGCACACACACACACAAACTCGCATTGCCTGTAATGATATTGGTTTCTCTCAACGTGCCTTTTGAGCGGTGGCCGGGTCTCAGGCCTCTTTTGTTGCACGGCCTGGACGGTAGAAGTATCTCTTTCCCCCGGTCTCAAGCCGCATACACAGGGAGAGTACAGAGAGCACCGAGCCCCCTGTAGACGCTCTCTTTATAGACCACTGCAGCCCCACTTCCTCCAGAGACAGGCGCAGTGGGCTTGCTCTTTCGAGCAGATGATTAATCTTCTCATTATCTGACATCACACTTAAAGCATGCACTCCAAACAGGATGCTGCTCCTGCTGCTGGTGCACTAAGATTCGAGGGAATGTGAATGCGCCGAGCATCTGGGAATTTGTGAACATGACTGTATTTTGCTGAACTAAGCCCCAGTTGATTTAGAGAGCACTGGACTTCATCCGTGCAGATATAATAGAGAGAAAAAAGATACACGCAGCATTTTAGCGCTCAGGGTAACCTACATTGAAGTAGGATTTCTCTACAGTTCTCTAAAGTGAACTTAATTCAAGATGCATCTCCTCTGCGGAACTCATCTGCATCAAGTGCATCTTCATCAGTGGATGACACTGGCGTCATCATATGATGGAAGTTTGAAATGTCCGTAACGTGGTAAAACTCAGGAATTTCAATTTCCTTATTTTATTAACTTGTTTGGGCAATTTGGACATTTCGTTTGGGAAACATGTTCAAAAACTGTTCAAAGGTTGGTCAGGCAGATGGCAATTTAAGAATTTAAAATAATTTAAAAAATGCCGGAAAACCCCAAAATTGTCTACACTGCTGAGAGAAAGAAAGAGGAAAATATCAGTTTTTCACAGTAAACTGCATTTTTTGTTTTTGTTTGACATTGTGCACCTGGAACGGTTGGAAGTTAAACTACGGAAATTCAGACCTCCGCGTTGTGGAACTCAGCATTAGCATCGCACTGGATCTTCTTCACTGGAAGATACCCATCACAAATGAACACCACTTATATGGTTTTTGAAGTGTAAATGCAATTGTCAGAAGTAAAAACGACAACACAGTTGAATGACCTCACGTCACCACCACTAAGCTAAACTGGAGTTCTAGTGATGCCCTTTAGTAGTCTCACTTAGCCACTCGTTAGCCACCACCTTTTTTAGAGACACATAATCGCCTCAACATTCACGAGTACAATATTGATGTCGTAGCACAGAATGTTAAAATCCAAAAACTCATTGACTTTGCGAAAAGGGAACTGGAAGGGCAAAAATGCTGACTCATTTCCTGGTTTTAGGACTCATTCCTGCAGCACTCTACCAGGTGACCCAGTAAGGTACTCCAGTGAGCCAGCATGCACCGGCAAGGAGAGACAATGTTAGCAAACACAGGGCAGCACTGCTGGAGAAACATAACAGTCCTCAGAGTTTTAATAAAGTGCATACCATGCTGGTGATGTATGCCGATATAGTGCTTTACGATACAGCAACAGCTGGACAGCTTCCCGTCTGAGTGTGGTTCTCAAAGAGCTGTAGCACCCATACGGAGATCAAGTGCTCTTATCTGCAGAATCCCCCTCATCTTCAGATGTTTTAGTGAGGGATACTTGTAAATCTTCACAAAAGGTACAGAATGTGAAATATCATCATATGCAGTGCACAAGGCCAGACGAGTTGTTGTGGTGATCTCACGAAGAAAAAAACATCACCTTCAGGGAGGTGTCCGCTCAAACTCATTTATTTTGGTGCGCAGTGACAGGATGCAATGACAGTTGTGTCATGAAAAGTAAAAGAATAAAGCTTCCCATATGTCACTTTTGAATACACACGGGAAAAAAGGCGCAATCTAAATAATCAATGAAGTGTCGAGGGTAAATATGCACAGCGTCTCTATTGTCAGGGAGACGCATTCATGGTTTCTGCTGAGGTGGGAATGCTGCAGGTATTTAATGAACTCAAACATGTCCCAAATGTCACAAAAACACTGTTAAAGTAAGAGGATGTCTTGAACTGTTACTCACCTCAACAGTGTGCGCATCCTCACAATCTAACAGACTGCATTTCCTTTTTTTGTTAGATAGCATTCTCATCTTTTCCTTTCCTGGCACATTGCTACAGTTCTTGTCATGTTACCGCCACAAATGTGCATCGTTTTAACCTGCGTATTCATTCATGTACGTGACCATACAAAGAAAAAGAGGTCCCTGCTCATTAAATTACTGCACTTTCTAGAATGCACTGGAGCTGTTTTGGCATGTCCCCTTTAGACTGGAACAATGGGATATGAAAGCAACACTCGGAGCCATATTTGTTCTTACAGTTTGATTTGCAGGCACTCATGTCAATCATTCATGGTGATGTACGGCGTTGCCAATAGTCACTCTGCTCAAAAGTGATTTCAAGTGCGGCAAGCTTGGAAAAAACACATGCAGCGTCACTTTGGCAGGAAAGTAAGCAGCCATACCCTGAGTGTATACCTCCCTGGAACATAATGACACTCAAATCAAGCGGCTGACTGCTTATATGCACACGCACACTGCGGCTGAAAGGCGTCACAAACGGTGAGTCAACCCACCATTGACTTTGATTTGAAATGTAAAAGCACAAGTGTTGGTTGAAAGGTGTTACCTTGTGAAGCTAATGGTTAAGAAAAACATGTCCTGTTTTTCTTTTCTGCGTTGTAGTGCGGCAATGCAGCTAGACCAATACAAAGGAATACTCTTACTTGCTTTCTTGCCAACAGTTAGATGGAATGACACCAATCACCCAAACATCTGGTAACTATAAGGCTACAACCAGCAATCAGTTAGCTTAGCACAAAGACAGGAAGGGGGAAGCAGCTAGGCTGGCACCATCCAAACGTAACAAAAGCCACACTTACAGCCACCTGGAAAGCTCACTGTCTAACACTTTAGGGCCTATCTCATCTGTTTAAACCAGGGGTGCCCAATACGTCGATCGCGATCGACCGGTCGATCGCGGAGGTAGTGCGGGTAGATCGCATGCCATTCAAAAAAAATGAGATGTCCACATGGCATTTGCCACTTGGTTTTCTAACACACGGGTCACCACGTATGCGCGGTCAACCGCGCGAGCTACTGCAAAACTCCGGCGAGCTAATTAGTTAGCCTTCAAATGTATTTCTACTAAAGAAGCTAAAGCTGCAGCGCCATGATTTGGGAAACTTCCAAAACCTGGCGTCAGAACTGGAGACTCAACGGAAGGCGTGTGCATAACGTGACAGTGCGCGCTACACAGAGCAGACTGACAAGTGTCTGTGAGAGTTTGACAAACGCTTTCCAGACTTTGCTTTACTCGAGCCAGTTGCTACACTTATGTGCTGCACATTTCAGGAAGATATTGAGGTTGATTCACTCGCATCAAAAATGTCAACGCTGTTTCACCTGAACTCGTCTGGAGTGGAGGATGAGATGTTGACACTGCAAACTGACATTCAGCTGAAGTCCAGGGCTCATGGACAGTTTCCTCACAGAGGAAAAGTCCCCAAACATGAGGACATGTGATACCTTCTTGACTGCATTATTCGGCTCTACTCATTTATGTGAGTGAGCCTTTTCCCACATGAAGAACATTAAGTCCAAACACCGTTCCACCATGACTGATGATCATTTGAAGTGTGCTTGAGGCGGATATCAGCAGCTACTGTCCGGACTATGCAACTCTGGCCAATTCCATTCAGTTCAAGTCATCAGAGTAATGTAACGACCAACAATGTACAGAATTGAACATGAACACTTGAACACTCTGAACACTTTAATTCATTCACCTGGTGCAATACCTAATCCGTGCAATCCTGTGCAATATCCAATACGTTTAAGTATTTACCTTACACTTACATTTTACTCCGTCTGTATTTACTGGTATACTTAATAGTCTTCTTTACTGTCAATCCTGTGCAATATCCAATACGTTTAAGTATTATCTTACATTTTACTCTGCCTCCGCCTGTATATACTGGTATATTTAATTTAATAGTCTTCTTTACTGTCAATCCCGTGCAATATCCAATACGTTTAAGTATTATCTTACATTTCACATTTTTACTCCATCTGTACATACTGGTATATTTTGTATTCTTCTTTACTGTCATATTTTTTACTGCTGTTTACTGTTTAGTCTATTTATACTACTTGATTTTTTATCTTCATTTATTACTTGTGAGCGATGCTGCTGTAATCCTGTAATTTCCCCACTGAGGGACTAATAAAGGATTATCTTATCTTATCTTATCTTATCTTAATTGTATTGTGCCACAAGGGTTCATGCAGCTATGCAAGGTACGCCAACATATATTGTAAATATAAAGTGTATATATATATATATATATATATATATATATATATATATATATATATATATATATATATATATATATATATATATATTCATTCAGCATTTTTAATATAGGTAGATCATTTTGACTTGGTAATTTTAAAAGTAGCTCGCAAGCCGAAAAAGTGTGGGCACCCCTGGTTTAAACCATTTAAAACCCAAATTGTTAAAAAGGACAATTTGAGCTTTAGATGTGCATATTTTGTTACCTTTGCATCGAGCCAGGCTAGCCGTTTGTCACCTTTATTCAGTCTTTATGCTAAGTGATGCTAACCCGTATCAGTTTTGTCATCTCAGTAAGAAAGTGTGTTTCCTAAATAATCAAACTATTGCCTTTACGGTTTAAACAGAACAAAAGTATGTTGGGATGTGTTTGCCTTCACTTTGTCGTAAAATATTACGTGTCATTGAGGTGAATAAGTGCTACATGCGCTTTACTTCCCCAAACAAAAGACACAAAAGAGGAGGAAAAAGTTATGTGTGCTGACTCAACAAAGATATCATTAAAAGAGAAAAGTTGATCGCCAAAGATACATATTTGAAAACAACACAGAATGCCTGAGAGCCTGACTGGAGAGCATTTCATTATATTTTTAAATGTCACCTGCCGCCGAAGATTTGTGTTTTACTTTACCTAAATAATGACATTTCCATAAATTGCTGCTTGAAATGTTGTGGGGGAAATTTGTCAAAAAGTGAAAACCCCCTCTTAATATGTGCCCCCCCCCCCCCCTACAGATGCAGATGAAGTTCAACCAGTCAACCAAAATTGCATCAACTGCAGTCACCTGCGAAGAAACCAATGCATTGGTTTGTTCTTGTCCTTTCATCTTCATATTAGTCCAGTTATAGCAGGATGTCCTCCCAGAGAGCATGATGAAATTGGTCCCAGGGCACAAAAAAAAAAAAAAGACAAGCTCTTTGACATAAGCCTCAAAAATGCAGCTTACATAATTAGGCTTGGCAGGGCCCCGGCCATCAATGCGAAGGATGGTGCTGACTAATTGAGCGGACAGATTAGCGGCGGTCTGACATGGCCAGAGAGTACTAAAGGAGGACTGAGGTAACACTGGTTGGAGCACAGCTGACTGGCACCGACCTTAAAGGAGTAAATCCCTCCTGACATAATACTGCATGTGAAATATCGTCAAGTTTAAATGTGTCATACAATCCAGGAGTACAATCTTATCCTCATAACATACATTTTCCTGTCGATTCATTGTATATACTTCACAATTGCAGAGCTGGATATTATCACTGTCCTGACAGTGCAGTAAAACATGAAAAATGGCTGAAAGAGAAAAGTGTGCATTGTGTGTATGGTTTCCGTGTGCAACAGATAGTATACCATGGATTCACGCAATGTCACATGAGTACTAAAGCAGTTATATCGCTCTTTTTAAAACCATAAGACTCCATTGAGAATAGCAGTAATTTTACCTCACAGAGCACAGGTTTGATTACATACAAACCCCAATTCAAAAATCCAAGCTAACCCTTTCAGTTACTTCCAAACTTAGCATCGCTAATGTTGACTCACTCAGCTAATGCTAGCGTTCAAATAATTTGTAACCTTATTGATTAGCTGATGACGTTTGCATTGTAAAATCCCGGAAAACAACAATGTACCTGCCCCTTAATATCCTAAATTGCTTTCGGGAATTATCTTTTGACACACTTGAAGAAGAATCAGAACAGTACCTTAAAGCACTCTGACATACATTTCATTCACTGGCTGCTCTAAACTCGGAAAAGACTGTCATGGCTTTGTGCTCGTATACGCCATCATCCGCAAAACAATGACAGTCACTTGTGTGTTTCAAGGCAATGCAAATCCAACGTATACAGCGCCTTCGAGTCGCACACAAGTCGGAAGCACAGCTTACATTCGTTCGTAGAAGTTAAGGATGGTGTAGTACAAGGAGCTTTGTGCAGGAGAAACTGGAGAACCTGCTGTTTCAAACTATGAAGAATCCCACAATGAAAGTCTGACGCAGATTTATGTTCGATTAAAATTCATTATAAAACAAAAAGTTACTTACGTGAGCCATTATTGAATTAACAACATTTTATTTTGTCTCCTTTAACGATTAGATTTAAGAATGGCATCTGAAGTTAAGAGTCATTGCAGATGATGAGAACTATAAAGACTTGATTTCCATTCAGGAATACCAGCAACTTTCAGAGAATACAAGGAGAATTTCCAGTATCTGTATTTGTAAAATGTGAAGAACCCTAAAAAAAAAAGCCTGGAGTCCACGATTGTCCTTCACTCTGACTCTGCTGGCGAAACAGGTGACAGCCTAGAAAATGACTTGAACTGCTGAATGATGTCAGACAAAGACGCAGTGCACTGTATGTGACAGGGAATATATGATTTTGAAGGCACAGAGTCCCATTTTGCCACCAGAGCAGCCTGGATTGTTTACAAGGTGCTAAACACATTTCTGAGGAAAATTAGCTCAGGTCCTAATGAGGCACTACAGGTGAGAGAAACAGGCTGGTGACGGGAAAAGTGCCAGTTCAAACCACAGGGGAGGATAAGTGAAAGGGCATCACCTGCCTTGAGTAAGGCACTTAGTGGCCAGCAGGTCAGACTGTAAACTGTGAAGACGAGAGCTTTTCTCTCAGTGAAACTTCCCGGGATGAGTAGAAGTTAAAATCGGCCATCAAAGTTGCCATGAGCTATGAGTCTCTCTTGAACCTTACCCCGACTCTGCTACTTTACCTGGACATGCATCTGAACCAGTACTGCACCTGCTCAGTAGCTTTCATCTGCATGTGGGTCACTTCACTGGTCAGTGTTTTCACCGCACCGTAACATGGTTCTTCTCAAGACACTATAATAAAGAGCCCGCAGTCAGGGGATTTGTAAACCTCTTGCCAGTTCTCTACTTTTTTTATTTTGCTCCCGTTCGTTTCTTCTCCTCGCTTAGCACAAGAGTGTATTATATTTGATGTATTGGCTCCTATCGCTGCAAACGTGAGCAAACATAAGCACAAGGACATTCACACACTTCTTCCACAGGGGGATATAACAGCAGATCTACTCATTGGCTATTGACTGCTGCTGCACGCCATATACTGTCAGCCATATACTTTCAGACAAAAAACAAATGCCATCAGCTGGAAGGAACTGCCTGCAGAGCTCAGAGACAGGATTACATCAAGGCACAGATCTGGGGAAGGCTACACAATTAACAAACATTTTGCGACATTCCCAAGAGCACAGTGGCCTCCCTAATTCTTAAATGGAAGAGTTTTGGAACGACTAGGACTCTTCCTATAGCTGGCTGCCCAGTCGAACTCAGCAATCATGGGAGAAAGGTAAAGAGAGGTGACCAAAGAACCTGATGGTCTTTCTGGCTGAACTCCACAGATCCTGTGTGGCGATGGGAGAAACATCCAGAAGGACAACCATCACTGCAACACTCCACTAATCTGGGCTTTTACAGCAAAATAAGTGAAAGTCAGTGAAAGAGACATGAAAGCACCTAAAAACTGTGAGATTCTCTGGTTCTGATGGAACCAAGAATTAACTGTTTGACCTCAATTCTAAGCAGCATGTCTGGAGGAAACCAGGTACCGCTCATCACCTTGAGCAAATGCCATCCCATCAGCGGCAGGGACGGGGGAACTGGTCATGGTAGAGGGAGTCTTTCGCAGCGACCTCCTTTAGGATCCTAGTGGCCTGAGGGTGGACGCTCTTTCTGAGCCTCTCAGCGATGACCTAGTGTAGCGGTGCTCTTTCCGTACCAGGTAGTGATTTTCAATGGTGCAAGAGTAGAAATTCTCCAGTATTTGTGGGAATACCCTTAATGTCCTCAAGCGTCTGAGGTGAACAGTTCTGCCTTGCCTTTCTCACCACTGTATCAGTATGCAGCACGCAGGTCAGGCAAGATACTTGAAGCTGCCCACCCACTCCCCTGAGGACCCGTTGGTATTAAGGTGGGGGCATAGTTCCTTCCCAAAGTGCACTATCAGCACCGAAGTGTTGACAATCTTCAGGAGGAGGTTGTTGTCGTGACACCAGCGGGTCAAGTCCTACCTTCAGGTAGGCCTTTATCATCAGCAAACTTGATTACTGTGTTGGAGTTGAAAGTGGTTACACAAGTGTGTGTACAGGGAGTACAGCAGGGGGCTCAACAGCCCTGGGGTGCTAAAGATGAGGGTGAAAGAGGTGTGCCCCCCCCCCCCCCACCACCTTGGGTCTGCCCGCCTGGAAGGCGAGGATCCACATGCACAGTGAAGTGTTTAATCCAAGGAGCTTGAGTTTTCCTCAAGGAACAATGGTGTGAAACCCTGAACTATAGAGATCTCTCATCGCTATCTTTGTTCTCCAGGTGAGGTGTGTGGTGGTCTTGGCCATTCTTTTTGAATTTATTTTATCGACTAACACGACACACATGGATACACACTCTGGAATAGGGAGTTGTGAAGTCTGAAGTGTATTCTATAGGGAACCGTCGGTTCCTATGCTTTCTCTGCATAGGCAGGATTTCCTTCAGCGCCGCCGCATTTGAAGACGGGTACTTTACATATCACAAGAACAGGTTTGGCTCTTTGAATATATTCCTTACTTTCAATCCATTTTTTCCCCCTAAAAAAAAAAAACCCAACCTCTGTACATGAAACAATCCAGTGTTTCCCTGTGGAACTATAGGAAAATATTTTATTCAGCGAGTTCACGTACCTGCACAGGACACATCAATTCCCTAAAACAATTTAAAATGGGCAATTTCTGAACCGGGGACCGCATGAATAATAGAGGATATGCTAATATGATGCTAGAGAACGAGGGGGTTATCTTGTTTTATCCACACTGTTGAAGTGCCTCCGTTACTGCTGCTGGCTGTTTGTGCTTTGCCAGAGGGGCCCGCCTTTGAAGCTCTTAATGAAGATCTTCTACTGACAGCAGGGCTGAAAGAGTGACATCTGTTGCACCGCAAACATGACCACGTGCACAGATGTGTTAAAGCGAATACATTATGCAACGTGCGTCTGTCTAGGTCAGGGTCACTCTCGCGAAATCCACCATGCCTCCCACTCACGCTCCCCTGTTCCCACTCATTAACCTAATGAATAGCAAGCAGCTACAATCAATGATGCGGTTGTTGGGGACGAGCAGAACGGGCACGCTCTGATACATCAACATTTAGAACTGATTGACAGCAGCACAGGCATCAATATCACAGCTGATAATGATGATCAGCTCTTAATGAAGACGCCCAGGGCAGGCACGGTGTACAATGCAGTGCAGCAGGGAGTCCTTTCACGCAGAGTTACTAATATTGGAGCAACTAGAGGTTTTGTGGTCTTTGTTCGTGGATAGATCATTTCTCATGTAGGCCCATGCTGTATGTGTTGGTAAGTCTCAATATCACATTGGTCACACTCTGTGCTTTTTTTTAATTTTTCGCCATCTATTATTAACCGTTTCTCTGAATTGCTTTCCAAGTCCTGATTTACAGGCCGACAGTGTGGAAATAAGTATCTTAAGCATTCTCTTTCATTGACCCAAATGCTGCCATAATGGTTTCAGTACAACACGGCGAGGTACTGAAAGGTAGATCAACCCACTTAGGCGCCACATCACGCTTTGAATCATTTATAGATGAGCTGTTTGTCTTATCTGTGAGAATAAAGCGATTCCAGTATGCCCGGAACTGCAGGGGAAAGAAAAAATCTGCAAGAGAAAATAGTGACGCTGTTGGAATATCTGAACACTTCGGGTCAAAATGGAGACTGAAAAGGACCTTTTCTCTCGCATCGGTAACAGGTCATATCCTCAGACATATCAAATTGAAATGGGCAGACAGCTGTGGAAAAGAGCAGACAAGATATTTTAATAAATTTTCCAACATGGTGTAATCAATTAATTAATCATTTCAGATGAAAAATATTTGAAGTATGACATATTTGGAGCTAAACCATATGTAATATGGTGGGAGAGGGGGGGGCAATGCATTTGAACCAAAACCTATTCCACATATGCCTATTTCATATGTGATATGATATTAAAAATATAAAATATCCATACGGCTTAGAAGCAAAAAATGAAAATCTCAACAAAATAAATTCTATCAATCAATTGCAAATTAGTTTGGTAACATTCTACAGTACAATATGTACTAAAATGACATGATCTGTTTTGTAACTGAGGCACAAAGTGATTTTGCACTGAGTGACTTCTGCATTTAGTCAAATTCATTCTGTAAAACAACCAAACAAATAGAAACAGAGGGTTCGGCATGAGGCGCGATGAACATCAAGGGCCCACAGCTTATCTTTTCTAACATAGTAACCATCTTGAGCCATATATATATATATATGTATTCATGACACTATTTTGTTGAATACACAATTCTGATTACCGCAACCTCATCGCCTTCGCAGTGCGCCGGTTTTGGTTGCTTGGTAACGACAGGCGTGTCAGGAGCGCAACCCCCCCAAAGCACCTTGAGTGAGAGGATGAAAGCGGCACGGCTGCCGTTTTCTAAGCGTTTTTAGATGCGACATGTGGCAACAACAGCCCCTTAATCAGTTCATGAGAGTAAATTACTATAAAAGAATATATAGAGAGAAGATATCAGCCTGCTGTCTTTGGTTAGAACTCTGAGTTATTGATTATATAAAACAACTCACATTTGAATTGGTTGTGTACCGCTAACAAGGCCTATTTGTTCACTGAGCTGCTTCTTACATAATACTCGGATGAAAAAAAACATTGGTTTTTTATATCATACATATTCAACATCCCCCCCAGCATTACTTCATCAGGAATGTGAAACCGCTGCTGAAAGGGAGGGAGAAGAACAGCAGCGGTCATGAATGGAGCGCCTGTGATGATTTCAATGGCTGTCACGGCTTGTGCAGCTCACATTGACGATGGGGGGGGGGGGGGGGGGGTGAGGGAGAGGTCAGAGTCAACGGCGCGCCCAGGTGATCCCAAAATCGGTGCAGTCCAGGCACACAATCATGCGATGATTATGAAGTTAGATGACGCAAGACATTGGAAACGCTTTCTTCTTCTTCTTTTTTTTTTTATTCCGTACAATCGCTCAGATAGCGTGGTTAGCCAAAAGCAGGTTTCCGGGGTTGTCATTGGGATGGGAGGCGGAAAGACAGGAGCCAGCTCTTATCCTGTACCGCTCTGCAGTCTGAGCTACCAGAGAGGCTTAATAATATCCCAGAGGCAAAGATGAAACACTTTCTCCACAGTGGCTGTTTACTGAGGAGTGTGTTTGAAGTTGAGCTCAAGATGTCTTCATTTCTGTACCAGAGGAACGTTCCAAGGGGGGGGGGGGGGGAAATTGTAATTCAGATAGGGGAGCAAGGGGAGGAAAAAAAAAGAGAGAAAAGGGAAAGAGGGGGAAAGACGGACAGAATCCAAGCGGTGCTTTCTGCTCCTGTGCTGCCATAATTCAACACAGGAAAATGTAAGCAGACTCATCTGCCACTTTCATATTTTCGTGGCGAGATATCTTAAAAATCTAGTGAACCACGTTGAACAGGGGTCTTAGGAGCCCCTTCAAATTAAGAAATGCCTGCTGTTGGCACCAGCAGGACCATTATTTATTCATATCGCTCAGCCTGCTCTTGCAGAACTGCACTACAAAAAAACCCACAGCTTGGAAGTGGAGCTCGAAATGTCCAGGCCTTTTTTTTTTTTTTTTTCTACCGATCTCTCTAGATGTTTGCTGTTGATGCCAAAACAACACAAATGATTATCAATCTGTCTTTGCGTACCACCTAAAGATTCAGTACCTGCGAGAAAACACATCCGCTAACGTCAGGTCAATACTGTTAGCTTGGTACCGAAGTATCGTTTCTCGTGACATCAGGCATGTCTCGATCAGGTTTTTTGGTCCTTGATCCCCATCCGAGTCCTTTTAATATTGGCCATCTGCTGTAAGATGAAATAGATTCAACCACCTTAAATGGTATTGCAGGCCGGCTCTCTCGTATCGGGTGAGACTTCAGTGATTGGGTCCAAAGTCAGTGCGATAGTGAAATAGTAACATTGATACCCATATTTAACTAAGTGGTGATTAAATATGTATCAGACACATTGAGTTGAGCTGTAGACCACAGTCTGACACCTTTTCTTCAAATACTGAAGGCCCTTTCCCCCAATTATTAAGTTTATAAGCCTAAATTATTGACATGATACGAATAAAGTCTACCTGGAGAATGTTACCCCTTGAACATTCGGTGTACTCGCAATTGTACAACGTTGTTACAGAGTGGAGTTTCTTGCGAAGACACATTTTCACCGCACAAATTTGCCCCGTAATGAAGTTAGTTACAGAATTATCATTAATTAGGGACCGCTGATACAACCTGCCGTCCTCCACACTGCTCTTTGCCACTAAGAAAGGGGGAGGACATAACCGATTTGTTTGTCAGAGTTGAACGAATCCGTTTAAGTTGAGGAGCCGCGCTGCAACGCTAGCAGGTTGAGGTGGAAAAAACAAGTCTACAAGAGAGGGTCAGGTTGTGACAAAAGTCAGAAGAGTTACCTGCTTTAAAGTGAAGAATCGGACCAAGCATTTGATACCAACTTTCAACACAATGCTACAGTCACATGTCAGGTAGGTGCAATCAAAGCTACGGTTGGTCAGTAAAATAAGAATCACTTTTTTTGTCATATTTGCTCAAACTGTCACTGACAGACTGATTTTGAGTGTCATAATATAGGATCATATATGCTGTGTGCCTCCCTGCCTGAGGGTGGTGCTGTATATTGTGACCGTTTTCTTTGTCTCCTGTAAATGGCAGGTGATTGGACTGGGGACTCATGAGGCGGGACATAAGTAGGCACCTGTGGAGGCCGGCCGTCTCTCTCTCTTCTCCCCGGCTCCCAACCGGACCGTGCTGCACAGCAACACGGATCGCTGATCACATACTATAACTAACAGTCCATGTAGTGGTAGGGGTGAGCTGCTCTTTTGTTTTGTTCAGTTTGGGAGTAGGTCAGGTAGTTGATTAATAAAGATTGTTTTGGGCCAGGCTCAGCCTGACTTATATATAACTACAAATAGTGTAAATGATAAATATGATGGACTGCATTACAGCATAAATGGTCGTTCTTGGGAGTGGGAGAGAGGGGGGAGACTTTATATTATGCTGCGTCCAGGTTCCCTTAGACCGGGCGTAACAGCTAGCAGTAGATGAGACAGAAAATCTGTCTCCACCAATCGGAACCGAGGAGTTTCTAAAGGTGCGTTCACACCGGACGCGTCAATTTTTTGACGCGCGTCGAGATTACATACAAAGTCTATGCACAGACGCGATGAGACTGGCGCGCCTATTGGCGTTGCGTTGCTCCCCTCCATCATCAGTGCCGTCGACTCCTGCCGGGTGCTGAATCAGAAACAATGAAGGACAAATTAATAGTGGCGGTTTGTGGGTTCCCCGAGCTCTACGATACGTCTTCATATCTCTACCGCGACCGATCTAAAAAAGATATGGCATGGAGGAAAGTAAGTGAGGACGTCGGACAACCTGGTAAGTTATTATTATGTATTTGTTACTTGATTCTAGCTATCAGTTGTACTTTACTAACTCGCTATATGAACCATGTTAGCATGTAAAGCTAGCCCACTAAATAACGTTACGTTGTGCGTTTCTTGTCAGATGAGATTTGCTGACGGAAGTGGAAGACTCTCAGGGACACCTATTTGAGAAAGAGAGAGAGAGAGTGGCTCAGGAGCAGGGCCATCAAAGAAATGGAAGTACTCTGCGGTTCTGTCTTTCCTCAACCCCTTCGTGACTGCCAGGGAGAGTAGCGGTAACATGGGGAGGGTCGAGGGAGACAGTACCGCAGAGTACTTCACAGATGCAGGACCAGACCAGGACGACATGTCAGAGGCAGCAGCAGGGCCATCTGACATTGACAGGAGAGGTTAGTTGAAGTGAAGACACAAAACCACAGCATAGTTAAGTCATACAGAAAATATTAATACAGCTGAAGAAGTAACGACAGGCCAAAGCAGTGCAAGAGGTTTTCTTTTCCATTTGGCAAAGCCTGGTTCTGTATAGTTTTCATACTTATTCAAAAAAATGTTTCATGAGCAAAAATAAGATCTTAAACCACTATACTATCATAGCTTTAAAGGCAAATTACTATTTAATTAAAGCAGCACTTTTGAGTTATAAAATTGTTTTATTGTTGATGTTCAAAGATGAACCAGATCGGTCATCAGAGGACGGTGAGGAAGAACCTCAAGGTGCTGCTGCTCCTCCTCCTGCTGCTGCTCCTGCACCACCCATGGGTATGTACATCACAAAAGTTGGATTGCATTTTTTTGTATGAATACAATTCATCCATTCATGGTATGTTTTTCACAATGACAAATATTTACTTTACAAGCTATTGTAGTGATGGGATGCAATAGTTTCACAAAATGTTGTTTCCATGTCATACAGGAAAGAGAAGGACCCGAAAAAGGCCAAGAGGGATCGAGAAGCAGCGGGAGGTAGAGGAGGCCTTGGAGAGAGACACCCCTGCTCCACCAGCATCGAACAGAGGACGAACTGTTCACGAAGAGCCTGGTTCCTTCCCTGGAAAGATTGCCACCCCAGCAAAAGGAATATGTTAAATTTCAAATTCACAAATTAATTTATGAAGCCAGCACTGTGGTGCTGAATTTGGAACATTTGGAGTAGACATCTGGGGGACAATCTTTCCAGGGAACGAACCAGGAATTTAAAAAAAACAATTACACGTTTTGTATATGTTTTTCTATATGTAGCATTTATATGATTGTATAATACTTATTTTTGATGGCATTTTCAATAAATAAATGCACTTTATTTCATGTTACTTTGTCCATGTTCTTTATTGTAGTTTTACAAGAAAACTTAACAAACAAAGGATACAACTATCCTCTATATATATATATATATATATATATATATATATATATATGTATGTATGTATGTATGTATGTATGTATGTATATATATATATATATATATATATATATATATGTATATGTGTATGCCTTTTTTTTATAACATCCCATCACTGGACTGAATATAGTACATTATAGTGTGGGATGATTGTATTGTGAAGGACACACTGCTACTACATATATTCAGTAACATTGCAGGAAGTTTGCTCAGTAGTAATGTGTGGGTGGCTCTTAAAATAGCCGTTTTGGATGTGCTTGGGCATTACACGGTGTCTTGCCACGGGACCGTTCCCTCAGCAGAGAAGTAGGATGTGAAGGCCTCCCTCACCCTGATGGCCTCTCTTGCCGAGTTGTTGGCAGCAATTCTTCCCAGATCTGGCAGTGGCTCCACCTCTCCAACCGGTATGGTCACTGCAGTTGTTGGGGTGGTTTTCCGCAGGAAGTTATGCAGAACACATGTAGCCTTCACACACTTCTCTGCAACTTCTGGGTGGACCTCAATGGCTCGCCTGTACATCCTCCACTGAGAAGAAAGGATCCCAAAGGCATTCTCCACAACCAACCGAGCTCGGGAGAGACGGTAATTGAAGATCCGGCGGTCCCTTGGAAGGATGCGGCCGGGGAATGGCCTCATGAGATTTTTTCTCAGTGGAAAGGCCTCGTCAGCAACAAAGACGTGTGGCTGAAGTCCTGGGTGGTCAGCTCCTGGTAGTGGCAGGTCAGCAGGCAGTTGGAGGGTGCCAGATTTAAGAGCTTGACCAAAAGCTGAGTTGGCCAGACTCCCACCATCGCTGCTTCTTCCGTAGCCTCCGACATCAATCAGCCGGAAACAATATTTCGCATCCACAACTGCCAGGAGAACTAATGAGAATGTTCCCTTGTAGTTGAAGAACTGAGATCCGGAATTAGCAGGGGCTTTGAGGACAACATGCTTTCCATCCAGTGCTCCACAGCAGAGAGGAAAATTCCACCGCTCCTCAAACTGCACAGCAATTGATCTCCACTCCTCTGTGGTGGGCACAGCCATGAACTCCTCCACAAGGCAGTCCCAAATAGCTGTGGCAACATCTGAGACAATACCAGAGACAGTGGAGACCCCAAAACGGAAGCTGTTTGCGATGGTCCTAAAGGAGTCACCAGTAGCAAGATATCTGCAGCACAGAAAAACATTCAATTTAACAGAGTTATATTGAAGATCCTGTAGCTGCTAATAGAAGTCGTTTTTTATTGATATGACTGCACAGCTGCTGTCATGAATAATAAACATCTTAAATGCTGGTGATTTTCCATAACAAGTTGCATAGTATGTAGATATGTGTATAATCAAAAGCATGACTGTCGTAACTATGCCTTATTAAGATTACGTTATTTTGAGTATTGTCGGAGTTCGGATCCATCATGGATCCAAACTCCATTCAGAAAAACTATGTTAAAGTGGCTTCCTTGCCCTGTTGGGGACAGACAAAGCCTGAACTTATTTAATTCTTTTATTAATTCATTTTATGAAACTGCCACTCACCGGAGACAGATGGACAGGCGCTCCGCAGCTGAGATGGAACGCCTGTAGTTGGTGTCCAGTCGAGAAATCCTGGGACCGACCCGAGCCAACAGGTCATCAAACTGGCTAATGCTTAGCCTCATGTAGCGCTGGAAGCGGCAGTCATCCAGACGTAGTTCCTGGAGAAGTCTGTGAAATTCACCGAGCTGTGTGCGCCTATGGATGCTATTATGAACCCAGAGACGACGGCGTTTGGCATGCCGACGTTTGAGGGACTTCCACAACACGTACAAAGCAGAAATTGTCCTTATTCCTTTCATGGTTGATAGCGGAAAGAATGGCAGCCAGGTGAAAGGCTTCCAGGACGATAAACCACGCCCCCTCTCCGGCACGGAGCAATTTTGCGGCGTTTGGTGTGAACACGACCGGCGGCGTGTTGGACGCGTTTTTGCGGCGTGTTGGACGCGTTTTTGCGGCGCGTCAAAAAATCAACGCGTTTGGTGTGAACACGGCATAACACAGCTGTCAATCAAGCTGTGATCGGATTGTCAGACTAGACAGGGCTCATCAGATATGAAGATTATTTTACTACCTTGCTAATACCTTAGGTTTTCAGAAGCATATTTTAGCTGTAAAATGAGAGAATTTTGCTCCGGTTGGTGTGCGGGACTTGGTTTTAGCATTGGCTATTTTCAACATGGGTCAAAGATTTCTCATTTTACAGCTAATTTATATCTGCTCAGTTTACTTGATGGCAAATGCTAAGATCAGACCACTGCACGAAGTCAACATTATACAATCTACAAGACTAAATAAACTGATCCCACCTGTGACATTTGCTGTCTTATGAAAGCTCGTCTCTAATTAGTTCACCAGCCTCACTCTTATTTTTGTTCCCCTCACATTTCCGTGTTCATTCGTTTCGGTCAGTGGAGTTAATGCACAACACAGCCATTATCTGCCTGTTAATGGCTCCGCATATGAAGTAAAGATAGACTCATGAGATGTAATGAACTTCTGATCCCCCCTCCCCCACTCACGCACACCTCTTGGGATGCCGGCTGGCCGGCCCACTACGAGCAGCATGGGACTTTTTTTTTTATCTCATTGGTGTTGCTGGACTCGTCGCTGGCCCATGGGTCGAGCGGCCCACCGGGAAAACTCCCACTACTCCAGATGGCCAGTTTGCCACCGAGCCTGACTAATTACAGTATCTACTGCGTGCAGATAGGTACCCAAAAACAAAAAGGACATTGATCTGGCATAGTGATTTGGTAGATCAGCATGAGATGAGTAGTGGTGACTTTTTAATCAAATGCCAGTCCGTGTAATCATTTAAATCACATACTTTCTCACTTACCTCTATAGCGGTATCTACCATAGGCGTGAGGATAGTTTTGTGTGCCCGGGTTTTGAATGAGCTGCGTTTAAGATTGCTTTGAGATATCTCAAAACCTGAACAAATGCAACCAAAAGACACGGCGAGTGAGATAGTAGAGAAAATGAACTTGTCATTTGGGTGCAACAGCCCCGTCTTTCGCTCAAATGAGCACTAATTAAGATGGCCATCAAAGCGAAAGAAAACAAACCCAAAAAAATGCATGGCGCACTCGCTATCTCTGGAGGTGTTGAATGTGATCAGCATTGTGTGGCAGAGAGGGGTGTTTTTTTTTTTTTTTAAAGCGAAGGGATGAGGCGGAGGTCATTGCCAAGAGTGGCCTCTGTAGCGCTGCTCGGGGGAGGGGGGAGGGGGGAGGGGGGGGGCTGCTGATTAAACACGACGAGGGAAAAAGGGGGCCTGGAAACAGGATGGGGATGAGAGGAGCAGTCAAACGGTCTACAGCGCCCGTAAAATAGCGAATGCAGAGGCACCATTCACTCACTGACAGCTTCGCTGCAGCCTTTCTTCCCCCTGGGGGGGGGGGGGGGGGGTGCTTTGGTGTCGACGCCGAACGTGCCGAACGTGCCCTCAGTCACAGAGGTCAGCAACGGAGTGGCGACATCGCCCCGCGTGCTGTAAAAGTCTTTGATACGTGAGGGTGGAGCACGGATATTAAACCTCAAAGTCAATAGGATGATAATTGAACTGGTAAATTAGCTCAGAACTTTTATTGTTATCGTCATGAGCAAGGTGATTATCGCTCCATTAATAAAGTGCCTCAACCTGAAATAAAAGTTGTCATTACAAGACCAAACTTTGGGACCATTCACATTCACACAGTTTGAAAAACCTTATCGAGAGACAGCAATGATTAACTATATATTTATATATATATTTCTGATCCATGTCTTGTCATTGTAAGCCCATGAATAAGAGTGGGGCAACAAGCAGACTCTCAACAAATGGCCCCAAAAAATGAGAAAGATTTGCAGAGAAGAGAGAGAGGTAGTGTGTATATATAATAGTATTTTCAGTGGTTTTTTTAAGGCCTACATAATCATATCTTCTTGTTGAGCTTCCAGGCCGGCCCGGTTCTAGACTGCAGTGAGGGATGTGTTAGTTGGTCACCAACAACTGGGGCTGATTTATGTTCATATCTAAAGCCATCTCCCAACGAGTACAGGCAGGCTGTGTGTGCAGTAATCAAATGGAGTAGCCAGCGAGTGAAATATTTTGGTCGTTAACAGCCAGAATTTGGTCTCTTGTTGTGGTGTTTTAGCTCACACAATCTGTCAAAAGCTATGAATACTTTTGGTTGGCATCTTCTTCTTTATTAATATACGTTATTATATTGAATCGAACAATGTGGCTGTAGCAGATATGGAGACATTGATGAGGTAAATCATATCAATATATAATTGGAAAATAGCCCCCAAATGAAAATGTTTCAAATATTATTATGACAGATTGATAAAGCATTGAACAGAAATACCAAAAGGTAGTATTAGAGATCAATACTTTGTTTTTAATAGGGGGCAGTGCCGGATAAGGTGGGGGGACCCCATAACATGTTAATCTGCATGTTGCATCCTTTAGTCATACTTACAGGCGTACACCCACATATACATACTGCCATATATACAGTCAGCCTTTTGCAGCATGATATTCAGATATTTCTGGAAAGAAAACAACGAGACACATGGTGAACTAAACACTTATCTATTTCTAAACACGGCAGCACAGCGCGGCCAGTCGACGCTCTCCACCGGTCCAAGCACGTGATATCCCCCACGCAGTAATGAGAGGCTGTCACACGGCGATCTTAGATCTTGACAGCGCTCCACAGAATTCATCATTCTCCTCGCACCCTCCTCCAATGCCTCTCCCTCCCACCCAACATGCACTGCAACATCAACGCCTCTTCCCGTTGCACAAGCGAGCGCTTACGAACAAAAGGCACATGTCTTCATTTTTCATTTTGTAAGTTTGAGGCAGAAGTTTCCAAAGTGCCCCCGTTCGCCGGATCTATTTCCCCTCCCAACAGCTTTAATGTCATTCAATCTTCGGGGATTTATTGGCACTCCTCGCCTTTTGTTCTAAGACACGTCCCTTCAATACATGTAGAGGGACTCCAGGAAGAGAATAGCTCCTTTTGAGCCTCAGCCAGTGTTGGATGAGATGATTGATGGATGAAGGTCTGTGCTGGGAATAACAATGGCAGGTTTTGATTCCCGCTCCCTTGTGGGAAATAGGGGGACTTTAGCTTTCATGACAGAGGACTTACAGAGGAAGCTACACAGCAGAGCGAGAGAGACAGACACAGTGCAGTGGAGCTCAGAGATGGACACAGAGGAAGTACAGGAAGCAGTTGTTTGCATGCATATCCCTACAAATCGTGTTGTTTTTTTTGACAACATCTTTCAAAGCATACCATACACTGCTGTGGATTGCTGATGTGTTTTACCCATTTTACCAGCAGCCTTTATTTTTAAGGGTAATTTAATAGTAACGTTAGGGACATGTCCCATTATCCTGTGACTACTGAATTGTCCCGAGCAATAATTTAGGTTTAAAGAAAATTTAATATAATCACTAAATAAATAAAATAAATAAAGCCCTACCCACTTTTCTCGTGAATGTTCTCGTATTTTCTTATTCGTCATAAACTGTCTAATAGTAAACCCATGTCCTAGACCTGCTCTTAAAATATGTTTTACATTTTTATTTTATTTCTTATTATTTTTTATTTTTCTCTGTGTATGTAATTTATTGACCCTAGGGTCACATTGTGTTTTTTATGCTTTTAAATGTCTGCTCTGTGAAAAGCGCTATATAAATAAAATTCATTCATTCATTCATTCAATATAGTCGAATTGCCTTTTTCAGTTTCAGATAGTTGGACGTGTCTTAGTAGGAAAAGCACAGGTAGTACAATTAAATCATGGCTGAATTCCATTTAGCGGCTTCGGGTTCAGTGTCCTGGTATTGTGGACGCCGGCTCACTGACATGATGACTGACTGGTCATGTAACACCGGTGCTTTGTCCTACTGTGATGAAGTCCGTGAAAACGGCCTACTTTCATCCGATGTTGGTGTTATTTTGTCTGCTTGACTGATATTGTGTTGTTTGTCCGCAGCATTGTGTTCTACCTCGACAAAAAGCAAGCAACGACTCACGGTGTGAAGACACAAATGATAGCCAGCATGAACAAATAGAGGCTGGTCGCTGAAATCATGAAATACCATGGTTACAGGGGTAATTATCTGTAGGACATTTCAACAGCAATAATTACATCAGAACAAAAACAGAGTCATCTCGTGTCACCAATCCGCTGCTCTAACTTTTTCTTTTTTAACTATTTCAGTTGCTTCCACTCAAATCAAGTCAATTCATTAAAAATAGTGCATTTTATAACAACAGATATATGATGTGCTTTACAGAGACACTTAGAACACACTAAGAAAATGAAAAGACTGTCATGGTCTTACCATGCCTCTCTCTGTTCGGTCCCGTTTGTCCTCTCTCTCCATCTGTGTGTGTGTGTGTGTGTGGGGGGGGGGGGGCGTGGCACTCCGTCCACCTGCACACCTGTGACCCATCCTCTCATCAAGCTTTTGTCCTCCTGTGGAGGACAGATCGGCCCCGACCGACCCCAAATATTCACCGGAGCTCACCAGGGTCTCCTGAATGCATGCAGCTCCAAACATCTCTGAAAGGTTTTTAAATCAGTTTTAGATCAGTGCAACATATGAAAAGCAACCACGTTTAAAAGGCACTAAAATCACCAATCAAGTCACAGTTCATTCAGAGCTGAGTGCCTGAGAGTGTCACATTTAAGGCATTCATTTAGATTAATAAAGAGAAAATTACGTTTGTGCACGTTTGTGCAAATAAAAAAAATTGAAATATAAGTTATTTATCTTTTTATATAATAGAATTTGGTATTTCTGTTCAATGCTTTGCCAATATGTCACAATAATATTTGAAATATTTTCATTTGGGGGCTATTTTCCAAATATACATTGTTATATGTGATTGATTGCGGTCAAGTCAGCATACATATTTATATTTCTGCCACCCGTTAAGGTCTCCATGCTACTCTCTTGCAACGTCATCAGTATTTCTCCATATCCGCCACTGCCGTATACTGTATATAGCCATTGCTATTCTATGTACACAACAATGAAATCATCAGTACGGTGAATGAATTGAGTTTACATGAACCGTTGAGCAGTGGAATTTAGGCGTAAACAATGTAGGTTTACCTCTGACTCTATCTTTAGTGCGACTAGAAGAAGATGTCATTTGTATTATGAATTACTTCTGTACAAAGATGTATTACACTGGTTTCCATATAACAGTTAGCTAGTCCAACCTAATCTCTTTTTTTGGACAGAACTCACAAATGATAGTATTTTTTTTTTATCTCTTGGGATGACGTGCAATAACATTTGTTGTTTTCGGTTTATTTACGTCTGGTTCCTCCAGAGGTATAATCTTTTTCTCCTCTGACCAATTTGGTTTTCTTGTCTGCCCATCATCTGCCATTGTTTCTTCTTTTCTTTTGTTCAGTCTTTAAGCCCAAACTTTGCGAGACGATAACGGGTCAGGCATCACAAGCGCGAGTGCAAGCAAACAAGCGGTCTCCATGGAAACTCTAGTATTTTTTCACTGCTGTAAAATCTCAATCTTCAATACAGCGAACGCCTTCGCACTTATTCTAAACTAAGGAAACCATTTAAGGGATTCTGTGCAAACACCCTTTCTGAAGAAGAAATGAAACCTTCAGCCGTCACACATGAGTAGAATGTGTAGGCCGCCTGTTTCTAATACAACCCTGGTTCTCTCTGTACTTGAGGGACATACAAGGTAATTTACAAAAAACAACAGAGTATTGCACACATGCCTCGCAAGTCCTTTGTCCTTGTCAGCTATGGATCCACCTGCTGGCAGCATTGTGGGCTCTTGAAGAAATATTGAGGGGCAGACGGGCGCCGGTTCAATGGCTTGATAATTGACTCAAAGACGCGCAAAGGTGACGGCAAGGTGCACGCAGACATGTGTGCCCCTCCCCCCCTGCTGTAAAAGTCATCGCCGAGACGGAGCCCCGTCTTATTTCCGTCGTGCCCCCCCAGCTTTTGTAATCATCCCTCCCTTTTCACCTGCCGCGTCGACGCTCGAGCAGGAGGAGGGAGAGAAAATGCGATGGCGCCGCTTCCCCACTCTGCCCAGCGTGGCCAGCGGGGGAGACTTGTGGGGCCAGTCGATACTGTGTGTAAAGGCTCCATTTAGCAGTGACGCGCCTGCGAGACAGGGCCCTCCGGAGTAAGTGGAGGGAGGAGGGAGGGAGGGGGGGTTACTTCTTGAGATGCTTTGCCTCTGACAGAGATGGATGGTCTGAGGCTCCACAGCCAGCAAGGACAAAGGGACACCCAAGCCTAGTTGGCCTCCGTCCGCCCGCCCGTCCGCCTAGAACCAGCGCTCTCACTCCCGAGGATCCTGAGCCGAGGTGAAAATGAAATTACTGCAGAGATGGAGAATTGGTGGTGGAGGAGGGGGAGGGGTGCGAAAGAGCCCCAGCATTTTGCTGATGAAGTCGCGTCTGGTGTTCTGACACCGCGTGTTTGGTCGCTGCATCGGAGCAGCTGAATAATTCATCGCGGGGAGAGAGCAAAGTGGCTTACACGCATCTCTCCCGGTGGCTGATGGGAGAGGAACCGCTGAGCTAAACACTGCTCGCTTTCTTTGGTCTTCAACCGTGATCAGGACGTTGACAGTCATGCACCCATTATCACGTGACGCTGCTTCTTCATTTATTTTCTTTTAAGTTTCATTCTTGGGAAGAGAACGCGTCCGAATCATCTCGCAATAGAATCAGGTGATACCCATTCATTCGTTTGATGAAACAATGAATTTACCCACAATCCCCTCACACAATTTGTCCTTTTTTGAAACCTACTTCAGCGGAATCTAATTGACTCCCACACAAAGTGGCACAGCGCTGAACTTTTTTTCTTTACCCAGATTCATAAGAGGTTCGCAGGTTGTCTGTGTCCAATAGTCACCATCACCTCCCACTTAAAGTCGCGGCACATTTCAAAGTCCCTGTAAAAAAAGAAAGAAACACCACCCAAACTAGGAATCTTACTGAAAGGACACAAACAACAGTTTGCCACATTTTATTTTTGAATCACCGCATCCTGCCAGTGTTAGATGGGATAAATGTCACCAGACTTCTGCAAAAGAAATCTCAAAAGACAGACTGCCAAGACTCCTCCTCTCCTCCTCCAGCGTGAGCAACTGCAGTCTTTATTGTATGCACGTTAACAATGACTGTCTTTCATTGTGTGTGTGTGTGTGTGTGTGTGCCGCTTGGTGTTAACAGTCTTTTCGAGGCTTTCTTGTCTTCATTTTTTTCAGCCAGAACACATACAGTAAGTGTGCTCCGGTTTGAAATATCCACTTTGATACTGCACCGCAATAAAGACGCTCTAATATGCGATGAATTATGAATAGAGCTTTGGTTTTGTTTCATCGTTATTTAAATTCCGACTCCTAATGAGTGCATTTTAATTGCTTTGTACTCGCCTGGTCTCAAACGGCAACGCGGCCCATTTTCCTAAATTACTGTAGTCTTCATTCGTGCAGTGTTTCTTTAGAGCGACGCTGTATGCACATGACTGTGAACTATCGTCGTCTTTCAGATCATAGAAGGCGGTGACCACACAAAGAAGGATTGTTTAAGAGAAAAAGGGCTGGCTGGCGAACTGTGTTCACATGAAGACGTTGTCATGTCTTCATTTTAGTTCTTCTCGGCTAGACACCCAAGACTAGGGCAGGGCAGATACACTGTAGGTCCAAAACTGTTACTTTTCAGGAAATTAAAGCAATTAAAAAACTGCATCTTCACAGTTAGTATTGTGTCTTTGTATTAGGCTTGCATGTGTCGTTATATAATTAATATTTTACCAAAATGAAGCTCAAATTACAACCAGCAAATGATTAAAATGGCCATTCGGCCGCTGAAAGTCACATCTTTAGCTACGCTAGTCCCCTCAGCAAACACTTTCACCCATAACCGCAAAAACAAAACAGGTACGCTGCGTAGTACTAACTGGGTGGCGAAGTCCGAGACGAGGGGTGCTGGAGCAAGAGCCCCCCCCTTTCACCCCCGGGCCGACCTCGTGGTGGAAATGCACCGGGGGAGAGGTCTCATGAGGGGGGGATCTTCACACGTCGAGCTGAATCCACGGGGCAGGCTGCTGTCGAGAGGTGTGAAAATATTTTGGGTTCATTATGAAACTGTGGGGAACACCGCCTCAGATGAAGTCAGAAGAAAATGCCTCGTCACTGTTCACCTTCCAACTGCGCTGTGTGGTGGAGCTTTGAGGTTTTTGAGGATCCGGTGCAGTTGCGTGATTTTGTCACAAGCTCTTTTCAACACTTTCCATTGAAAGACATTTTTGTAAAATAAACAGAGATGTAAATGGTGACCAATAGCATTCATTTATGAATTTTTAAATAATGACAAAAATGGAGATACAATGTTTCCCTCTGACAACGCCCAAATGTAAATTGCCTAATTGCTGCATTTCATCTTTTTCGGGGTCAAGCAAGGTGCTGCCAAAGCCATGTTTAAAGGCCAAAAAAATGGATCAGAAACACTGTGCGGCCACATTGTCCCTACCACAACCTCCCATGTTCTATCTCCCTTTGAACATTGTCTTATATTCATGAAACCTGTTTAACTGACAGCGCCGGCTCTGGATTCAATGGACGTAATGTGCACCTGAGACCTGGTCTTATTAAAAAAACAATGGTAACCATCCGGAGACAAAAAGAAACGAGCTGGTGTCCGCCTGCCTCCTGACTCATCGTTTGAGAATTGCCTTAATGAGCCACTTGCCTCTAGGAAATATTAACACGGGTCTCCACGGGGGCGTTCCGTTGTCCCCCGGTCTCCCTCATGCAGCCTTGATTCGGTAAAAGATTGCGGGTTAAAGTCAGAAGCCAGAAGTAGTGAAGCAATTTCAACGACCAGTCTTAATTTAGCACGCTCACCTTTTGAGGAAGTGTAATTCAAGCAAGCGTACGCATCTGCCATCTCAATTAAGCCCAAAATAGAGCTCGCATTTTTCCAAATGAGCGCTGCCACATAATATATCCGGCCATTTCACCCCACCCCTCCCCACCTAATGGCTTTGAAGAAGAAAGCGAGGGCCCAGACTGGAAAGCCGAGCAGGGATCGTGGTCGTTCTATCTCACACCTCCCGTAATTTTTGGGAGCGAGCGCGCCCATAAAAGTCGTGAATAATGTGAGATGTGATTTTCCTCGCTATTAGAAGTCGCACGGTCTGTTAAAGCCAATGGCTTGTGGAGGAGTAAATGTACTGTACTCCGCCATGTGTCATCCATCTCCTCCAGGCGTTGCACGTTTGTATGCCAGCTGTCCACAAATCTTCCCGTATCAGCAGTCGCGTCATTTGTCATTTCTCCCCCAGTAAAAGAAGGAAAGTCTGAATGGCAGCCAGGAGCAGCGCGGCGTGAAGCTTCGGCGCTCACCACAGGTCACCCACCGGAGGCATCTCATCTCCCGGTCCCAGCCCTTGGCGGGTCATTCCGTATCGAGGCCATGGGCGCTGTAACCTCGCGGTGGACGGCTGGGAGCTTTTTTTAAAAATCCTCCAAGGAGGATGAAGACTCTTCCCCACCACACCTCCGAATCGCAGTGGATATGGAGGGGGTTTGCTGTCTCCTGTGGGGTCACATGAGTGATCAGAGACACAGCGGGGCGGCACCGGAGCCACCGGTGTCTCCCGACTGCAGGCTGGTTGATGGAAAGCAGGGCCAACAGGTGGGCACCAGACAGAGTGGGGATGAAGAAAAACAAAAAGGAGCTTTCGTCTGAAAATACAAGATGGAGGCACGCATTAGGGGCTTGAGGGAAAACAGAGAAAGGAAAAGAAAGAGGCAGCAGCGAATTTTGAAGGTAGAGATGCTTCTCAAAGAAAGCACTCAAGATGACAAGTGTGAGTCTTAGTAAATGATACAGTACGCAGCGCCGAGAATAAGCCTTCCCAAATAGAGCCAACTCCTCTCCAGAGCTTCCACGCCCAGGCGGAAATAAAAGCCAGGTGTCACAATGTTGAGACATTCCAGGGTAAATTAGTTAAGTAGGAAAACAAATTTTAAATCACCGCACGTCTGTGTGTGTGTATCAGATTAACGGAAGACGCCGTCAAAGTGTATGTGCGGGTCGTTACGGCAGCAGTGCAAAGGGGAAATGATTTGTTCTCATTGATCGTATGGAAGTGATTAGAGTTTGCTTCCCTAATGTGACGCACGCACTGAAATATTGAAAGAAGTTAAGACATGCTTCACGACAATTATTTTCTTCATTCCAGTCATTTCAGCCGTTTCTTTTGAACTGGTGAAGCTGTATTTGCTCTAAAATATGTTACATTTTACTTTTCCTTCATTGGACATTCATGTAAATATTGAAACGGACATTTTCTTACGATACCTCACGACGCTGAGGTGAACAGGGTTAAAAACTTAACCGACATAGGTCACCATGAACTGTCCCCAGTTGATTACTTGCATAAGACAATTATTTTTGGAATCAAAACTTTTCTTTAAATATGCATATTACCTATTGTCTTTTTTAATATTTTGAAGAGAAAAATCTGCAGACGCAAATAGACAAAGTAGTGAAATTAACATCTAAATGTGTATTTCCTTCCACTAGTCTGAAAGATGTGTAAAAATAGCCCAAAATCTCATAATGGATTCGTGCATTAAAAACTATTATATGTTTTTAAGAAGGAATGTTCTCTCGTCTACACCCTGAGGTCATGTCCTCGTGTCTCCTCTCTGGAGTTTGGGGGGGATGTAGCAACCTCGGGAGTTACACTCTAGTATTAAAGAAAGTAAAATAAATAGCATTTGGTGGATATTGTATAAGCTGACGTCAGTATTTTTGAACGGAACAGATTTCATTATCAACCCTCGTCTTTTAGGCCAACACAAATAACATTAAAAGTATTTCCACACTGTATTTATTTAACATCCACAAAGCAGAACTCAATGTTCCAAAACAGTAGCCCACAAACCAACGGGTGACATCACGATGACTATGTCCACTTGCTCGGTCTCTGTTTCAGTCATAACATTGAACTTTTACAACATTTGAGATTATATAGGAGAGGTTGCTGATGCATCACCAACTGTATTTATTTATTTATTTTATCGGAACATTTACAATGCAGCGGTCTAACAAGACATTCCCAATACATGATGGAATGCAGGTCATGCTATTTGTGCATGACATATGGTGGATATTATGCAGCCAGTATGAATTGACATGACAAATGGTAAGAAATGCTAAACACATGTTCAGATTTGGGTCAACAATGATTTCTTCTGTCTGTTCACCCATCTGTCTGGCGTGAAGCACATGTGTGAAGATGGAGGGAAACAACGCAAGTCCTTCTTTCTGTTAAACTTGTTGTATCGTGTCATTCCTGCGCTCAGCGTCGCAAACGAAGGGCTGCCTCCAGTTGTTCGGAGTGGGGAAAGGTCAGTTTTCCGCGTGATGAATGGCCTGCATCAGAGTAATGAACGAATGTAAATCAAACGAGTAAAACTCCTGCAGGGTGTCAGCGTGTTCACCGGCATCGGTAGTGTAGATATATACGCTGCTGAGCTGGACCGGGACACGCTGCCACTCCTAATACATCCGTTTTTATTTAGAGCAGAGCTTAAAACTGCTGGTGTGCAGGAGAGAGGGGGGGGGGGGGGGAGGTTGGTTGGAGAGCAGCTACGAGACTGCTTAGAGTGAAACGCTGAAAATGAAAAAGGACCAGTGTGCTGGACTCGGCGTGCAAAAAAAAGCAAAGCACGGGCCTCACTTTTGTTGGGCCACAATTGCAAAAAAACTGCAACAACAAATATTTTCACAACGGTTCAGAAGGATAAATACTTTGCATCGCAGGACAGATTGCACAATTTTGTTCCAAATCATTATCTCGCCGGAAGTCATGCAAATCTTTCAAATCTGCAAATTGGTTCGCTGCTGCGCCAGCTGGAGCGACACGGCCTCAGCTGACGGATGCAAGTGGTAGAAATGCATCCACAGATGGATGAATGAAGATCCCTGCTGCTGTAAACTGGACATCGGTCCTGCTCTACAAAAACTGCTCAAATGGTTCTGTGTACATCAGTAGCATTGACTTTATGAAAGGCATTCTTTTAGCAGGGCCAACCCACACCTCTCCGAGGGCCCTGAACATGGCCCCCGGTGCATACAAATCACAAACTAAGAATGTCACATTATTAATGTGCAGTGCTCCTATTATAACGTAAATTATAACTACAACCAGATTTTGCGGGCTTTCTTACTTAACAAAAAAGTCAACTTTTACTTTTGGTTACACACGCACTGAGGTCTCCTAGGTGAAAGTCCTGTGTTTGTTTGACCCACCCGTCTTACTTCTACTCGTTATTACCCCACATAACTTTTCAATATCGGTCACTACGTACACTACATCACTTGCTCTGCGCGTCGCCAGTTGCACTACGTCACTTGCATAATATCTGCAACGTATCTGCGGTTTGCAGAAATGTACGGCGGCAACGTTTTTTCCTGGCGACTGGGCTTGGTATCAAGTTGCATTATGGGAAGTGTAGGATCCCGTGTTTCTGAAAGATTGAGCCGGCAATGCCACTTCTTTGGTCTTGACCACCATATTTTGTAGTCTTTTGCAAGTCATCCCTCCCTTTTTTAAATCGCTCCAAACTGTGTCATTTGAGAGATCTTCTGGTATGTAATGAGCACCAACGAGCGTTCTGTGTTCCTGTTTTTCCTCCCCAGCTTTTGCCCCTCAGACAACATACAGAGTGTCGAACCTGTTGGAAGAGGTTGCTGTTGGCTGGACGCAGTGCCAGCGCCACTCAGGGATGAAAAATGTACTTCTCTGCACTTTTTTCAGTGAAATACTGAATCTAATTTAATACGGTCAATATTCCCCTAAAAGGAGGATTCAGCATCAATCAAAGATAAGGCAGTAGACGACACTGTTCTCTGTTGTAACAATGGAGATATTCGATCATAACGTGTCAGCTTAAGTGCATCAATAAAGAAACAATTTTCAGTTCAATAGATTTTGTAAAACTGATGTTGCTATGGAAGTATAAAGATGGCAGTGACTTGTGATGTGCTCGGTTGATATAAATGCATATAAATCATAGAACGTATATAAGAAGTGGACGTAGTCATCGTGATTTCACCCATTGGTTTGTGCCATTTTTTTTTTGCAACCAATAAACGGAAGTTACCATATTTGGAATGAAGAGGAGTGTCGTAGAGACGCCGTATACGGCTAGCGGCAGAGACCGATCAATCACAGTAAGCCCGCCTTCAAGCATAATCTGCTTTATGGTCTATTTTATGATTTATGGACCATCATTTACAAAGTGAACATCATGCTGTATTGAAGAAGACTTTAAACTAGATATTGAGACCATAAACTCATGTGCACAATGTTCACTGAAGTAATAAATCAAGTGAGAAGTAGAGTCATTTTCTTATAGACTTCTATACAATCAGACTTCTCTTTGCAACCAGAGTCTCCCCCTGCTGGCCATTAGAGAGAATTTAGAGTTTTAAGACATGTCCTCATTGGCTGGTGGTTCTTAGCATCCACATAGTTGTTTTTCCCCCTATTACCGTGAATCAAGTTTTTTGTTTTTTTTTAGAGACTGCCAACAGCCAATCACAAGCAGACTCTTCGACACGTTATCTGCAGGCAACAAATGGATCAGACGATCTGTGCTGTCGGAAGCGCCTGCGGTGGCTGATGGATGGAGAGTCAGGTCTGTATGACACCAGCCCTGCTGGGGACCCTGAGTTCAGGGCATCTGCCGTGGCAATAAAAAAATAAAAAAAAAGGCTGGCATGCAGCATTTCCCCCCTCTGGCTCTCTGGAGGAGAACACCAGGGCCAGACACTGGCTCATGATGAATGCGAGCTATGACTGAGAGGGGGAAGTCAAACTTCATCCGCCCCAAGCTGCGCTCCTCTTCCACCATCACAACAATCCACCCACCTCCTCCCGCTGCAGTCCTACAGGGACTACAGGCGAAGAGGGCTCTGTAGCTCAATGCCAGTGTCCAAATGTGTGGACGGCCAACGGAAATTCCAAAGAGATCTCCCCTCCATTCAGCCTCTCTTCTGCAAACAAATCTCCTTTAACCCTCTGAGCCCCCAGGGTGTTCAAATCCTTTACAGGCAGGAGTCGCTGCATGTCTTAGCTAGGATTGATGTTTCTTGTCCTTTTTTCAGGATACTTTAGGTTACTCAGATTTGTCAGTTTAATAAATGTTCTCTGACAATTTGTATTAAAATGTAATTTTGTGAAGAAAAAAAACAACATTGTTGATTCCATTCTGTGATTTAATTTTCTTTGTTTTGTTTTTTTTCTCTCATTTCTGTTCTGGATGAATATGGTTGCGCTTTGGAGCAACAGCTTCCAATGATGCAATGTTGCCATGGAGTCAGTATGATTCTGCTCTGTAAGTAATGCCGCATTAGCTACTAGCAGTTCCTGTTTGCACTATAACCATGGATACACAAACAGCAATCCTCTAGATTGCTTTTGATCAGCTCACATCTCAGTTCATTCTTTATTATTAGTCATCAGAGATCACATATACGGGGGTACAGCAGGTACTTAGGCGGACTGAAACAACGGAATAGAGTCGCTCGAGCTGTTGAAGCTTCACAGAAAGAAAAGTGTAAAAAAACAAAACACTCTTATGGAAAATGGTGCCAGCTACTCCCATCTCCGTTTTCAGGTGAGAGGTAGAGCAAGGCACGAAGCCTTAAACTAAATTCGTGAGGAGCAGGTCAGCTGATTTGTTCCCCTCCGCTTCAGAAGCCGATGCTATAGATGCACCTTGTGCGCCACGTTTTCCCCGAGCAACAGCTGTGTGTGGGAGTCTACGCATTGTTCGGATAGCGCGAAAAAAAACTCCAGGCTTTACAATGCCGTCTCCTTAGCAACAATGCAAAGCACACAACTAAAATCTATTGAAATTTCTTCCAATGTAAGATGGATGGGGGGGGGGGGGGGGGGGCGGGGGTTGGTTTCGGAGTCGGTGGTGTCCAAAGTGCACGGAACACGAAATCAATATTCCACTTGGCAGAGAACTTTAGACGCTGTGTTGTTTGCCCGTTGGCTCATCGGTCAGGGGGTCAACTCTTTGAGCATCCATCACCGGCTTTTCTGCCTCCAGCCCGGGAGCCAAGCCGTGCCCAAGACAAGCTCAAGCCGAGAGGGTTGGCCCAGGGAGACGCATGGAAGGGGTGTGTGTGGGGGGGGGGGGTGTTAGTGGGGAGGCAAATGAGCTCACTGAAGATGCAGATTAAATAGTCGCTCTTTTTCTTCTGCTCGACCACGTGGGTGGAAGAGCCGTTCGCGGCTGCGCTGTTCAAAGGCTTGATCTACATTGCAGTTGAAAAGGCGCGCTTGATTTCTCTATCCTCCCTCCTCAGGCCTCCTCCCTGAGCTCTAATTGCCCCCCGCTCCCTCAACATACACCTTTTGTTGTGCAGCGATTAAAAAAAAAAAACTCTCCATACAAATTGCTTGTCGGTAGCGGTAACACAGACGCACTCCGAACCCGTCCCATTAATTGCCTCGTCCTTTAATGGGCATAATTGTTGTCTCTGCGCAACAAACCCTTGGACCTACATTAGATAATGAATTGTGTTATATGTCATTAATGTAAGGGAGGATGTGGACAGTGTAATTCCATTAACACTGCACTAAACAGTGTGTTTAATAATTTGCCAAATCGCTTCCATCATGTACAGCTAATTGTATCTCTCTCATAAACACAGCAACAATCAGAGCGGCAACAGAGGCGTACGTGGCAGCATCCTCTCAACTGCCACGAATGCAAATGCTTGCTAATTAAGATGTGTGTCTTGCCACGCTTCCTACTTTCCCCGAGCACGCGCGGTATATTCTTCAAAATCGGTGTGGCACTGTGCTGCAATGTCAGAAGTGAGTGGGCTGAGAGTTAATCATTTGGAGATTGTGTGGAGATTGCTCTGGGGCTAATTTCTTCCTTTGCAGTTGGTGATTAATGCCCGGTCCGTGAGGTCATTGGAGATAAGGCCTCGGCCGCTCCGTTAGCTCCCAGTGAAGATAATGCAGAGAGCAGCCTTTATCAAGGGCGCGGGGTACTGTGTGTGTGGGGGGGGCTCTCCATGCATGCGGCCATAACGAGATATTATCGCCTATCAAGCAGCACAATCAATTACCTCATCCCTGCGGGACTCCTCATGGTTGGAGAAGACGGAGGGCATGATATGGCACAGGAAATCTTTAAGAATGTTCTCATGCTGGTGACCTGCTTTTTCCTGAGGGCTGGTTTTTGTTCAAAGCCACTAAAACGAGGCAGAAATATTCCCTTTACCCCAAGTAAAGGCCTCGATATGCTTCAAATGAAGTGCATACCCCTTCATCTAACAGAGTCTAAAACACAGGTTTATTTTGGGGATTAGACACACAACTTTCATGGCTAAGGGGCAATTCATGGACAACAACCCAGACGATTGGTAGGAAACAAGAGGTGAACGGTGGTCGTCCATTTTTATTAAAGTCACACAGGCACCAAATAAACTTAAAGTGAGGGAAAGATAGTGCTGCTTTGTTTGCACAAAGCGGATAAAACACACATATTTGCTCTCCCTAAGAAAAGGTCCCGGCTTGCTCAATAGATCATCTTGCTTTGTTTTCCTTTGAGCTAAAAAACACTTTTGTAAGGAACAATAGGGGGCAACAGCATCAATATCAACGGCACATACTTTGTTTGCCGATTTGCCGCCGCTTTATTTTCGTCAAAAATGCATTGCTTAAGTTAGAGGAAGATCACGGAAATACAGTTACAGAAACATTTGTTTCTCAAAGGCCTCAGTTTGCCTAAAATGCAGTGCATGTTGGATCTTCTAACCGTGTCCAATAGACACTTTTCGTTTGGGTTTTAGGCAAAGAAACCACATGCTAATGTTAAGTGAAATATCACGGTCATGGGTAAAATAAAACAATGTTGACTATTTGGCAAGAAGATTTGTTATAATGTTAATACCATTTTGTAGCCTGATCTGCTGAGGATTGGGTAAAGTTAGACACAACTTGGGAGCGATCTTGCTCATGGTTAGAAGATACAGCTGTGTACAAACATGAGATTCAGAACTTTGTCCAGTGGTGCGACAAACACTTCCTCATCCTCAACGTCAGGAAAACAGAGTTTATTTCAGACCCCACTCATATCCTCCACCCTGAATATCAGCTTCTTCCCTCAGGCAGATGCTTCAGAGTCCCCCAGTGCAGCTCAACCGCTTAAAGAGCTCCTTTGTCCCCTTCTCCATCAAAGCCCTAAATGGCAAGCTAGCCAGAGCTTAACCCCTGTAACACCGATTTTTTATTATCTGAACTATACACTACTGGTGCGTTGTACAACGGGCAGTGTGAAATGTATTTGTAATAAAGTATAAAATAAAAAGTAAAAAAAGTAAAAAATAAAGAAGCTAGCTCCTCTGCAAAATGCCTACAGGTCTCAGGTAAAAGCACCAAAGCTGTCAAGGAAAATGTACTTTACACATGATGTAACTTGATTCCACATAACTTCTAATACATTCAAGTTACATCCTGTTGAATGAAGTTGCTTCATGAGGCAGTCCTTAACGTTGCGTCGTCTTTTACAATTGGTCAGATATTTGCTAAATGCGGTCAGAAAGCCGTCTCAAGCAGCAGATGTCAACATGACCCCAAATTTAAATGTATGGAGGACTTCCTTGTTGCTGGGCATCTTCACAATCTGTTTATGAATAATACAATCCGCAGTCGGAACAAATGGGTTAGTGGCTGAGCAACGAATATAGGGAGGGGAAGTAGGGAAGTGATGAGAGACGGACAAACACGTTGTGGTTATTGTTATTTTAATGGGATTTCGTTTCAATAAGAACAAATTTACAATGTCATCATCTTATCCTGTACAGAAAGACCCCTGGACTTTATATTATACAGCCCTTTCTCTGTCAATTTCCATTTGTGCTTTTGGAAAACGAGATATAATGAAAACACGCTGGGTAAGTAGAATTGTCTACTTTTTAAAAAACATAACAAGAAATCCTGAGTGTTACTCCTCCCCCGCAGCATGTGCATGATTCCCAACATATTCCTCTAAACGTGATGGAGATTCTCGAGCACATCATGCAAATTAGGTTTGATTACTGCTGTAAAAACTGCCAACGGGACAATCCCTCGCGAGTGGATGTGATTGGAATCAAACTGATGTTTGATATTTGTTCCAAACAGGCAGGAATTAAAGTCGCACCATATGAAGCAATTTTAATTACTTATTACAAACACGAGGGCGATGGGACTCCCGCATCCTCTCTGAATGGCAGCGCGGGACGGAGATTACTTCAAGCCCACAGCACATCAAATTAATGACAATTATGAAGGAGCTTGTGGTCAGTGCTCACACATCACGCCGTTGTCTCCAGGCAGTGCGTGTGTGTGTGTGTGCGAGAGTGGCGTGTGTTTGCTTATGTGCATGTGGCCGGAATGCTCAGCGAATCCCTTCAAGTGTCTCCTAATTAGACCCAGCACGCCCTTTTCCGCGCTCTCACGCGGTGTACTGTTTCGCTCCACACCCAATTATTTTAATCCTCTGATTGCTCGGGAAGCACCCGGCCCGAGAGTCTGCAGAGGCGGATGCTGCTGGGGAGATGAGTGCGTCTAGGAAATGCATGACACGCCAGCCACCACTTGTGGCCCTCATCACCGGGCCCCTCTGCCGCCCCCTCATCACCGGGCCCCTCTGCTCCTGCTCCCCCCCCCCAGGAGGGCTCTGCAGCTCCCGCCCCACTGTGGGATCCACTGGGGTTACTCTGCCTGAAATAAGGTGTCATGGGATTTTCCATGCTCTTGTCAGCATTCCTGCCCGCCAAGCCCGACTCCTTACTCGGTCTCCTTGGTGGATTAGGAGAAGGTATGATCTATATATATATATATATATAGATGACCACATTTTATTACATCATACATTCATCACGATATGCCTGTACAACATACAATGGATAATTCCCTCTTGGTCAATTATGGTGACCATGCTGTAAGAAGTATAGCAGGAAGAGTCACTTTGAAGGGCTGTGGGTTGGGAATCTGATCGCTGCTTGCAGCTGCATGTAGAGACACAAAGAAAGGCGTCTCACCACTTCACCGCCACTGAAACGCCGCACAGATCGCGCTCGGTTAAAGTGTCTGCCCACATTCCTTTGTTATCGGTTCTTCTGCAGTAAACCTCAGCACCATGCAAACCATTGTAAGCTGTCACATTGCGGAGGATACTGTGTCGTTTTTCCGGCGCTTCAAGTCAAAGTGTGAGAAATCTGATGAAGCTATTTTTTCTTTTTACTCCCACAGAGGCGCCTGTAATTGATGTAATAGCGTTACACCCTGAGGTTAATAATCCATCTGCAACTGTAGTGTCATTTTCATTCTATTGTGTCCCAGCACCATTCATCCAGGCTTACTGGGCCGCAGCAATTAAAACATGTCTTATGATACCTTAGTACACCATGGCCAGAGTGAATGGTGGGATACTCACACAGCTCGGATGTAGCGTAATTGTCACTTTTTAAGTAAGTTAATACTCAAAAGCATTTGATAATTGGACTGATGGTTGTTCCGTTTAGAATATCAACAAAGGCAACAGAAGTTTTAACAGACACTTTAACCTGGAAATAATAGGTATTGGAGAACTTTGGCAAATCATTTGAAAAGAAGAACTCTATTCCATTACAAATGAAACATATTTTAACTCTACTCATTGCAAATATACCCAGTCCCATGGGCTTAATTTAAAGCTACATTAATCAGTGTTAATACAGGCTTTGATAACTGTGGAAAGTGTCGCTTACAGTGATGAACCCACAGATAATTATCGCCTGTCTCTTCAGTTCCTCTCAGCTCCGGGGAGCATTTCAGCATTCGCCAGCTCATTGTTTAGGTTCAATGGCCCGCAACTTTACTGTACGGTTCAGTTTCACTGCTGACATCAATCTCCTTTCAAGCCGATGCCGGCCAACACATCAACAGTCCCAGCTCGTCAAATATGGACGGCTATATGCTTCGAGCTATGGTGCTTTAGATCGCGCCGGTTCTGGACTTGTAATGGACGGCGGTTTACTTTTATCCATAGTGTCTTTTCAAAATAAACTTCCAACAAAGGTTTACATAGCATGTGTACTTGGTTAGGCTTAGGGAAATAATTTGGTTTCGGTTTGTCACGTAAATTACGTACTTAAGTTATGAAACAAAAGCAAGGTAAAATAAATCAACGTTGACACAAAGGACACAAGGTCTCCTGGGAGAAAGTCCAAAACTTTCTCTCGACAGTTTCTCTGTTTTCGTATTAGAACTTTAACCCACTTCTGGTTCCAAATAACCAAGATGGCGACGTCCAAAAAAACAGATGACGATGGCCAAAATGCCAAACTCGAGGATTCAAAATGGCAGTCGACAAACCACCGGGTGACGTCACGGAGACTACGTAGACTTCTTACATACAGTTTTTGCTCCATCCAATACAATACGAGAGGTAAGTTACTCACATTGCTGAAATGTGACAATTCAAAAATGCAATATAACAACCCTTTCCAGAAACGGTGTTGAACAGTTTGATGGGATTAATTGGGATAAATAACTAGTCACTGGGACTATTTTTTAAAATAGAAAGTAGTTTCAGTTTAAACTGGTCAAAATATCACAAAATATATGTGCATGGCTAGTTACCATTTGTGGTAATACAATATGTTTATTCAGCAAAGTGCTCAAGGTGAATGTGTAGTTAATAGTGATAGAGGAACACTGTATTGAATGACACGGATGCCAAAGTGTCCAGTTATACTCATAATGACAGATTTCTTTCACCCTGCTGTGCTACTGACTGCATGTTATATTCTCTTGGTAAAACAGATCTGTGTCTATCTGACATTATTAATATAATCCTCAGCGCCTCAAGGAACACAGACAGGGGCCTTAATGGCAGCTGTAAGTAATGTCAATAAGAAAGCTGTGAGAGATTGATCACCATGAGGAGAAAAGGTGGGATGAATGAAAGATAGTCTGAACCCAGACAGGGTGAATAATTAGATGTGAGGATTAAGGATTTGAGAGGGTGCCACGGGGCCACATGTTCTCTGTCTGCACACACGGGGAGCGAAAGGCTCGGCTTTGTCCTCAAATATTATTACCCTGCTCTGCTGCTTAAGTCGTCAGCAGCAAATACAATGAAAATGACGCGACCGTAAACAGCATCCTGACAGCAGCAAGGAGCGTTACCGCAGCGCTCTGTCTCTGGGAGCGATGGTCGCATTAATCTTAAAGTTTTCGTGTGAATTCATGTGAGATTCCATTTTGCCACGGGAGATTGACTAAAGCAACAAAAAAAAAAAGCTCATCCGAATCACCTGGCCTCCTTTGTCTTACCTCAAGTCAGATGAAGGGAAAAAACATTAGCGCGGCGTGCCGATTAGATCTGAATTACTTGGCCCCATCTGATAACATGCTACTATGATTATCGGCGACATCTTGGACTGAAAACTAAGGGGTGACTTTGAACATCATGTGTCCTCTGGAAGCATTCAGAGAGAACCCAAACTAACGGACAGCATATGTTGTTTGACGTGGGCAAATCGACCCATATGAGCATTGTTTGTTCTGGCACCTCGATTGGCAGGGCGATGTCATTTGTCAGCGCTTTTCCAAATGCAGTTTTCAATACCAAGTAGTTTGCCAAAAGTTGGTCATTAAGGCCTTCACAGACCAGGAGTGACACGAATAAACGACATGAAAATGATACATTTTGCGAAATTTCCGCATCAAAACGTTTCATACCGGCAGACTCGGAGCAGCGTCTGGCAGTCTGAATGAGCTAAATAGTTGCATAGCCTAAGCTACTGTAAGCTATTTTATCCCGTTTCCTTTTAGTGTAATACTAATCTAAGTTCCTCTGGTAAAAAAGACATGCAGCATATGTCTCGGGCTTTTATTGTGAAAGGTAAAAAAGGGTTAAAAACTAACACACCCTTCGTAAAGTTTTCATGAACTGCGGTATTTACAATAGCGACCAAAGCCGTTATTTGTACCAGGCTGTAAATATGTTGCTGCTGTAAAAGGTGAGCAATTTAACATGAAGGTCTGTGGCGATTGCCTTTCTTTTGGAGCCAGCCTCAAGTGGCCATTTGAGGAACTGCACTTCTGCGTTGGCTTAATTTCTCAGCATCGGAATGGACGGAATGCAGTTCATTCAGGTAATAAGCAACAAACACTGGAAGAAACTTTAAGAAACAGAAATTCCCTCAAGACAGCGAGAAGGCCAAAAAGATTTCAGAGGGTTTGTCGTTTTATACTTTTTTGTACTTTTCATTTGCAAATTAAGGCAGTTGTGGATTGAGAAGGCAATTCATGCGGCTTCTGTATCTGGTTCCAGCCATTTGTTTTACAAATTAAACCATTCTAATCCCTTAAGCAGTTTGCCACTTCTCACGGACTGAATGTGTTTCGAATTATATTAATTTCAAAGGTTTTAAGCAAATCCATCCCACTGGCCTTGAGTGGAGTAAGAAAGTTGTCAACATGGCAGGTCTCTGCCGCTTCCTTTTTTAATCTCTCTCAGTCAATTTCTCATACCTCTCCAGCCCAAGGTAAAGCTGCCCCCCCCCCCCCTCAAATAAACACATCAAAGCAGTACAATGCATGTGTGCCTAAGAGAGTGTAATGTTTTTAGCTTCATTTCCCAGAGACTGTGAACTATTGTTATTGTCGAGGTAGCCTCGGACGCCCCCCTCACGCCACTCTGACCCGGTGTTGCGACCTGGCGGTGATCTGCACTATACCGGATGCACCTTTTTAGTCTTAACCTGAAATGATGCAGGTTTATGAGAGAGAGACAACGCTGTTTTCATAATGTGAAATGTTAATATGAATGCAGAAAATATGCGAAGGCCATCAGACTGCAGATATGATATGCTGTAGACTGAACACAAATCTGTGCAAATCAAGATTAAAGAATGACTGACATCCAAATCTTCCGAGTGTGGCGATAGGATTTCCTTTCAACAAAATCCATTAGCTCATTTAACCAAATAATCATCTTAGGCATGGATAGTGTGAAAAGATATCTGGTTTACGATACGACCACTTTTTGTGTTCAAGTTTATTGTAATATACATTAAAAAAGCATAGATATGCATTCAAATTCAACTGCATCTGCCCTGGTTCTTTCATCCTTTTATAACAATCTATAATAAGAATACACAAGTGGCAACAACAATAACACTGTGTATACCCATTCAGCCATGTGCATATACCCATGAGCATCTACAATCACAAATGCATAAACAAAGGCACTGAAACATCACACCCATATGTTTGAACACCACAGGCATCAATCTGCTGCTATAACAGCACCCACTCTTCGGTGCTCAGGCTTTCAGCAATACACTGACAATTACAGTGTTTTGCAATTGCCAAGACACGAAAACTGGAATTCGTGGAAACCCTCTTTTTGCAAATAACTACGAACGATTGTCTACATTAGACATCATTCAGATCATTCAAAACCAAAAGCCTGCTAAACACCGCCATTGAAATACCACACTCAATTATCGATCACCTGCACCCAGAATGCACCTGTGAAAACGTCTGTAACCAGTTTGATCACTTAGAAATGACTGCTTGAACACTATGAATAGGATTCAGGTTTGCTCTTTGGTGTGAATAACTATGGCGGCGTTTTGTTGCGAGAGAGAGTTAGAGGATGTAGTTGCAATATACTGTATCTTGTTCACAGTACAATATAGTAATATGTTCATGTGGTCTTCAGTTAAAGTAATTATGTCTGATACTGTTATGAGTATTGAGAATAAACCCATTGCATTTCTCTTCCTAGTCTATGTTTACAGCATGCTACTAATCAAAATGACAGACTCTAGATGATTCAAACACTATTATCTAGAGTAGGGGTGTCAAACATACGGCAAAATTAAAACATACAAAAATTAAAAGTTAGATGTGAAAATAAAAATATCCCCATGGTTGAAATTATGAGATGAGCCATTTGCGCCGCCGGTCTTGCCGGGGGCTATTTTGTGTTCATTCGCACTGGACACGCCGGAGAGGGGGCGTGGCTTATCGCCCATTAACCATGGAAAAAAGAACCTCTATTTCTGCTAAGTAGGTGTTGAGGAAGTCACAGATATAGTAGTAGTAGTTACATTTACACCGTCTTACATTTACAACCGGCCCTTTGAGGGCGACCGTGATGCTGATGTGGCCCCAGAGTGAAAATGAGTTTGACACCCCTGATCTAGAGTCTCGATAATAGTGTTTGAATCAGAAGTTGGTATGTGGAATGAATCATTTATTTGGTGTAAAGTTGTAATGAATACGTTTTGAATGAAGGGTTTGCTTTTGCAAGAGAGAGAGTAAGGAACTCAGTATTTTGTGTACATGTAGGGCGCTAGTTTCAGGAAAAGACTGCAAAAAAACTCTTGCAAAATGACCAATAACAAGCAAAAAAAGTTTTCAAATTACTGATTTACAAAAACACTCAAAAAGTACAAATACACAAGAAAAAAACTTTGTTACAGTAACGAGTGTAAATGCAGCAGTGAGCGGTGAGGCCCAGCAGTGATATTGGTCACAAGGTCTGGTGCTCAGTCCGGGTTCCAGTTCATCCCAAACCTGTAGGACAGGGTTGAGGTCAGTGCAGGACTCTCAAGTTCTTCCATACCAAACTGAGGAAATCCTGTCTTTATGCCGCTGGCTTTGTGCTCCGGGACATTTTCCTGTTGAAATAGGAAAGGGACAAACAAAGTGTTGACTCAAAGTTGGAAGAACACTGTACACACTTATCTCCCACCCAATAACAAAGTTTGGCTTTAAGACTGACGATTAGCATATTTCCTGTGCAGTGCAGTCAGTTATATGGAGCTCTGCCTTGACATAATCCTACCATTCTGATGTAGCTAGTGTAATAACCGCACAAGATAGGAGTGTGTAAAATCATGATAGGCACCTTGGGGGGAATAAAACACGCTGACCTGAGGATTTAAGGTGACCCACGTCTGGGCAGATGATCCCCCGCAGCCCCCTCAGGCTCGGCTCTCTCCCCTTTCAGGTCATAAACTATGCATTAGCCAGCAACCACAAGTTCAAACCTCAACAGGGACATAAAAAAGCAGAAGCGGTATAGCTTCCACTCCGAAAACACTACGCGTGTGTGTGTGTGTGTTGGCGCTTTAGATGCAGACTCGGTATGTGTTGGTGTTGCTTCCTCAGCTGGATGCAATGTTTTGCTCCATTTTATTTTCATTTGGGTTGGTTTTGATCCAAGCAGGGGAAGCACTCCCGTGGGAGAACACTGTTTGTTTCTCTGGCCGAAGGGAGACAATGTGGCAGGATGTGAGGAATCAGCCATTGGGCACCAGATGGGGTCTGGACGTACAGTGTGCTTGGCGAGGGGGGGGGGGTTCAGCACACAGACAACCTGCCAGCCAAAGTGAAAGTTGATTTCTTATTTCCTCTACATGCAAGCCCCGGTCCAGCAGGCCCCTGAATGCAGGAGACATCGTCCCCTGACTCCACCGGCATCGGAGCCGACTTCTCCTCATCTGGTTGTGTCAAAAGCGACGAAACGATGGTCTTCTGGAGGAGGGGGGGGGCGAAGATTCGTCTGTGAAGAAATAAATTGTGTAGTGAACCTTGAATGCATCGCTGTACCCGGCAATGCATCAGTGAGTGCACCTGGCACACACATGTAGCTCTCAGCTCTCCTGTTTAACGTTAATGCCTTTTTTTTTTTACCATTTCCCCTCCGTATAAACTCTGCAGTCTGCATTTTACCTGAGAGCCTCTGGGGACCATGTTAACCAGAGTGTTTGTAGTCCTGTGAACCGCATAAGACACGCCGGTATCAAGACAATTAGGCCAATTTTCATAATCATTCTTCACTGGTCCCCAGGGAGAGCTTAGATATGGGTATCTTATGGCTACAGCAGTGATTTGTCTGGTGTCTGCTAGGTAATTCTTCTATTTATAGAGGGTCATGAAGCTGTGAAAATCTCTCTTCACTGCTAACCCATCTCAGCAGTGTAATTTCGTACTGTAAAATTAAAGCCGAGGTCCAGTTCCGTCGGAATGTCCAGACCACTTAAAAGTCCATTATATTCTCCCGGTGTCATTACTTTTTAGCGATCCAGCTCTGAAATAGTAGTTTAAAAAGAGATGGGACCTAATAAACGCTTTGGATATCTCCCTTTGTCGAAATCCGAAGAAGTGCCCCATTCAAACAAATCTCTTATTAGGCATTAACATATTGTAGATGATATAGATTTATTGTATCGCAAATCTCTATCAGCATCCGTATTCTTCAAGCTAACTGGATTTCAAGTAGAAGTCTCTCACTCTCAGGAACACATTTCTGCACGAGGACTTGACTAGAAAAGGCAGAAAACTTCAGCAGAGCCAGATGTTCAGATTCCTCCCAATCATTCTTCTGTTTTTTTAATTTATATATATTTAAAAAATCAAGATGTTGGTACTCAGAAGTTAGCTGCTGATGAAGAAATTGATTAAAATTGTCCTTTTTTAAATTTTTCTTTAACACAGAACTAGTCAATATGTCATACAATATAAGTCTATGATTGTTTGCCACCGCAGCTCATGGTGTGACCATGGTGACCACAGAAACCACAGTGAGAGACAGAGGCGTTGTTGGTGTCCTCCAGCTATGGTTTAGATGGTGCCTGCTATATCGCAGCCAGTTCCAAGACAGAACGTCTTTGGGTACCGAATAATTTGAAATTGCTGAAATCCACACATAGTGGCTTCAATGGAAAGCAGAAATATGGAGCAAACTTTGCATGTCTTGAGGTTTAAAATGCGGTTTGATTCCATTTTACATCACTGCCTGCGTTTGTGCCTCGCCTCCCCTCCGGTGCACCCTACTTTGCATTGAATTAGGCATGCAGAATGCAAATGAACACGAGCACTGTAAAAGCCAATGAACCGTAAACAATAGCGCCACATAATCTGCATGACGAATGCTCATGCCTCTGTCAAGGTAAAGGTGGCTTAGCTGTCTAAGCGGCACACAACCGGCAGCTTACTCTTCTGAGACGTGACCTCCCTGGAAAACATCTCAGGCCTGACAGCCCATTGTCCCTTTGTCCCTTGTTCAACTTTGAGTTACCATACTTGCCCTAATTGTACATGGGGTTCTCACCCATTCTGAATGTCACCAGCAGATTGAATTGCCGCTATCAGTGGTTATCACTACCATTCTAATGCTTCAGACCGGCCTAACTGCACTTACCATGTTGTGAAAGTGAAACTTAACATTGTTAATTAAAACAAAAACAACTTTAGGTTGAGGCAACAAAACTACTTTGTTAGGTTCAGGCAACAATCTTGGTTTGGGTTGAAATAAGTACTGTCTAGCTTATGAAGCAAAAGTATAGTAAAATAAGTCAATGTTGACTTCTGGTTTCACACGCAACACACACAGCTGTCTCATAGGTGAAAGTCCTGTTTGTTTGACCCATCCATCCACCCCGTCCTCCTCATTATTTGTCGCTCTTTACACTTCGTCACCTGACTTCCTCCTTTGCTTCCGTTATAACTGAGGCCACTAGAGGTCTTCCTCGTCTTCTTGTGTTTGTCTTCCCGATGATCTGTGTTTATAGATGACAACGGCCTATTGAACCTACTAGTAGGTGTAGCAGGCCCCTTCTAACCCATATCTAAGAGGCTGATAACACCCATTCAATCGGCCGACAGTTGACTTGTTAAGTAGTGTATTTAATCTGTTCTAATCATGTGTTGTTTTTGTTACATATGGCTTCTTTGGACTTGCCCAAAATGTCCTATTACATGTCAAATATGAACCTGGCCATCCTCAGACACATTCATATTATTCTGTAGATGTCGAGCAAATGGTCGAGACCTGCCAGTTTGTCTTTGTATGATAAAATGATAAACAAAACAACAACAAGAAATCACACGGGAACAACTGGTGACATACCAGCTGACTCAGCGTTGTGCACTTCTTTTTTTTCTTTTCTTCAGATGTGTATCAAAGATATGAACAAGAAAAGATTCTGCCTTGCCAAACACTGATGTGATCAGACCTTCAGGATTCTGTTTGACTGTGTAATCCTGTACTCCCTCGAGACTGAAGCAACCACAGCTTTGTGCACCATCCAAAGCCCTCAAAAGAGTCGAGTCATGTTTTCAAGCACTTTGAGCAAATTTGTAAAGCAAACATATTTTGATTGTTTAGTAATTTGATAGTATTGCTGTCATGCTCATACACTAAATGTAAGTGTATTCTACACACTGGCAGTATATTGAGGACACGTGCAAGATGTTCAAGTTATCAGGATATCATGTCACCCTTCATGAAGGGTTTACAAGTTGTTACTAATAGCTTTATTTCATTGCTAATTAACTAATAGTATACATAACAGTTGTAAGCTGTGGTATTTTGGGTTGCCAAGATGTGGAAAATGTTCCTCACCCTAATAGATTTTTAGCCTAACATTTTTTTTCTCTTCTTTAATTCATAATTTAATCCAATGAGTAGTTTATCCTCGAGGTCATAACATATCAATTCAAACAGTAACAGTTCCAAAAAATGGCCTCACTACAATGAATAGCTACTATGAGGACTACCAGCACCACATATGTGTGCATGTCTGTCAGCGGCAAACTGGAGGGTACTCTCAGAACCCATTTTCAGTTTCCCACCACAACATTTTGCCTAACTTTGGAGCGTTATTCAGCCCCATTACCGACAGGCTTAAAGAGACAGGCGCTCAAACGCAGCGTTTAAGACAGAATGATAGAAATAAAGTTTCGTGTTTTTTACATTGAAGCCTGTAAACATCTTCAAATAGAAACCCAGAATAAAAGTATGAACCTGAAAATGAGCACGTGTCCATAATAGCGTGACCCTTTATCAACGATTATTGAATTTTTTGGAATTTGCGACAACTAATAAGCCCTTTATAAAGAGTGATCCATCAAAAAGTTGTACCGATATTAGTCCTGGAACCTGGAAGTATCAGAATCGGAGGGATAAAGTAATCTGGGATGAATCCACACAGCAGCCGTTCGCGCTCGACGTTGCTAAAGAATATGGTAATGATCTTAGCAGGGGACGACAATGCATACACCGAGATTCCTGCCAGCCCTAATAGTGTAGTCTCTACACAGGGAGAACGAGATTAAAATCATGTATCACTGAATGTCTTCGACACTGGGATACAAACTGTTTTGGCCTCTGCACAAAATACCCCGTTGTAACAGCTTGTGCATGGAGAAGCAAATTCCCACCCACGTAGCGCAAACTCATGTACTCTTGCATCAGCACATGCACAAAAAAAAAATCAAACACCATGGGCGAGTTTAAAATCTGCATTAGCGTGTGTGAAGGAGCAGATGTGTTCCGATGCAAAAGAGAAAAAGCCCTCGTGGTTTGCCGAGCTCGGAGTTATTGCTGCGCGTGTTTCCTCAAACGGATGGAGCTCTCTGCGGTCTCACCGGTGAGGAGCGAAATGACAAGAGAAAAGGATGTAAGAGAGGCTGAATGAATTAGTCTACGCCTTTTAAAATGAACCAGCAGAGGCCAGGAGGAAGGAGACGTGATTTAGTGTCTTCTCCCCTCACCTCTGTGGGGCGGAGAAGCTGGTCCGGGGCCATTACGCTCTCCGTCATGTTGGAGTTCCCCTTTGGAGGATGCGCGGGCGGAGCTCCGCGCAGAGAGCCACGCCTCTAACTGATCATCGAGGTGTCGCGTCAGGGCCGCTCATGTATCACTAGCGCGCGATGCAATCAGTTATCATTGTTGTATTACAAGCTTCAATGATCCTCTTCAATTACACTGAGCCAGGTAGGGAGCAGGAGCTACACACCCAGCCGTGGTGCAGCTATTTGTTTACCCGCCGCTGTAAATTAAACATAACTCTTATGTTGTGACATAATCATGTCACAGAATCTGGATCACTTGAAGAGATGTTCCTCTCTGACTATCACGGCTATCACAAAGCGAGGCCTCGCTGTTGCCACGTGTGGTTTCCTTCTCAAGCTCAGCATTGACTCTGCTGTGCAAAGTACATGCCAAGAATATGAATTATGTATGCGAAGTATGCATCTTTTTTCCCTCTGTTTGCGCTTGATTTCATGATCTAAAACATTCACATCTACTTCAGAGGGTCTCTGATGTTTTTCTGCCAACTTTATAGCGAGGACTTCATTCATACCCGACTGTACAGCACGCGCAGCTTTCAGAATGGGATTCAAGGCCGAGAGGCTACGATTCACATTTCTGCAGCAAAATCATCTGCAACACACGGACCACGAGGACGGTGAGTTGATTCTAATAGAAGCCGAGGCCGTTCTGTGGCAGACTTGGTGGTGAAGCGTAAGAAAGAGGACAATAGCATGCATCTGCTTTGATGCTGGTGAAACCCCTCCTGGCAGCCATGACACCGATTTCTGAAATACTTCCAATTGCTCATGACTACTGTGACATGGTTGTGTGAGTGAGAAAGGATTTTTCTTTTCATTCTTCTTTTAAGGGGTATGTGCTGAGTTTGGATGCAGTCCACCCCTTTTCCCACAGAACAATGCTTTTGTACATCAAAGACTGAAAATGTGTGTTATGATGACAGTTGACTTTGACGTCATCGGTGGCCAAGAATAAATAGACACAAGCTGTATACATTCCCTCAAGGATAATGCTGGTCTTATTATATGTTGTCCTCTCGTCAACAAATCTCATAAAAGAAACTTAAACCAACAATATATCGGTGAGTCTCTCAGTACTTTCTGACTTCCCTTGTCCGTCTGCGGCACTCCGAATGAACTCGGCCCCACCAAAGACGTAAATCTTCAGAACTATATCATTTCTGTTTTTAATTAATTTTAATTCCTAAAAACCTGGGCATTGTAGTTTTTTTTTTTTACCAGAAGGTACCCAAACAAGAGGAAGCAGTGCATTTGTTGGGGACTATTTTCAGCGGCGGATTAATCCACGTTCGGTGCTGTAGTGAGTATTTGGGGCAGCAAGGCGGTGTATTGAGACAAAATAAACTAAAGCTTGTGTGTGCTAAAGGTGATAAAGGAACATGTCACCCAGTGCAACACTCTGGTTTACTGATGGATCGCTTTGGAGCTCTATGGCACAGAGGAAGAAGAATATTTGTTACATTCATTGCTGGTTTGACTCTGAACATGAGATAATATAAGTTAATATAGAATTTCAAACATATACTTCAACACTAAAATTTCCCATAATCAATAAATGAGGAAAAATATTTACTTGAGTTTAAAATGTGTCCAAAAAAATGTAGATTACATACATAAAATAAAGAGTTATGGATGGATGCTTAAAATTGTGGGTTTTTTTGCAGCATCGTCGCCACATTCATTGGTCTAGAACAGGCCTGGCCAACCCGCGGCTCCCGAGCCGCATGCGGCTCTTTGCCTGGTTTCATGCGGCTCTTACGTTCATGTCGAAGTTTGTGTTTTTTAATGTGCGTGTTCGCTTCGCTTGAGTTCAATACGGTATTTTCGTCAAACGCGCGTGTGCGTGAGATGAAAATACTGCAACGTTTCATAGTGCAGGGGTCGCCAATTGGCGGACCGCGGTCCGGATCCGGACCCAGACGCCGTTGTAACCGGATCCAGGACCTAAAATCGTTTTTATTTTGACAGAGCGCTTCTATTTTAACCGGCGCTGCGCAGCCTTTTCAGCCTTTACGGCACTCGTTCAGCGATGCAGGAAACGCACCGACCAATGCGTTGCAAATCACATCACGTGATGGCAGCCCAGCGAATCAAACATGGGTATTCTGAGATGTACACACACCGGGGGAGAGACGAGGAAAGAGAAGGAAGAGCAGGAGAATATTACGTGAGTCAGAGAAGTTGTTTCACATGACGTTCTACAAAGAGAGAAAAGTGGTCAGAGAGACCAGAGTCTTTAACCAGGAATGAACAGACTCTTATCGGTGAATTCTTCACACGGACAGTTTAAAACCAGTGTGTGTCACATGTTTGGAGACCGTGACGATAATTGAAAGCGGTAAATGAAGCGCACTACGAGACAAAGTACAACTCTTTAGAACAAACGTACCCACTCACATCTAAATGAAGACACAGAAAATAAACATAAGAGCCCAACATGATCAGAATCCTAACGCATGAATTCACTTCACAACAAGCATGTTAACAGAGAGAATAGAGCTGAAACAAGTGGATTAATAACCACAGATAAAGATCATGCTCACTAATTTATCTTTTCAGAAGATGAGAAAAATATATTGTGGCTTTTTTTACATCACTTTGCACCTGAATGAACTGAATTTAAAGCTGCAGGACAATTCAGTGAAATTCATTTTTTCTAAAATTCATTACTTTATTTTAAGATGCACATTTTTGAAAAGCTTTCTGTTATGTCAGTGATTCTTTAATCCAGCCCTTATTGTACTTGAAATTAGAAGAACATTTATTCATGTATTTCTGTGTATTATATATAATCCATCCAGTTAAATTTGAAAATTGAGAATAATAATTGTTAAAATATAATTGATGTGTACTTTCTTTATTTGATTTGTCAGTTGTTGACTACACAGAGACATTACTACTACTAGGCTTCTTGAATATATATATGAGATATTGTTGTTCATTGTTGAAAATGACTGGCCTGTGGTCTTAGTACTGTCGGAGTCAATTTCTGTCATTATCATGTTGGTGTGTGACATTTACAATAAATCTGGCTGAGCAGAAGTGTGTGTGTGTGTGTGTGTGTGTGTGTGTGTGTGTGTGTGTGTGTGTGTGTGTGTGTGTGTGTGTGTGTGTGTGTGTGTGTGTGTGCGCGTGCGTGCATGCGTGCAAGCGAGGGATGGGGTGATGTTCATGTGTATGATGTGGCTCTTTGCGGTAACACAGTAAAAAATGTGGCTCTTAGTCTCTGACTGGTTGGCCACCCCTGGTCTAGAAAGTAGAAAACCTACAAAAATGAGACGTAATTAACTAGAATTACGATTTAATCGCGGGCGCAGGTCTCAGCGGCTCGGAGATATTCGTGTGCTTGTTGAAGTCTGAGGTGATGGGTGTTTGCTCTTCTCCGTGGCCTGCCCTCCAGATGTGAGATAGCGTGTCAGACTGTCTCTCAGCCCGTCCCTCACAGTTGATAAAGACATCCGTCAGAGCCCGGCTGAAGTCAGGCTCCAGGAATTCAATCGTGGCAGACATCTGCTGCTGTATGAAATAGGAGCAGAGGAGGTTCTTTTGGTGCTCCACTGAACCCCATTCACGTCATGTAGCTTCACAGAGGCAGTCCAGGGATCTAGTATTGATCTCCATTATTTAAAGAAATGAAAGACTTTCTTCTGCAGCAAGCTGACAAACATCAATTGCTATTAGGCTGCCTGAAGAGTTAATTATAATTCAAGATTCAATGCAGGCAAGGCTGAACTGAACATCTCATAAAATCAAGGATCCATCAAAAAGTATATATACTGATGAAGAGGATGAAGTGAGGATTAGCAGAAAACTCAGGAGAACGAGAAGCAAGCTGATTGGCCGATTGGCAGCAGGTGTGTAGATGGGCTGAGTAGGGAAAGGCAGTACAGAAAACCCAAAACACAGAAAACTCAGTCCAATCCACAAAACGTCTGTGGGCATCTCGACACGGTGCCAGAATGTGACAGATCACACTGCTTTATGTCAAATAATTGATAGGTAAAGAAACATTTGTGTGACATCTTGAAGCTATGAACTTAATAATGACATTGACCAACATTGTCTACCTGCTACCTGATCTGCTAAATGTAGTTGGCATCCACCATTCTTTTTCTTTATACAACGCTTCATGAAAAATACCCTGAATTATAAATTACGTGTTTTTCGTACTTATGTTGTTGACATTCTACTTAGTTTTAAGCCCAACAATGATGTTTTTCCAAAACCAAACGAAGTGGTTTGTTAGCTAAACCTAAGCAAGTATTTGTGTCTGAATTCAGAAGGTTAAGCATGTGTTTACTGCGACAGTAGTGGGGCATCATAGTTTGAGCCGCTGGGCTACCCAGTGTTTCAGAAAGTGATGCCAAAAGGTCCTGCCCGAGCATCACTATGTGACATGTTGGGATGATAACAGGTTGAGCTATTACTCAGCACCATGCGTCGATAACAAAAAATACAACTATATGCAGATGATAAAGATTTACATCACAGTAGAGTATAGGCTTCTTCTCAATGAGTCAACTCTCAATAACTTTTTTTAACTAATATTTTTTCCCAGATGTTCTTTTAAATGAGGGTGTAACTTTAATAATCCATGATTCACAATTCTGTTCATTAATTGGTTCTGGTGGCTGAATTTTCACTTGAAATTGAAGATGTATCCTTTACAGAAGGCCAGAGGCCTACACAATCTATTCAGAACTACGAGAGACTTAGAACTCTTTGTGATTTGATGAATCAATTGTGACCATTCACCTCAAACCCATAGTGTACTTCCCTGCTACCCACAGGGTTACAACATGATGGAGCTCCTAAATTATTCATCCCCGTCATTTAATATCTGCACACAGCACATATTGGCTTCATGAAATCGTTATATGTGTAACCATGACACTATTTCCTAAGTCCCTGCCATTGAAAACCAGTGCCACAAAGGCGACGGCTTGCACTGGTGATGTCGGTACAGTTGTGGTGGTGTTTCTCTGCTGTCCTTGTAGCTGCTTACTTAGCACATGAAATGGCCTGTATTCCATCCACATCACGCTTCTAATCAATAAAAGTGCTGGTGGTGCAACGCACTGGTGCTAATCACAGCTTGGCGGGGGGCGTGGTGGTCTGAGCCAGACCCGGGGTTCACACACTTGCCAGAGACATGAGAGCTGCGCCATTAATATCTCATTATCATAGATCTGCTGATTACTTCGCCAGAATCCCGCCCTGCATCGGCCTTTCCCTCCTCCATTTGAATACATTTAAATATGGCGTGTGGCGGATGAGGAAGGCAAAGTGTTAATTTGATAGCCAAGGAGACAGGTTGAAGATGTTCTTGTAAATCTTTTTTTGACGCCATTGGGCGCTCACTTATTTCCTGGTTCAGTAAAAAAGGGATGAGGTGTGACCTCTCACATATAGCCCAAGCTCCATCAGCCAGTGCTGTTTTAATCAGCGATGTCACCACTCCAATCAGCCCCCAAACACACCACCACCCTCCTTACTGATGTTTGCAAATTATTCAGCAAATATTTCCCCCCTATGGCATAGCTTTGGTTCTGCGGATGTAGAATTGATTACTGATTACAGCCGACCTGCTTAGCGCATGTAAGCGTTTTCTTATGTGTGTGTTATTTTGCCTGTGATCTAGCGTTCCTGTTTCTATCGGCTGTGAAAAGATCGGCAGCGTGGCACAGATGGCGCTTTGTGCGGGATGATTCCTCAACAGACGTTATTTGAATGGTTATTCAATGTTAAATGCTTAGGGGAGGGGGGGGGGGGGCGCAATGGAGGCGGAGGAAAGCAGGAGTTTGTTTCGGCTACATGTGCTGTGCATATTAATGAAGAGAGCAGAGCGCTGCGAAGCCACATAGGCGCAGTGGGATGTATATACCCACACCCCCACACATGGACTCACCCAGGAGGTGCATGCATGTAGAAAATGAAACGATCAAGGTTGCTCTGATTGGGTTAGTGTCTGTTTTGTTGTTCTTTGGCTGGCTGAGCAACGGCATTTAGCTTTATTAAATCTTTACATTTCTCCTGAGAATACCGAAATGACATTGCATTTACTAGCACAGCATATGATGCAGACGGCCACCAAGAAAAGAGGCTGTGTTCTACTAACGGGTCAGTGTGATCCAGGCTGCCAGCGTTGGATGCAAGAGGTAGCAGTGAAGCACTTGTGAAAGTATTGTCTTTGAGGATTGTTTCGACCTTGGAGACATTTTCTTTTCATGCGCAAGAGAAACTGGATCTTCACGGTTCTGTTCAGGAAGCACGAAAACTTAATTTATAATCCCATTGACATTAGAAACAAAGCTTTTTTTATTTTAGTTTATTTTGAATAGCCTTCAATGGACACCATTTCCCATAAGCCCTAGGCCTTTGCGGGATAAACGTCGCCAACTCAGCATGACAGATGTGGACAAGAGTTTAGACGAGTGTGTGTGATAACAGCAGGACAGAACAGATGTTTTAAAACACCACAGATTACAGCTAAAATTATGGAAAACTGAAATTAGAGGAGAACCCTAGTGGATAATATGGACATGGAAGTGTTGCGGGGGACGTGATGATAATAATTTACAAGAATTTAAGCAAAGATGTAACGTATTGCAGAACGAATTAAGCAATCTAATTTAAAAACAGCAAACAACTACTAATAACACCAATTACGTTATGGAATTTAGTTCTCTAAGTATTTGATTGGCACAAAAGTAATTGTTTTAATTGGGCGAAGAGCAGTACAGGGTTTCCAAATGCAGCTTAAGTAGTAGTTAAAAAAAGAGAACTTTTTATTGTTACCTTAAAATGTGGTCAAAGATGGAATGAACACACGACCAAGAGAAACAATGATGCATTGTTGCATTCTCGTTATGGTCAGGATCCTGTTCACACTGACTTAATACAAATGAACCAAGAGGAGTAAACATGAAGTCATACAGATTGATTAACTCGTTGACTTTGGCGATCATTGTCATGAAACGCTGATAACATTTTCCACGTGTCTATTCTAATTTCAAGTTTGCATAGAAAATGACATGGATGTCCCTGCTGAGTCCTTTGGGTCGTGTCTTTTGATGAAGGGTTCCATATAAATGAATAAACTTGAACTTAATGGTGAATAGTGCGGTATACAAAACCCCATCCGCCGCATCCCTCATGAATTATATTACTCACAAAAGCTGCCTCTTGTTGTTGACAGTACAAGTTACATGAATTACAATAAATGATCTCCATAATATCTGACTGGACTTCATGGGGTGAACAGGTTTTGTTGTTTGGTTTATCATTTCATGAAAGCTCTTTGAATTTGCATTTATTTTGTGAATGATATGATCCTCATAAACGACAAATTCTGCATCATTTCAATAATTTGTAGTCAATCCAGCAGTGTCTGTGCTGATGGATATATTGAATGGATACCTTTTCGTAAAATAAATATATTATGAATAGGCAATAACGAGAACTAATTTAATTACAGTGACATGAATTATGTTTTAGGAACCAGTGAATTACTTGTGTTTCATGTCCCCTGTTAATGAAACTCAGACAAAATCACGTTGGGTAACTCAAAGATGCTGCCTCCCATCACAGGTGTTAAAACTCCAGTAAAGCATGCGGAATCGCAACAGGAGTCGCTAGCATGATCATAGTTGTCACTCACACTCGTGGCGACTGTGTCCCAAAAGATTCCACGTCGTGTAGAAAGGATGTTTCGCTGGGTGCCTCTTAGATATTTTCAAAATGTGACATTTGCTTGTGATGTAGATCAAAAGGCGCCACAGGGACCGGTGAAATTACTTTCCTCCGAAAGCTGTTCTGCTATTCCCATCTCTGTTCAGTATGATTATTTAGAAGGGAATGGCAAACAAGCTAATAAACGGAGGCATTCGAAATGGATTGCATGTCTAAAGGTAAAATTGGCCCAATAAAGGGAGAGCCCTCAACTGAGATGTACAGCACTTGGAAGTATGCGGTGACGGCAAATGATCATTGAGACTAACGGGATCAGATTGTGAAACTTGTGAGTTGCAAGTAACTGTGCCATGGGAATGTAGTACAGGATTCACTACAATCACAGCCTCATCGGGGACGGTGATGAGTCTGTGTATAGGCGGGAGGTTGAACAGCTGGTCCGGTCAGAACAACCTGGAGCTGAACAAGCTCAAACCTGTGGAGATGAACGTGGACGTCAGGAGGAGCCCCCCACTCACCATACTCAACAGCACTTTGTCTGCTGTGGAGACCTTCAGCTTTCTGGGATCCACAATCTCCCACATCGACACCATCCAGAAAAAGGCCCAGCAGAGGTCGTACTTCCTGCGCCAGCTCAGGAAGTTCAACCTGCCTCAGGAGCTGCTGATTCTGTTCTACTCCCCCATCATCGGTTTTGATCGGCCACTAAACAGGACAGGAACAGACTACAACGGACTGTCGGGTCTGCAGAAAAAAATCATTGGTGCCAGTCTGCCCTCCATCCTGGACGTGTTCACCTCCAGAGTCAGGAAACGTGCAGGAAAGATCACTGCAGACCCCTCACGCCCTGGACACGACCTGTTCCAACTCCTCCCCTCTGGTTGGCGCTACAGAGCTCTGTACGCCAAAACCACCAGACACAGGAACAGCTTCTTTCCACTGGCCGTCACTCTCATGAACAATAAATCAGGCATACTGCACTACTACCTCTCTTTGCACTATTACTTGCACTATCGCCTCCATTGGCAGTGTTGTTTATAGGTTTATGTTCATATATATACACTTGTGTATATGTACATTGAGAGCAAAGTGGAAACCGGAGTCAAATTGGCCATGTATGCGTTATTTAAAATAACTATGCTTTTCACTTAGCTGGTGTTAGTAAGGCTCGAAGGCACGTGATAAAACTATGGTAAAATAACTCAACGTTGACATGGGCCATGAACAGCCACCTCCATGGTGAAAGTCCTGTTTGTTTGACCCGTCCATTCTCTGCTCTCACTCGCCTTTAATTGGACAGTGTCACTCTTTAAATTATCTCAATTGCTCCGAGTATCTAATAATCAAGCTGATGGGTTTAGATTGGAGTTGGGTGAAAACCATGTGGCGCCTCTTGATCTACATCACAAGCAAATGTCACGTTTTGAAAACATCTAAGAGGCATCCAGCGAAACATCCTGCCGACGCCACATGGTATCTTTTAGGACACAGCCACAACAAGTATAAGTGACAACTATGATCATGTTCCGCATGCGTTCTGGTGTTTTAACACCTGTTATGAGAAGCAGCATCTTTGAGTTGCCCACCATGATATTCTGTGTTTCATTAAAAAGGGACAGAAATGAAACACAAGCAGTTCAGTTGTTCCTAAGCCATAGTTTAAGTTGGTAATTAAAGTAGTTCTTATCATAATAGCTTTGCTTTACAATTCATACAATCCATATCCATACAATATATCCGTCCTCACAGACAGATTGACAAAAAATGATCGAATTGATGCAACATAACGCAAAAGGACTTCGGTATCCCACTCCAAGGGCCACCGACCAAGCTTCGGAACATGACGTGTTGAGTAAGACAGAGTTGGAAAACATTGCAAGAAACAGATGACTTGATGATGGATCTTTAATGTTTTATCACTTTAGTAAGTTGCAAATCTTGGGAGTATTCCGATTTTGATAAGGGATTTGAAATGATTCAGATCTATTACGGGGGTTTGATAGCTGATTTGGATTCATTACAGTGCTATTGAAACCCAACCCTAGCTGGACACCAGGCTGATGAGAGTATAGTTTGTGGGCCAGAAACCAAAACAATGTGCTGAAAGGACCCTAAAAAGCTGCATTCCACTCAAAGGAAGTGCAGTGTACAACGTACCCTCATACAATGGTTCATAGGATTTCTTACGAAAATGTATTTTGTTGTTTTTTCGTGCGCTTTTTTACTAATCACCATCAACATTGTCAGTGTCCCCAAGCAAGCCCCAGCCGTGTATGGGCAACAAAAACTACATGCTACGGTTAAGAGAAGATGGCAGTTGGATTAAATAACCACGGAAGTGTCGTTACTTAAAGATACTACAAGGAACTTTCATTTTGTTGATCTTTGCGGTCCCTGTGGACGAAAGAGGTAACGTTTCTGACCACCAGAGTCCCCTTTAAACCTCTCATTTGACTGCAGAAGCGTGAAAGTCTGTTCCGCGCAGTCCTGGTTCTCCCTAGGCTAGCATCCCTTCACCTCCAGCGAGCCCAATTCGGCCTGGACCCCCAGCAGCATTGTGTTGGCACCCAATGGGGAGCGGCGGAACAGCAAGGCGAAGGTTAGCTCCTGGCCGGAGGCAGAGCCGGACGCTGTGCTCTCCCCTCCCCCGCCTGAGCTTCCAACTGCAGGGAGAAGGTGGCAGCGAAGCCGGATCTGGATTCGTCCAAGGTGGGCTGGTTGCTGCTAATGGCCTGATTTTGAGCCGAAGGTGAACTTTCATGATTTCTGCCTGTAATCTGACCTGGTGGCACCGATGACAATCTTTAACTGTAAAGAAATAGCCAATCTTCATGCTGTTGTCCTTGTTTACCTATGAAGGTCATATAGTGGCATCGGTATTATTCATAACCAGTTCAAACCCTCATGTGCACCCTCCCTGCATGGATGCTGATGCTCTGTATATTAAGTCACCCTTCATGGCTCACGATAACATGGATTTCATACCAATTAATTCAGTGCTTCTGTACAAATTAGGCAATACTGACTTTTTGCTCACTCCATACAGTGTAGATTTTACAGATAACTTTGTTTAGCACACATGGGAAGTTTCTGCCTTTAGGCGTTACATTAATAATGCATTGATCGCCTGAACTGTGAATTTGAGCACCAAAACAAATGTTTTCCGGAGTGATAAGAGCACCTTCTTGTGTTGAAGGAAATGATCTCTCCATTCATCTCTAATTATCTCTTTTCTGAGCTAATCATTTTAAATGCAATAATTCTAGTCACGCATAGAAATGAGCTATGTCCTCTTCTCTCGTGAATATTTATAACGCGATGCAAAGCAGTCGACTGCTTTCTGCCTCCAGGCCAGACAATTTGGACTTCATCAATATGTATTTCCAAGGACTTGTGGAAAAAAAGGCACTTCAAAGGAACTTCATCAAGGATTCCTTTTGTCTTCTCAGCCGGTCTTATAACTGAGCCCACATACCCTCTTCCCTCGCTCTGTTTGACGTACATCAATAAATTATTCCTCTGAGGGTTAGCGTGATGTCTCACTCAGAAGATTTCCTCGCTCCGCATTTGGGGAGAAAATGGCACCGTGGCATCCATCCAGACAGTGTTTTTTTTAATCATAGATTAAAGTGTAAATGCATGATCATGTAATGATTTCTGAGAAATAAATGTGCTGGCATATTTGAGCGTTAGTGAAGTAAAAATACAATTTATCTGCTGTTAGGGTGTCGCATTTTACTAACTGAGCCAAAAAAGATCTATTGTAACAGCAACTTGTCTTATACCCAGGAGGCAGCGCAGTGGGAGATGTAAGGGGATGGGATCCCCTTGTTTACACAGATAATTCAATAAATCCCCTCAGTTAACAAAAGATCGTAGCCACGTCTTCTCTCCCTGCTGCACAAACAAACAATCCGCCACTTATGGTACATCTGCGGAGCAGAGGTGGTCCTGAAAGCAGTGCAAAGCTGCCTTGTTCACTCTTGCCTGCAACTAAAGTTCAGACTTTATTTTTTATAGTACACTACAAGTCGAGCAAAACCAACATTGCATTACGAGTGACCTACAAATAATCCAATACAAGTGAACAGCATGAAAACAAAACAAAAACATGACGGTATAAGACAAGCCGGTGAACTGAACTCAAATTTGCAGTATCAAAAGCTTTAGCAACAGCAGGGGCAGCAACAATATGATTAAAATGAGGTTCAAAGCAAAAAAAACCACTCAACTATAAACAAACAAGCAAAAAGAAGGATTTTATTTTCTATTTAGTGCGTGTGTGTGTGTCAGTGAATGGGTTTTCGGATGTGTGAAAGGATAGAAATGCGATGCACAGAAAAAAAAGAAGGTACAGTTTTTGACCAAAAGGGGAAAGAAATAGAATGAAAAGGCTGCTGGTTGGTTAAATCGGGTGAGTTTTCGAGTAGGGAGGTTCAGTGTAATTGTAGACATGAGTTAATATGCCGGCATGTTAATATGCATGTACAGTTTACATCTTGAAAATGAAGATGTCTGTGTGTTGTTGTGCATGTTGCCTGGTGGTAAATGACGCTAATTATTATCTGGTTCTGATAAAAGGTTCTGATTTTTAAAAAAAGTTTCCCTCGAAACAAAAATTGACGATGCAGATTGGCTGTATGCGAACGCAATTTTTGAGAAACCAGGCTGACTCAAAACATGCTTAGCGCCTCAAGAGAAGTTATTTTCAGTATAAGGTCCTTAAGCATGCAGCCGTTGTTTGGCATACAGAAATATTGAGAGGTGTTTGCTTGCAGCGGAGTGCGAGATTAGGCGTGGACAGACACAGAGGTGCACACTGACGTGGGGACTCACGCACACACGCCAGCTATCGCGTGACCCTCCTGGCGGAGGCGATCAGTGAGTAGTGTGGAATTTGGACACAGGATGTGACTTTGCAACAGAAAATTATTGGAGCAGAAACAAAGAGCAAATGAGGTGATGAGCTGCTGATACAACATGCCGAGCACGTTATGTTAGCTGACGTCATGGACACATTCAATTCCCATTTAAATGAGCTTTTATCTAGTTGTTTAATTCGCTCTCATTTTTATCATTACTTTTATTTAATCGTGTTGCCTTTTAGGTTGCTGAGTAATGTAATATGCAAAGAACAATACTTTCTTTTGAATTTAAAGAAGTTGAGTTCTCTGTTTTGCGCTACATCGTGTTACATTGTAGCTGACTTTAAAAGCCAGGGATTGCAGGATGCACAGAAGGTCGTCGAACTTTACACCACCCTGGAAACTTAATAATGCATCAGCCAGCAGAATGTCTGATTGATTGTGGAGCAAACTGGGAAGCTCTCCCACCGCGTCTCTCCTTGGGCCCAAGCCGGAGGGATGCTTCCCAACAGCACCTGCAACTCTGCCCTGGGCTGAGCAGGAGATGCATAATACAGTCAACATTTTTTTTTTTTTTTTTTTTTTTTCTTTCGGCTGGCATCAAACAGGAAGCTCCAAAGGCCATACGGGATGTAGGTTGTGCTGCCTTCTCTCATTTGTGGACCGCTCCCTTAACCACAGCTCCCTCTTCTCTGTGTGGAAGCATACTGCAAGGGCTGAATTTCATATTGTACGTAATGTTTTTTAGAACAAAGACAGCTGTGTTGCTAATAGTATGCCGAGTTTCTTTTGTTCAATACTGGAACAGCAAGGTGTAAAATAGAAAGTCGATATTTAGGTCAATCCAACTGTCTAACAAAAAAACAGAAGCTGGTTCAAATTGCCATGATGTGTTCTCCCGAGGAATCTTATTGATTTCAGTGACCTCCTTGACCTTTCATCTTGTGCCAACATCAGATCAAAACTTACCTCAAGTTTAGAATCTCGTGTGTATGTGTCTCCATAGTGGTGAGGAGGTTGTGTGGTCCAGGTCTGGAGGCAACTGCAAGTTGCTATTATTCAGTCTGCAATCTATTTATATAATGTTGTCCTCCTGATTGTCTTGACTGTTATTCTTCAATGTTGGGCTATTCCGCACACACATCATACTGCATGTGGCTCTTCCTGAGATTTATTTATTTTGTAAATAAATGTGGAATTATAAAATGAAAGTCCTCTGAAATAAATAAAAGAAGTAGATTGAAAAATAACCTTTTTATAAATAATAGTCTATTTATTCATTTTTTTGCATATTTCAAATTGCATGCATTCCATATTTATCACCTATTTATTTAAGGATTTATTAAATAGCCATATTTATTTATTCATGCATTTATTTATTGAATAAAATATAATAATATCAATACAATTGACTTGACTTTGGGCGATTCTTTGTTCCAGGATTTGATATCAGAATCCCACTACTCTGCCTCTCATTGGCTTACCCTGACATTGTTCCCCAAACCAATCTCGCTCCTCATGCCTAAACCTATCCAATCCAACCAATGAAGGCAGGGCGTAATAGCCAATCAGAGGCAGGGTAGGGCGGGCTATGCCTTTGCCATAGCAGGATTCATAATTTAGTATCCAGGACACCTCAAAATCTGATATCTGGGTTTACATTATGTTATTATATTCATGGCTTGATTGTTTCTGGCAGATTGTTTCTTGTCCTACAACGAGATAGAGGCCTAAAACTTCTATTGTACACAAACATATTTAAAAGGAATCGGGAGATTAGCATGAAATTGAATGTACACATTACTTCAATAGAACCCCCTCCATTATAAATCTCTGGTAACAAATTTGTATATATAACGAGGCAAAAATGTGCTTCACATTTAATCCTGAACGCACCTTATCCGGCCAATTGACCTTTCGCTAAGCCCCGACCAAGCAGTCAGAGCTACCATGGAGCTCACACTGTCACAAACTGCACTCCGGAAACACGTGTTTAAATTTTCTTCAGACAGAAGCTAAACTGAAGGTTCACAAACACAATGTGTTTGAAGGATATATCCAGGATGTCAAACCGGTTAAAAAGATAAAGATAAGAAGATAAAACCTACAGATCACAGTGGATAGGTGAACCACCACATCACCTGGTGATCAAGACAGACCTGGTCTAAGCTGGCCGAAAGGTCGATTGCGCCACATTTGTGCACAGAAAATATTGCATTGCAACCATTAGACAAGTTTTCCATTTTCTGTTGCCCATCAGCACGCTTCCAAGAACTGTAAAAGTGTTCCTTCTGTGTGCTGATTGCTCTGTCCCACTGAGTGTTTGACTGGGGTGAGCAGGTTCAACATGAAAGCAACAGAGGCCATTTGACTGATGACAGTCGATGACTGCAGCCCCAGACAGCTAACCGATAGAGAGTTAAGTAAAGCTATTTGACATCTGTCAGAAAACACGAAAGATGGCGTTTAGTATGCGGCAACTTCCCTTTCTCCAGCACTTTGTATAAAACATGACACAGCTTTGCTTTCATTACAACTAAACAACAGCAAAAGCAGATGTTTATTGACAGCATAATTCCAGTGAAGTGAATTATTCTATTATAATTCAATTGAATTGGCTCGCATCTGGCTTTCAATTCTATTTACTGTGGCGAAACATTAAGTCGAGTAACAGATTTATTTGTTTGTTGTTTTTTTCAACTAAAATGTCCCCTTTAGAAAATACTATATATATATATATATATATATATATATATATATATATAATACAATATAGTGAAGGACTGGCTTGAAAGTAAACCACTGAGCCTTTGAACATACAGTATTTTTCATCCTTTATCATTCATCCATTCAAGGTGATGAAAAGCATACAGTCGCCCATTGTATTCGTGAACTGACTTGAAGACGGATTACACCGCCGCTCTTATCAGTCCTGAAAGCCAAAGCATTCTTGATGTCGGAGCGCGTTTGACAAATGAGTGCGAGGCGCTCTCTTACAGCCTGTTTGTCATCACGACTGTGACAAGCACCACGCCGATCTGAATACAGGCAATCTGCCTCCTCTGTGCTTTCTCTCCCTGCGATAGGAAGCGCTCGACTGCGCGGCGTGTTCGCACCTACCAAACTCCCCAATGAAAATATAGAGCCTGGGAAAAAGTGCAAGAGAGCTCTTTACATTCCTAAACATTTCACTGGCCTTGTCACAGCTCGCCACATCTGTAAATTTCCTCTGATGCCGTCGTTTTCACTTGGCCGCCACAGTCGTAAACACTTGGGTGACAAAAAAAATAAAAAGTCAATACAAAGTACAGTACCAGAAACTCATCTCCTGCACAGTCGAATGCATCTGAGTCAAGGAGTGCAAAGAGGAGACTTTTCTTGACGGAGGGCTGCGATTCTCCACCCTGTGGGAAACATTGTGTGGAGCCCAACTGCCGGTACCGCCAAAGAGAGAGCCTCTGATCCCGAGAGCTTCCTGTAATGGTACCGTGGCCCTGAGGTGGGGTCATTGAAAATGACATGCACAGATGTTCACATGGCTCTGTTGCAGGAAACCAATAAAATAGGCTGCCGTCAATGAACCTGTCACACCGAGCGTTCCCTACCAATTTCCCCCAGCCAGATGATGCCAGACCGCTCCCCCCGGTCAACAGGGAGGGTTTCCCAGAAGCTCCATTACTCTTTAAACTTCTCTCAAGAAGACACACGGGGACAGAGCGAGCAACGTGTTTGCCATCTTGCTGGCAGATCGTCTCTTTATGGACGTCCCATCAGCCCAGGTAATAAAAGTCCGAGGCATTAGAGGGCCGCGGGGAGGCCTGACGCAGCACAGGATGGAAGGGTGTGTTCAAAGGGACGGCGGAGGGTTTAAGATGGTAAGCAGCGTTAATGAAAATCCCACACCGCTATCTGGTTCCCATTTGAGGGAGGGCTTTGTTTGAGGGATCAGTTGGAATTCAGAGGCCTACACAGGAGCCTTCTGCTCAACAATCTCTCACATTGCTACAGTAACTGCAGTGTGTGTCACTAAATCAATCTAATCAATTTAATCTGATTACATTTACACATGGTAGGCTATTAATATGCATCCAATCCGCACCAGCCAATCTGCAAAAATACGCATTGATCAACCACCCGACCTGTAAACTGCCAACTTCATACCAATATAGTGGCACAATTGTCAGGACTGAGACAAGGACATTAACAAGGACTGACCATCGCAACACATGTGTGTTTTTGTGCTGTGTCACTTATTGACCCGCCCGTCTGAACCCGTGATATAACTTGAACGTTGTGGTTTCGCTGCCGCCCACGTAAATTGTTGTATTATGTGGAATGAGAACGCAATTGCCTTGATGCTTGGGGTTCAGCGTGGTCACAATGAGTCCCTGGACACCTCAGGAGGGGGTTTGGCCGATCGCATCACAATCAGTCTTCAGTGCGTTCTGAGTGCATTAGCACCTTTATACTCATATATGGTCAAGCATTATCTGATTGCAATCCAAGCACCGCTTTTAATGCATGGTGTCATGGTGCATAACTACATCCTAATGCTTGTTAATAGAAAAACACTGAATGTGCACTGGTGTTATACCTGCTGAAAACATTCTGCTGTTTCCACTTCAAAGCGCAGATAGTAATGCGAGCATACATTACAGCGACTGTGTCTACACTTGACACTAATGGGATGTAATTGTGATTTTCACAACAAAGACAGGTTCTTGCGTATCGTGGTTACAGTTTATTTAGAAGATAACTTTGAGATGATTGCTGAGAGCAGCTAAGTTTCCACCTTTTGTTCGTGTTTTATTCTTTTAGAAGAGCCATCCTTTTTTTTTTTTCTTACATTACACAATGGCTGCTGTCTGGAATTAAGTGATTCCCTGAACAAGTCCAGACCCTCACAGGCGCCACGAGTACTTAAAAGCAATTGAAAAGGCGTCAGAGATAGGTAGAATCAATAGCCTGTTTTTCTGTTTTTTTTCACGTCCCTGTCAACTCCCATTGTTGATATCGCCAGAATGCACACAAAAGGCTAGCAGGCTAGCAGGCTGCGGCATTAAAAATAGCTGGCACCCTGTAATGGCAAGTGGAGCATCCTGGGAATAATTGAGTGAAGTGGCACTGGAAGTGACGCGAAGATTAAGCGATTAACGTCCAATAGTGGGAGGCCCAGAGCTCTGGCTTAAATAGGATAGATGCCTGCTGGATACAGTGAATTATGCACTCGCTGGTGTATTGTTTAGGTTTCCAGCTCGCCTGTTCAAACTCGAGTAAGACTTTATTTTCTTAAAACAGCAGTGTGGGCATCTGGGATGAGGGTGATGGTTGAGGCAAGGAAAGATTGAGCAGCTGATGCAATCCCTTTCCTGTTTCTGCCCTGAATGCTGAATACACACTTTGACCTGAATCAATGGAATTTTTTAAAAACCAGGCTGTGTATCAACTGGGGTTGCCTAGTGTGTGTGTGTGTGTATGTGTGTGTGTGTGGGGGATTCAGTGGAAAATGGTGGTCGTTGCCGCAGGGGCACAGAATGAATCTATCGTCCAGGGGGAGAGTCTGGGTTCAAAAGTGCAATTTCTTTCTCTCTACAGAATATTTAAAATGTCTGCGCCGCACTGACTCTCAAACAAAAGAATGTACTCCTTCAATGTAAGCCATTTCATCATGCAGAGGCTGGTCTCCTCACTGATAGGAGGCAAGTGAAATACGACATCGAGCAAACACGCATCATATTAACGATCGTGAACATTGTCGCTCGTAGTGACGAAACCAACAGAAGGTTATCACCAGCAGTTCTTTCAGCTCACTGTTTTGGGTGTTACTGCCCACTAATACTGTGTTGGTTCAGTCTCTCAATCTTGTTTCCAGCAGCAGGCAGCGTTACCGGTGAAACAGCTCTTTGAAACACACTGTACACACTACCATCTCAAGCGCCTACCAGCCAACAAGACAACAAGTCTTGGCCTGAGTATTCAACTTATTATCTCATCAGGAGATGATGATAGAAGATTTCATCATAACGAGTATAAACACAAGACCATTAAAGGATTCAAGTTAATCTCTACTCTGGCAGTTTTTGAGAGAGATATGTTGGCGCTATTACTTAAAGAGTTGTTTTGATGACTTTCAACCTCTAAAGTACCAGCACTTTTACTTGAGTACAGCTTTTGGCTTCACCTCTGCATATGAGGTACTTAACGTGATCATTAAGGCTTTTGGCTCACAGGACATAGACGTCTAAAATGAGCATTACATACTAGCAATGACTTCAAATGAACAACATACTGATGCATGCTTCCCAGTGAGCACTGTCTCAGAGGAGTGTTGCATCAGTGGTGGTGCAGCGCTTGTGGCCATTACATGACATATATATTATTGTGAGTGCAGAGCCCAGCAGCACAACGGAGCCACCGAAAGGAGAAGAGGTGTTCCGTGACTGTCCGTCCACAGTGCCTCCCTGCACACTGCGCTATCGTTAAACATTTAACATTAAGGCTGCTTAATTATATATCAAAGTAATTGTTCATCAACCAAGAGCAGCACATGTGCCGTCATGTTTTCCTTCTCATCAGTGAAGAGAAGAGGACCAAGCTGCAGTAAGAGCCTCCATCATGATAATTTGAGCTATAACACATGTTGCTGTCCCCTTTATTACAAGTGTCAGCAGGATCACTCTTGGTAGCTATTTGGCTGAATGGAGGTGTTAGCTTGGTGTTTTGTTGTGCTGCTATCGTTGTTTGATGTCAGAATTCAAAATTCTCATACATTTAACATGTATAACACCAACAGAACCCTCTACATTGAGAGGCTCTTTTAAAACTTAAATATATTTGGATAAAATTCTTACATTAATGTAAACTTTTGACGCTGGAAACGTCTTTTTATAGATTATTTCTTTGTGTGAATAATTTTTTGTAAAATGTCTTTACACAGACAAGTCCTCCAACAGATAGGTATCCACAGACAACATGTGCAGACTCTGTGAATGCCTGATCTCCCGCAGTTGACAGGACATCTGGCACATTTGCAAGAGCCTCTAGAAGCAGCCCAGTCGCCAGGACATTTCTTTTGTCGTAGTACGTTTCTGCCAACCACGGACACGTTGAATGTCTTCATTTTTCCTTTTCTGTCAGAGTGACTGACATAGTAAATGGAGTGACTGTCATTGAAAGTTAAGTGAGATAATAACATGTGTATCAACTGTTGGGGTCTGAGCATATGGCTGCACATGTGCTGTGAACAAAGAAAATCAGGCCTTCCCTTTTGCAAGCAAAGGTTTCATCCTGATTGTGGTTTGATGAGCACCAAACCCCCTCTGAAGGACTTTCACATTAGGGTGTGAATTCCCCCCCCCCCAAAAAACTATGGTTCCTGAAGTCACCTGAGAGCACCGCTGCAACCTCATTGGCCGAGAGCCAAGACAGCACCAGGACCCCTGTGGTTCAGCCACTGTTCAACAAAACTGACTGCAGTTCACACCTCCACGCTTTTTCCCTTCGACCTCGGTCGAGCAAGGGAGCAATCGTTGTTCTTCACCCTGGACATCCGTCCCTGGGACGCAAGGAGACGCATCAGCTTTCTCCCCCCCCCAGCATCGCGCTGTCGACGAAAGCCTCGAACCCTCACCAAACCCTGACAGGTCTTATGCTATCTTCGCTGGCCGAAGTAGCCGTGTTGTCTTTTTGAGTCAAGGCCCTCTCACTCCACCAGGACGAATCTCTTCCACGATTCCTCCCCGTGTTGTTGTTTTTCTTTTGCGTGCACATTCCGGCAGAAAGAAGCGGAAACCTCCCTTCTTCCCCGATGACTTCCCTTCAAGACCACGCCGTCTTAAGCTGAAGTAAGATCATCCTCTCTGCAGCGAGGATTGATCACGTCCAGCGCCAGCTCCAGAACGAGCCGCGTCAACGGACCGAAACAGCCGCCGCTTAAACAGCCGCGCTGATCTTCAAGCAGCCCCACTTTTTCCTTCAGGACAAAGAAAGCACGATTCTCAGCGGCCACTCTCCCCGCCACAAAGAAGCGTCTCCAACGTAAGTTCATTGTGCATCTGGGCTAGCTTAGCTTAAATTAACTTAAAGTTCATTCAAGTTAATTCATGTATATGTTGATATTCCCGTGTTTTTGTGTGTTTCGTTACTATTGCGTAATATCAAGGTATTGCGCAACACTCAGCGGGCCCCAGCTCCGCTCCACTGTGCATTGCCCGTATTCTGTTCGCGTTAAAGACACCGTCGCAGTATACGGAGGTAAATACACAAACCTCACGGACCAGAGAAGTTCCGTTTGTATTGTGTATTAACTGCATTGACTGTTTTCTTTGGGATTATTTTCATTCATTTGTATTCAACTTTGTGGGATATTTCTCTCTTCATTAACTCGGCTCTGTGAGTGAGCTGAGTGCCGTGTTCATCACTGCGTAAGCTGCCGACAGTTCGAGACGACAGCGGTATGCTTACGCATGAGAGAATAACGTACTTATGCTCCTCAGGATATCGCAGCAGAAGTTTGATTTATGTTGACTTACGATTTCTCTCCACCTTTTCTTGGCTCACCCTCCTGCCAACACAGCAGGAGGTGACCCCCTCTCTCTCTGACCCTCTCTCTCTCACACGTGCTCACACACAGCGACCCCCCCCTCTCCTCCGCCAGTTTGCCCAAGTCACTCGACTAGGCCATCTAGTGGTGGGTCACGGTAGCATCTTAAGGTTCACCCCCCCCCCCCAGTTTGTCTAAGTCCCTCGACTACACCATCTGGTGGTGTTCAGCGGTAATACCTTAAGCCCTTCCCCTTTTAACCCACAGTCTCACCCCCCTTCTGCTTGGTGGCCAGCGGCCATCTTTGTAGTCTTTGACTGTGAGTGTTAAGGGCCCTCACCCCCCTTCCTTTTATACACAGACACACACACACACATACACATACACACATACTTATATACACACCCTCCTCCTCTTTTATTTCATTTCTTTAGATATTAGGTACATAAAATTGTATGATGGCGTTTGTTGATTGCGATATTAATTGATCTGATCTTTTATTATTCTAATTTAATAAACTCTATTATACTTTAAGGAGCAGTCGTCTGTGATTACTTGTGCATATGTAGGTAATGAGAACTGGATGCGTAGCCTGTGCTCGAATTCAATCCTTCACTGTCACTTTGAATGTATAGTCGTACCCGACTATTGACATTACGAGTGAACACTAATTATGAGACTTAGTTTTATCGTTTGGTTATCGGTCCCTGTTCGCAGGGTGGTGCCCCGTTATTATTAATAATCATTAATAATTGTTATTCACATTAATAATTCTATTGATGTCAAGAATTCAGTTTCTTAAAAGCTGATAACTCAAACACAAGCCCCTATTGATCCCAACACAACCAAAAACGTCCATGGGTCAAACAAACATAGGACTTTCACCCAGGAGACCAATGTTTGCGACCCGTGTGAATCCAAAATTTAATTTTGAATAGATTTGATACTTTTATGAGGTCACTTCCATACTTGGATACCAACGCCAGTTGCACAACATGCATACTTATTTTACTTAACAAATGTACTTGTTTTAACCCAAACCACAACTCTTCCGAAGCCTAACCAAGTCCTGTTGTTGCCTAAAACTAAGCAAGTAGTTTTGTTGTGTATGTACACCTAAAAAGTAAGTAAGTTTATTTTGAAAAAACACTGTATGCATTTAGCGAGCGGAAAGAGACACCCTTCCTGACACATCCAAAACGCTAAAGAGGTACTTAGAGCGAGATAGTTAGAAGCTTTGGGCACCTGACCAAGTGTCTGTATTTGAGGAGTTGGGAATCAGAACGTGTCGCTAGACACGTAGAGGGGAAACCAGTTTGGTTGCTTATGCACTATTACATAATAACGAACGAGACACAATTCAGACAGGTCATAGCACACAATATGAAAGACATTCTGCCAGCAACACACATACCAACATATTTTCCAAGCGGATCAGTGAAACTCAAGAGGCCCGTCCAGCAAAAAAAGAAATGTATAGAGTCCATCAATTACTAAAGAATGATGCACTTGAAAACGGGACCAATTAAATAGGAAATACATATAAAATCAAATCATAAAAATCAAACCCAAATCAAAGCAATGACATACATTCCTTACCTATAAACGGTTACTTTGCATGTCTATAGAAAAGTCTATCCTCATTAGAATTAAGAAAATGACAAAATATTTGCATTCATAGGGCCGACCGTGTTTAAGGGGCTGCACCGTGGGTGCAACGAGCACTAATAAGCTACGTATATCGCCTGCCGCTTCTTATACAATTAACAGCAGGGTTCAAGCATCGCTAAGGCTGACAACATATTGCTCTATAAGCAACACCACAGCGGGTGTAAGCCAAACTCATTACTGCAAAAAGAAAGCCTGCACATTTTTTGACACACCAATGCTACGCTGTGGTTGTTGATGTGCTCTTCTGAGGAGTGACTTGCAATCCATAATGTTGAGCTTGGAGAACGAGCCCTGTGACAGGGATTATTGAAATAGATGTGTTCACCACAATGAAGATAGAAGTTGCCAACTGAAGGTAGAAGTAACCGCTGGAAGATCCAATAAGGGCGTTGTAGCTGAACCCAGGATGCAGGTGTTTGCTGTGCAACACGTTGGTACCGAACAGTCTGAACAGCCTGGGACAGCATCCAACGTAACATCATACAGCCACACGGTGTGTGTGGCTGTCTGTGTGTCACCACCAGTGCTCTTATGGCAGGTTAGATCCGATTGACAGTACAGAAGAGTGATGTCACCGTACAAATTGTCATGGAGGGTGAATAGAGCCAGTAGTACCATCCATGCTGGGGGAATATGTCACTGAGGCTTAACTGTTGCTGGAGAAAAGTCGCTGCTGGCAGCACACCCAACACGAGGGCGCAAGGCCCGTCCTGGATGACCTTTATGCCCCCACTGCTGCACCGAGTCCCTTCCCCTCCAGTTGCTGCCTGATAATGATTCACATATTTTTGTTATTAGACATGGTCTCCGGTACCATGGTTGCATTTGCCAATAGGGTGGACAACCTGAAGAAGTTGTGGGTTTTGTCAGGGATTGGTGGGAGGTGGACTTTGTTTGTGTATTGTGTCAAGCCTTGTTTTAAAGGGACGAAGGACGAGGTGGTTCAGTGTGGTATGGCAATTTAGGCTGTAAATTGTTATTTATTCTCTAGTTCCAGAGTGAGCAGGCCTCTCCCTCCAGGAGCCGGGTGCATGGAGTCGGGTCATCAGGGAGATTCAGCTCACTTGGTCTGGTCAGAAGATCTTGCAGGTCTGATTTATAGCCTCCTGAGCCCAGTCTGCTGAGGTGTGCTATATCTCTGACAAGGAATTTAACCTGACAATGGATGGACAAAAGTGGAAAAACACAGCCAACAACAAGGACACGACACGGCCAAATCTGAGGCCGTAGGCAGATATACTAAAGAGAAGCTAGCAGCCTGTCCAAGAAAGAGACCAGAGAAAGTGATGCAAATGTAAAAAAGACAGAACCTGCAATGGTAGACCAAGAAGCTGTTGCGCAATCAGCAACTCCCGTTGCACAGCGGTAAAGCAGGTGCAGTGAATATCATAATTCCTTGTATCAACCTAAGCTCCAAACTACACCACTCATGCTCTGCATAATTTGGGCACTGAACAACCCAGGCAAGTGATTTCAGCAAAGTACCCTACTCGTCTGTTTTTCTTACTTCAGTGCTGATGTTGTGGTCCGTGGAGAGATGGCGGAGTGCTCCAGAGAGCACAATGTCAAACTGATGAATGAGCTCCGAGTCTTGGACTCCGACAATCCAACATCACTGTATGTATTCATTGGATGTGACAAAGACTATAAAGTCAAAAGTCACACTGGCCGTGCCCTTTCTCTCCACAAGCTAATGGACGAGTCTTCTCCACGAAACAGTGGAAAATGGCCAGTGAAACAACGAATGAAAGAACTCCAGAGGCTGCTGGAGGAGATGCAAGGTGTACCGACGACGTTCATTGGTGTCATTGCTGCAGTCAGTCCATTATTACGAAACCCAGAGTCCGGGGACTGAAAGCCCATTTGTCCGACAGCCTTATATCCCAAAAACAAACGTTGATTGTTCCGGGGCTAAGTGCTCCCAGAATACACAGCACATGGCGAATGATTATGCACAATGATGAGGCATACAATGACATTCTTACCCAAACCCTGACTAGTCTCGCTCCTCATGCCGAAACCCAACCGACCCAACCGACGAGAGCAGAGCAGAGAGTCACGCCAGTCGGAAATAAAATCAGAAAAGTCCGATGATATCATCCTGCATAGTAATTATCCATGTGCATCTGTTTGTAGAAGGGAGAGTGTGTATTTTCAGAACAAAGGTAGTTTGTCTTTGGGATAACGGGCTGTCAGTCTAATGGGCTTTCAGGACGTGGGACATTTTTCAGACTGTTGGGGTTTCGGAATAATCGTCCGGCGGAGCAAGGGGCAGACCCCCATCGAATCGTTTTTTGTCATGTCAGAATTCTCTCAAGCTCACTTGGACATTTAGCTGCTTGCTTCATGGATGGGGACTTGGTATGTTTGGTGTCTCCATTATTTAAACTTGAGCCTAACTTAAAGCAGTTGATAGGCCCCCTCTGCTCTGAGCAGGGATGTCTTATTTTCAAGAATCTAGAGAAAAATTTGAAGATAGTTATTGACTGGTATTCATTCATTTAGACTTGACCCTGTGTTTGTTTGAAGCTCTGTGATTGGATGGGCCTGACCTCCAAGTGGGTGGGCCCAGCCACCCGACGAAGGCCCACCTGTGGCTATGCGGATGTTTTATAAGTAAAAGGTGCAATTGAGTGTGAGAATATGTGACTTGCTCACTAAAAGTACAGTTTTTATTCATCGTCACCTGCTTGAGAGACATCTACAAATATTGTTCTAGATTTCAATAGATGTGTGTCACTTAAATGCAGTCTACATTTCAATTAATTCAATTTGCGCCTTTAGGAAATGCACGCTGATTCTGCTGGGGAATGTTTCCCCCCGCTATGTGTTATGAAGTCAATTTTCATTCACAGTTTGTATCGATGTAAGAAAAGGGAAGGAAAAGTGTGTTTGAAAATGATTAGTCATTACATACTGCAGCAAATACTGCAAGGAGCACATGCTAATGAGAAACAAACACATTTTCCCTTTTTTTTTACGCCATTTCATCACAAACACGGGTGCCTGAAGACGGAAGGGGAAACAAGCGCACCGCCGCAGCTGGAAAATCGAACCGCGGCGTTACGACTGATCGGAGCCTCCCCCCCGGCGTAGGTGAGATGAAATACGCCTGAGCTTCAAGATGCATACCTCGCTCTCTGTCCGGCGGTTATGAGTGGAAGGAGCAGCTGAGTGTTTGAAGGTGTTTCACAGGGGGCCGTTCTCCAGCCCTGAGAGACGAGCAGAGAGTGTTGCTGATCTCCCGTTACACTTCATTTGAGCCTTTGAATGCATTCACTGGATGTAATTGTTCTGAGGCTGAGGAATAATGGGAGCACTTAGAAACAGAATACAATGGTAATTTAATATACTTTGTGTGTGTGTGTGAGTGCTGCTTTGTATCCAGTTACGTCTTTCAAAGATCTTCCAGCTTCTCCAGGCTGCGTATTGATTTGTAACTCCATCCTCTGGCCTCCAGTCCTCTGTCTTTACACACTGGTGTACCGGCTGTTTGGCCATCAGCTCATTTGTAATGTTTCTTACTGACATGTTTGTCCAAAAGAAGAGTGTCTGGGGGCCCATTATTGAAATAGGACTGCCACTACGGAATGAGCAGAATTTACCATCAGAGCTGACGGCGATTTAGAGAAGATCGTCCATTGCATTAAAGCTTGGACAAAAAGTTTGTTCAGAGTGACGACTTGACTTGTTTTGAAAGGAGGACAAAGAACAGGCTAGCTTGTGTGGAATAATATTTGCCCATCTGGTGCAGGGCTGTCACAGTATCAGATTTTCATGAAATGACTTTCGTGCTGAAAATAATTCATGGATATTATTGCTTGCGATATCCATAGAAAGAAATATATATATATTGCTATCAATCAAGGTCCTCTTCAACTGTGTTTATTGTTCATTTTCAGCTGACAAACAAGAAAAGCAAGGTCTTTCATCAGCTGAATTATGCATAGCCCGTATGTAAAATATTCATCAGCCCAGTAACCAGTAATTGTGAAGCAAATATTATACCCAAGTAGCCTGCAAGTACTTCCAAAATATACTTAATCACAGTACTTGAGAAAATGTACTTACTTACATTCCAACACTTATTAGCACACAGTATTAGCATTCAACTGAGGTCATGTTTGTGTCCACCTGGGCAATGTCAAGCTCCATTATGTTCACCAGCTAGCTGCTAACTCTGTCTGCTGTGTGCAGGTGCCTCACAGTGGGTTTATCAGATCAGAGCCTTTTCCCTGGAAACAGCTGCTGCTGGACGCTAAAAGAGGCAACAACGTTCCACATATAGTCATCTGTTTTCTGACTCAAATCCATATTCTGCGCGTTCCACATATTCTGCGTTTCTGAACACTGACATTTGTTCACATTGGTGTCTTTTTTTCCCCCACACTTGTTTGTCAAAAAGCCTTTCCAGAGCAAATTATTAGCATACAGTACGGCACTCATTACACATGAAATGTCTTCAAAGAGATCCTCTCGCACGGTGCAACTCATGTCTTGTGTTTAGAGAGGTTGAGCTTGCTGTTCATCCTACGCATATATCCTCCAGCAAAGCTGATTGTATCACAACTAAGCTGACTTTTTCAACTTTCTGGCAACACGGCTTCAGATGGGGGAAATTTGCATTAATTAGCTTGGCTCTTTGAGTAGCAAGAATATGCTGCAGGATGAATATATTAAAAGGAATTTTGAGACATGCTATAAATACTAAACAACATTGTTGTTCACAACTTGAGATAGATATATAGAAGGGTAGACACGGTGCTTGAGCTGCAGAGAGGCTTACCCATCAAGCGCTTGTTTACAGAGGTTAGTTCAAATAAAATGACTGATTAAATACTCCTTTTTCAAATGGAAACTTTTGCGTACCTGTTAGAGCTTCATCACTCTCAGTGGAGTTGTTTCCCTGGTGTTTTCAAGGATTTTAATTACGAATGTGCCTCCTGGTTTAAGGACAACATTCAGTAGAGTACCTTCCAGCTACAAGCTGTCAAAAGTCAGCCAATTAAAGCACATAATTATACATTTTTAGCATCATCAAGCTCTTATGCTACTGCTTTCGGTAATATTTCGGTATATTCAGGCTTCAAACTCACTGGTCCAGCGGAGTACGGCTACTGGATACTATCTGTCCATGTGGCACTGGGAGCTGTGTTGTTGGTGGTCCGTAGAGGCCTCCGAGGGCAAGAAGGTCCCATGCAAGGGGCCAGGTATAGTGCAATTCAAGAACCCTTAGGCCCTGATCAGAGAGGTTGAAAATAGTCAACTCTTTCAATAGGAAATGTAGCCTTCACCTGTAAAACTAACCCTGATCACAATATTTCCCAAACCTTGCAGGTCATACTCATAGCGGCCTTGCCTCATTAGCCTCCTCGGGGCCAGGGAAGAAGGCAAGCCAAGAGGCCTGGGTACAGGCATCGTCGCTTCGGCAAATTACAGAGTTTCCCTCGGTAGCAAACTCAAATTTCCAGAAGAAATTGCCGACACAAACCTCTGACCTGACATTGCGCTCTGGTCAAGAACAACAAAACAGGTGGCCCTACTTGGAGCTAATGGTACCCTGGGTGGAAAGGATTGAGGAGGTACACATAGCAGTCTGAAACAGGGCAGTCACATTGAAGAGCATTGGTAGACCTTGGGGTCAAAAGGTCAAGCCTGCAACAAATTGGTCATGGACATCACTAGGTGGGCAGAAACAGCATCCAACGTCCGGTACAGGAGGCAGCACCTGCAAGACGAGGCGGCTGTGATACCCTATTGTGTAAAGATAAGACAGTAGAGGTAGATAAAACACAAGATAGAACATTATTAAAGGAGACAGAGAGCCCATGTGTTCTCATAAGCTGCTGGCTAGACGGAGACTTGTGGAGTCAATGATGTGAGGGTTATGGGATAATAATGACATGAGTGAGATGATAATGACAGCTATTATCGTCATATAGCGGCACTTCACCAAAACAGCTTGCGAGACTTAACTGTATCTACATCGCCTCCGTAGGTCAGGACATAGCAGTCACGGTGACACGTGTCATTAAAAAAATGACAGGGTCGTTACCATTTGTCAATCTGGATCGTTGGCGAGCCCTTGCATTGTGACGCACCATTTGATATATCGCTGTCGGAGCGGCGCGTATACTGTCCTTGTACCAGATTTTATGACCGAGCATTTTCCCAAAGTTAACATCAGCAGTATACAAGCATCAGCAGCGTACTTCAGCACGCCTTCCCTCGCAAACGTCATTCCTCAACATCAGTTTCCTTCAGGCATGTCATGCAGTGTTATTACTGTGAATTAAATCTCGGCAGCTTTATGATTATTGTATAGCCATATGTCATAAAGAAAAGCAAATTTGTTTCCCACTGGTGGTATAAACCTTTTAATTAAATATGGTATTTGCAATGTTTCATAACAGACTTTATTGCTGCGGAGGTTTTGAGGTACAGGCAACATTTATAAAGAAGACTTTTCAAACATCACAATGCTGAATGTGTCAAAGACACATTAACATCACACTGCTGCTGCTGTGTATGGGAGCAGCTATTCTGAGCTTTCGATGAGTCAGTGAGGTCACCGCACGGGGAAAAAAAAAAAAGAAGAAGAAAAAAATCCACCTGAGACAGACAGCTGTGTCGGTGCTGGCGGGCTTCCTTCTGCACCGCGGAACAAACAGCAGCATATGAAAAGAGGGGCCTCGCTTCAATTATGCATGTGTTCAAATGAGGTTCTTGCAGTGTTGGTTGCTTTGCTTGCATATGCATGGGCAGCAAACTGGATCTCTGAACTACCTTCAAAGACTTTTGCTCGTCAAGTTTTCCTTACACGTCAAGCTGGACGTAAAGATGCATCCACACACTGGAGTCTGTTCGGTTGAAGATGGTAGGATATGAAAACGGCTCAGAGATTTTGGTCAAACAGTGAGGCCACCAGGTTGTGTTCTTGACAGAGTCCGAAGGGTCTTCTTTATGGAAACGTCCCATCTCGACTCAATTGTCATGACAATTAAAGTTCTGACTCGTGGGCAATTTGGGGGTCATGTCTGCCCAATTTGATATGGTATAATAATACAGAGTTAGGGGATGGGGGATAATATTCTTAGAAAACACAGAATTTCTGAGATTAAAGTGGTGAATTTATGAGGAAAACACCCCAATTCTTTTGAGAAAAAAAAAGGTATCCTCAGAGATTATAGTCACAATTTTATGAGAGAAATATGTCTGTTAAAAGGTTAAACATGGTCTTTCCACCACGCGGCTTGGCGTTAACGTGTTCCGCGTGTTAGAAACGCGCTGGAAAATAAATTCCTGAGAAAAAAAATCATCCACTTCAGCGGTTCATCCCCAGCGGTCACGTCTCGTGTAAACACACCGGGTGTCCTCACCTCTTTATTCGACGATTGCCAGGCGTCTGATGTTAAAGTCACTCGTGCTTGTAGACATAGTCTGGGACTATGAAGTGCGAGTGCTTTGACAGGCTCATAATATATCTCTCTGTAGTGCTTGGCAGCGCCGATCAACAATAAACATGCCTGGATGCCTGCTGTAAGCTATTTTACAGCTCTTGAATTGTGCTTATACTTTTTGGGGAGGAGAGACACTGCCTGCATGATGTTCAACACTTTCGCTGTCTGGAAAGTGAAAATTGAAGTTTGGTAATGGGCCTTGGTTGGTCCGGTGCTGTGACCTTGCAGTGAAAGAGAGGTCTGTGCGGGAAAGATGGTCGAGGAGCAGACATCAGTTACCATGTGTCCTTAGGCTGGGGGTTAGCTGTATCATGTAATACAATGGTACAATTATGGATACATAATCAGTTATTTACTGATAGAAATATGTTTCCCAACTATTAGAGGATCACATGGTCTAATCCAGTGGAGACTGAGGTCCTGAGGGCAGACTGGTACAGTAGATGGTTCACAATGGCATCCAAAGACAAGTCAAGAAGTTGCTATTTCTTAAGCCTCTTTATACTGGACAAAAACAACCTGACTACCACCCGCTGATATCTGCCGTGTGTCTTCAGTGAGAGGTTACAATCTGCATTCATTCCCGGGGGCTAAGTGACTCCGCAGTAGTGTAGTATAGGTATTAATCGGCTCCAGCTTCGATCGGCAGGGATGAAAACATGGCACCCGGGTGCTCATTTTCACCTCTTTTTAAACATATTTTCTTTTTGTGACTTTATGTCCGCACTAGGTTGGTGAGGACTAAAAACATAACGGACAATAATTGCAAAAGAGCAAAGCGAGTAAAGTACAAGAAAAAAGCACAACGTAAAAAAATATATATATCATTTTAACAATACATTATATTTCCCTTAGAACATCAATGCAATAGAGTATAATATTGCACAAGACTAAAATATATAGGTTAAGTTTCCATAAATTTCTCAATGATGGATGATGCAGATGAATTATATGTCGCATTTTTATTTGGGATAACAAAGTACTGCATCTGTATTTTTTTGCAAGCACATTCTTTCCAGCTCCAGTTCCACGTGGTCCAGTATACATGCCCTGCTATTATTCACTTTAAATCACAGTTTAGGAGTCTTTGTCCCATTTTTGCGAGCAGAAATTGGGGCACGTGCTGTATCATTTATGATAATATTCTCCTCAGCAAAGTAAGTGTGGAGATCTCAGACTGCAGCAACATCATTAAAAACAAGGTTCAGGAAACAGGAGTGTTCAGACGATAGACACCCTCATCTATCAAGCAAAAGGCCAGACCTCTTTCGTATTACGCTACAACAAAGTATTGTTTTTACAATATAAAAATTCTTATCTTTTGTTTCCTCGTAAATATAAAATCAATTTGTAATCACATTCATTTAAAACACTGCACAGGGTCATACTTAAAAAAATGGATGACACATTTTTAATTAAGTAAAAACAATTACTCATGAGTGTTACGCAATACGTATCTGTTTGCAAAAATAATCAGCTTTTTTTCTGATGTCTAGAATCGGCTTGATTTTATACGATCATAATGTAACTTTTTTTGTGATAATGAGTCTCATGTAGAGACAGAAGGAACAAAAGAAAATGTTTGCATTAAACATTTCTGCAAAATGTAGAATCACACTGCCATGAGTTTAGTTTTTAGAAAAAGAACAGCCAGTGGTACTTGTGGCCTAATGGTACATGAGGAGTCCAAATTGTTGCAGCAGAGGCCAAGTGAACCTGAGTCTGGACAAACCCCAGTTTGTAATGCAGGTTTTCCATTAGACATTTTACGCAATGATGACAAGTTATTTTTGACAGACTCAAAGGGCCAATGTGTAGGATGGAGTTACAGATTGCAACACACCAAGCGTGTATGAGAAAAATGTTGAGCGACGCAGAAATGCTAAAAACCGTGAAAATGCAAAAGAGCCTCTCTAGAGCCAGTGCTGGGTTTGTCCGTGTTAGACTACTGTAGAAAAAGGTCAGTACAGCATGACAAGAGGACCCACTCCGTATGTAGAAGACTAAATAAAAAGATATAAGCAAACAAAAACACAACTCTTATTCACAGGTGATCATACAAAAAGAAAGCATACTTATTAATATTATATTTCCTTTCTGAAAAAGATTCCCACTAGTTTGTACACGCTGGACCTTTTAACAAAGCTCGAGTAAACAGATCTTCATGTGTGAAGTTGGTGGAGTACTCCTTTAACTTGTCAATGGAAAGAAAGAAAGAATAAATAACTACTTTTGTCTTTGTTTAATTTCATACACGCATCAACACCTGCAATTAATTATTATGGCACCCCTGTCATACAAAACCCGTATAACGCCGGTGTTATGTTTTAATTTCATTACAATTACTAGCATTCATGTTTATGAGCTGAGGAAATTACACAACTCTGGAAGCTAATAGTAATGTAACACAATCTGGTGCACAAAGCCGCAGTGAATTTAGGCTCAGGTGTGGAGAACTCCTATTATTGTACATTCGGGGAGCGCAATAGCCACAGCGGATCCATTATGTTTCTGCTTGCATCGTCAAATAAAGCTCATGGCTGATTAGCGCAAAGGCTTTTTTTTCCGTTGTAATTAACTTATTTTCATTACACTTATATATGATCTTTGGTGTTTCATCTACATACACAATATTGCACAAAGTATTGCTGGAATAACATTCCTGTAGAATGCATTACACAGGAGTTCAGAACGCCGGCTCTGTGGCCACAAATACATGAGTTATCACTGCCATACGTAATCCTGTGGGGAGATCATGCGCTCGCTTGTGCTTGTGTGTGTGTGTGTGTGTGTGTGTGTGTGTGTGTGTGTGTGTGTGTGTGTCCACAGCTAATCTCGCATACTACTGGACCCATCGGCATATTTCCTGTGCTCATTTATTAATGTATGTTTAAGGGCTTGTTGTGGTTGTGATGATTGGTAATGTTTTAAGGGAAATATATTTACCACTGACGCCTCACTCCTGCTAACTGGTCAGTAAGGGGTCGCAAGTGACTAACGACTGCTTCAGCTAAACGGCATTTCCAGCTATCGCCAACTAAAAACAGGCCTTACCTGTCGCAGGCCACATTCCGGCCTTTGTCCTGGCTCAAAAACTGACATCCATGGAATAGTTTGGTCTCATTTTGAATTGGTTAGCATGACCGTACCCACCATTGAGGTTGCGGAAGTCCGAACATTCTTACTTTATAACTTTTTGTGCGGCAAAATGTACTGACTTCCTCATCCGATCGCCCTCATTGCGATGCGCGGTGAAGTGGATGATCTTGTCGTTTCGATGACATTTTTACTCAACACGGTGCTTCTTTGATTATGACAACAACTTGAGGAAACCGGCAGCTGAATCAATCTAAGGCCTGATTAAGGTAACTTGCTAGTTTTACCAGTTTTACTGCTTGTAGTTGAACGCCACTCGTCCCCAGACAGACATGATCTGAGCAATAGGTCCTCTGTGGTTTCGCTACAGCAAGCGGTGTCCGGCGATGGCAGTTAGTTAGTTTCACTTTCACCTAAATGTGTTTACTTTCTTTCTTCAGCTCAGCCTTGGGAACAGAAGAGATATGGGAGCAAATGAGAAGACTGAGAGAAAAGGGGGGGGAGGAGAGATGATGGAGGTGAGAGAGGAGGAGGAGGAGGTACTGCCCACTGTGCCCAGGATAAGATTAGCATTATGTTGTTCCCATTCAAACTATGTCATTATCACAGACATGTATATGTTCTCTGGTTTATACAGTGGTTTCTAGAGGCTCAATTTAACAACAAAAATAGCACAATTATAGTGTAATGATATAGTATTATTGTATACATATTTTACTGTAAAACACACATTTTGCTAAAGTTCAGGTGCTGTTTAAGATTCTATAATTCAAAATGATGCAAACTCAAAGATCATTTTACCTCTTTGGTTAAACAATCTTTTACAGACGTTTTGTGATCATTTCAGCTTCTTCCGTATTATTATTTTTTTCCAGGGGGAATAGCAGATAAAGCAGCTGAGGTCCCGTTAAAGTGTGCATGACGCTGAAACAAATCAAAGTCTATGTCGTGGGGGATAAATGAATTGTATTTCTTCAGCCGCAGCACACTTTACAGCCTCTTCATGTGATGGGAAAATAATTGTCTGCAGCTGTTGAGTCCTCTCATTCACGTGTGCGTTTTTTTTGTTTTTTACAATGTCAACGCATTTGCTCCGTTTCATGCGAAACGTGCACGGGGAGGCTGTTGGAATAACGGCACCGCTTTGAGGTTGAGGTAACCGAATGGAAACTGCGGCGCGGGCACCTATATTATCCCCAGGGGCCCCGCATGGAGCGTTTTTCCCTCCCCAGTCTAGAAATGGAAACCTCCTTCCGTCAGACTCCCGGGAAGCACATCTGAAATTCATCCATCAGGTCTCTCTGGTGTATATAAATACCCATGTGGAGCAGTCACACACAGGTTTTGTCCTATAATATGAGGCTCACAGATGGGAATGGATGATTCAAGTAGGTGGTAAAGTGCCGCCAGCAAAAAAAAAGCACAGCACTCTGTTTCCAGGCCTATCTCCCCAAATAAAAGCAATCAGCGAAATATTAGGCTTGCTGATCCACATTTAGGGTTGCGGGGAACCATCTCCCAACATGGCCTTCCTGTAAAGAGGTCTACCGTAGAGACCTGCTGTTGGTGCTTCAGGAAGCAGCTTTCCTAAAGGTTCTCTCTGTGAAAGTGATACTTTTGACATTTTGGATTTATTTATTGTGTCCTCGCTAGGCTTTTGTTCGGGGATGGGAAAAACATTAGTGTGCCTCGCTGAACGGGGAAGACAAACAGTGTTAACAATTCGCTTTCAGCATAGCTCAGAGGCAAATACACAAAAGTGTTTTTTTTACAAAAGTGACAAGTGCTAAGAAAAGAAACACACCGGAGCAAAAAAAAACAACAATTAAATGTCAAGGTCTGTGGTTATTTGTTGCATTTTAAGTTGTTTAACCTTTTACTGCTGTGCATGTATTAAAAAACATTAGCCATTAGAAACGAAGCAGATGGTTTGTTTTTGTGACAAGAGGTATAAAATGATTAATAGCTTCAGGAAATGCCAGATGTATAAATAGCACTGTTAAAACATTTGCACTCTAAGTATCCACAGTGTTTGGAAAGAGCAAGCTGCAACCACCAGTGGCTGTGAGAGGAAGTGCTGAAGTGCTAAAAAAAACAAAAAATTATATTAATTAAATTATAAATAAAAATGATGATGGTAATAATAAAAAACATGGTTAGACGATGAGACAGCCTGCCAGGAAACTATTTTTATTCCTCCCTTCCCTTCATTTTTTTCTCTTTTCTTCTTCTCTATCTCCCTTTTTGTTTCAACTTTCAAACAACAAACAAAAAAGCAACACCCCCCCTCCATTTTTCCTCAACACTACATAGATACACATTCACAGGAACCTCACACAACAGACCGCCCTGCACCGTCACCAATACACACACCCCCCACACCACAAGATCTCACTTTTATTATTTTTCTCTTTTTTGTTTGTCGATAAAAGGGTGAGAAACATTACACCGTCGGAAATAAAGTGAATGAAAGTATGTACCAAAATGTTGAACTTTCTTTGAATGCGCACAGTAATTATGTACCAAGGATTTATTTGTATTTATTTTAAATGAAATACTCTGACAAAACAATAGTTTATTGGAGTTTTTTTTTTGTGGAGAGGCAGAGATTCAATGCTTTGGCCATTCCTTCAGAACTTCGATAATGACGTTCAAAGGTTTTGACTTGTGTCCCAAACAAACAGCTGAGGCCATTTCAAACAAAATTAAATAATGATAGCACCCAATGGTGTGTATACGGTTCATGTCAGAAGCTCGGTGTGCTGAAAGCTCACACCAGCAAACAGTTGCGTGTTCCTCTTATCTGCTGTGACTGAGAAGCGGAATTAGTTGGGAGGCGTGAATGTTGAGATGGTTAATGGTTCCATGCAAGATTTAGTGATCTTCGGGTTCCTCGAGTAGTTTACGCTGTTGGCAATTATGTCGGCATAAATCAACCCTTTCATTGCCTGTGAAAAGCAACAAAAAAAGGCACTTAGCAGATTTATGGCGTCATAATATGGGCTCCACAAAAGTCGAAAACATGCGGGCCGCGTAAGATGGTTAATCGCAAAGGGAAAACCTTAACTCATTCACACACGACGAGTACGCGTGCAAATCCAGCTGTTGTGGCATTTTGCATGTGGAAATGGGGCAAACAGTGACGGTGTGGTGTGCCCAGAAGTAAAAAAAAAAAACTGGCATTGAGTCATGCCACACCATCATACACGCTAGCTGGGGGGAATGATTCAGTGCACGTTGCACGAACGTGGATTACATGAAACAATTATATAACTCAACTCATTCTTTGCTGCAGAGAACGCCGCTGACAAACAGTCTTCTTCATTAACTGCAAACATGTTTCGATAAAAGAATGGATAATTCATGACCCCTCATTGTTTGTGTAATAATAATTCAGATTTATTTGGCCTTCAACATACACGATTGGGACATCAAATTTTGTATAAGTGGAGTTTTGAATGTCACAAAGGTGCCTTTCTTTTAACCTGGCTAGATCGTCATGGTATCTTGCCGACTCCCCTGGTTCGGACCGGTTTGTGTTCAGAGATTCTGATTGAAATCGGCTCTGAAAAAGCGCACTTCGACCTGTAGGCACCATGACTTTACGAGGTTTTCCTAAGAGGGAGACGGACAAAAAAATGTTTCGCTAGCACCAACTGTCTGCATCATGTTGCGATTTTTTGTAGCGGTAACATTAGATGATATTAGCGTTGCATGAAAATCTGCGCAAGATTATCGTTTAATTTCATTCGCAAAGTTGTTCTTGCTCTCCACTTTCCCATGCTGGCTATAAAGGAAACCTTCTCTAAAATCACAGGTAGCATACACTAATAGTTCAAAATATTATTGATCAGTGTGATGTCTCCTTGCATATGAAATGGGGTAAAATTCAATACAACCATGTTACCACTTTGGGTTATGTTTTCAAGATTGGTCCGGATTTTGCCATTTTACACTGCTGGCATATTGCAGCCAAAGGAACACAACCAACACCAATCATTACGATTAATTCCACTTTGATTTGGTCAATAACTATCACGCTGTCACGGTAGAAATAAACCGTCAGCTCTGAAAGTGCATTGAGCAGTAAAATAAATATATGTCGTCCAAATTTAAACAACGTCCAAATTTATACAATTAAGTCATTTTTCTGCACAGCATTCCTCTCCTGCCCTTTGTGCAGCAACAGTGTTGCTTTTTGCTGTCATGTTTTTGTTGACCAGGATTAACAAAGCAAGTTAATAACCATGGTCCCGTAACCGTGGTCCCGGTTATTGCTGATTGGGGCTTCAGGCTCAGTCTAGCCAGCTAAAGCAAAGAAAGCCTGGCTCTGTTAAACTTGCTGCGTGGAACAGCCCTCATGTCAGTTATTGACTCCATGTCACATCCCTATATCGGAGTGGCCGTTCGACACCAAGTGCATTTTTATTGTAACCGATCCACTTAAAATGACACCTGTGTGATGAATGTAGCAAAGATAGACGTTAACGCAGACATAAATCCTCTCTCTCTATATATATATATACCTTTACCATGGTTTGTACGATCTGCTGTCCGCGGGGGATTTACCTGTGCAAGGCTGACCGGTGGCAGCGTCACGAGTGACGGGGCCGGGCTACTGTGCAAGAGGAGAGGAAGGGGATCAGGGCTTTAGAGGGAGGCTGCAATGCCTACAGCCTACAGTAATCCCGGATCACAGAGTTAGCTCCGTTAGCTTCTCCCACTCACTGCGGGGATTAGAGACACTGAGCTGACCACTCTGATGAAACACTTTCAGTATCTGGCGGACTGACAGAGACCTTTCAGGAGAGAAGGGGGTTATTCAGGGGGTGATTGGGGGGGGGATCACCTGATACAGCTCTGATGGAGACGTCCGCTGTGGCTTTCTAATGAAACCAGAGATCGTGCCGCCCTAATTAACGTTATTTCCATGTGGGCACGGGCTATTATGAAAACTGTACAGTGAGATTATCCTGCTAGTATTATACAGTCAATGAAAAAAGAAACAATACCTACAGTTCTTTAAGCAAGCATACCATCTGAGAAACAATAGCCTTCGTCCAAAGCTAAATCTGCAATGCATTGTTATTATTGTTTCTTTATGTGGGTCAAAGTCACATGATCACATGAACCTCATAGCTGTGTCGTTGACGCTCATGACGTTTTAGTTCGGTCTGACCTGGTTGAACCGGGTTTAAGGTCACAGCATTCAGTACAAGGACTCATATCATTATATATTATATATAAATAATATGTATTTATCATTTATGAATATCTTAAAATTCTAATCGTTTAGCAGGTATGTTCTTTTGAAGACAAATAGCTCATGAAACTTGAGAAAGTAATTTCTGAAGAAATTGCGGTTGGATGTTACGTACATAACATTTCTAAGGTTTGTTGAAGATCTGACACCAAACTGGATGCTGGCTTTAATCTGCATGAAAAAAAGCAGTTCTAGGACTATGAACGAATTATTTAAAATAATAGCCATAATGTATGAGAGGCGCAGAATATTCTAAAGTTATTTGGAAAAGCGGAGGCTCAACTGCATTGCTGGCTTTAAATACCCATAGTGTGAAAAAGCTTTTGAATGTTCCTAGTGTATGAAAGATGTGGATAATGTCTGAAAAGGTCTGAATGGAGTAAATCAGTAGATAAGAGTTGAAATAGCAGCTGAAGCCATATGAATAGTTGGAAAAGGGATGAAGAATGCAAATAGCGTGCAATGACAGAAGCTTAAATGGAAGTTTTATGAGCTGTGGTTGAGGAGTTGTGGTTTCCTTTAATTGTTTTATTTTTGGAATAAGGATAAAACATCAACTGAGGTCTAAACCCTGAATTGAGTTGAACTAATAACTTTTATGTTAAAAACTGGGTCCAACCCTAGTTTTCTGTTAGCATACAGGGCCTGTTCTAGCTGCAGCCTTTAGTACCATTGCTGGCTTTAAAAGTTGAAAAATACCAGTAACGTAATGAAAGATGTGGAACATTGTGAGGCTTACGTGGAGTTTCAAGCTCAAACTATAAATGAGTAGAGAAAAAGCCTGATCATTGTGTGTGCGTGTATGTGTGTGTGAGTGTGAGTGTCAGACTGCACTGATTAGCTTGTCTCAATCAGCTGTGTCTCATCCAGCTGCAATCAAAGTTAACTGCTGAGAAGTCCTCAGTCAGACAGTTGATCTCATGGGATTTGAGGTGCACCTCTCGTACCACTGCTTCCCAGTCAACACCTGTGACTCTCTGCAGTAAGGATTTAGGACTCTAAATCGTATGAATATTACAAATTTTCCTACATTTAAATTTTAATTATGTATGAAGTGGGAACATCTTCATAGGATTTTAAAGACGCTCTAGTGTAAGAATTTCATAAGGCTGCTTTTAGAGAAAGTTGATTATTTTGAGGAATTTAAATGGGATTTAAGAGTTAATTAATATTCAGAATGTGTGAAAGATAATGAACATTTTCATAGCGGTATAAAATGCATACAAAAACTTTGGAAATGTGTACAATTTTAACATTCCGTCCATGCATTTGAATGAAGAACTTTTAATCGGAAAATAAAGTGTGAAACACTATCACAAGTGCAAATAATGTGAATACGTTTTCAGATTCAGAAAAGTTGGAGGGGATAGTTGGTCACATTGCTCACCGGTGGAACATCGGAACAATGGTGAGGGTCTTAATGATACCGCACACAACATCACTCTCATTCACTTGTATGGACCAATTGTGCAACCAAGTGGTAAATGTGAACAACAGAAGGAAACACTCTAGAATGCATTTAGGATCACAACAGTAACATTGCAGCAAAAAAAAAAAAAAGACGATATCAACGATAACTCCACTGCCCCACTGGGGGTGTAGACCTCACGGGGGTCTTGAGAGGCAGGTCGGGTTGAGAGAAAAGGTCACGGAAGGCATCTAAAATCCACAACGCCTGGAGCACATTGGACGAAACAAAACAAACATCACAAACGGAGAGCTTTCTTTATTCACATTTATTTATCGGCGCATACAAAATAATGACTCGCAATCAGCAGGGGCAGCAGCTGTTACGCCGGTTTGCAGCTCTCTCCGTCTCCCTCTCGTTGACGGTCCCGTCACTTCCCTACCGATCCCCTGCTGTCTGTGGGATCGCTGCAGTAGACAAAAAAACAAATATGGTATCGAGACGGAAAGTTCTATTTGCACCCATGAAAAGCATGTTTTCATGCTCCACTTTACTGAACTTTTGTTATTCATTTAAACAAAGAGCTTATGAAGAATTAACTCGGAGTGGCGGATTTCACTTCATACCATGGTTACTAAATGCTTAATCAGAGAGGTCAAAGTCACGCCCCGTCCGGTGGACCACCATGGGACCTTACTTGAAAATATAATGATCTATGGTAGTCAACGGCTAGAGGCAAATACTTATTTGATCCCGCTTGAATTGTGCCATTCAAAACATGTATGATGTTTGACGATCATTTTGAAAGTCGAGAAAGGGGCATTTTGTTGTTAGACTGTGAAAATACGTAATTAGACAGACTACAAGCCTGAGAGTCGCACCAGTGAAGTCTCTCTCTGTGTGACACCGGGATGTACTCGCACGAACAGCAAGTCTCTCTGGATAAAACACATCAGGTTAGATAACTTTACATTTGTGCATGGAACATAGCTTAGTTACCTAGCTCGCTAGCTAGCCAAGATAGCGGCCATATTGCCGATGGTGACGTACATTGAGCGAGACGAGACACAAAACTTAATGATACAACGGCTCCTACAACAAACTGTGACTTTCTTGACTTGCAAAATTATCTTTTAAATTGACAAACATTGTGTACTTCATGGTACAATTCAAACAGGATTTTTTTTTTTTTTTTTTAATGTGTCTTTCGCAGTTGACTACCGTACTTTTTTTTTTTTTTTTTTACGAAATAAGTTCTAATGGGGTCCACCAGACCGGCAGGAACCTCCCCTCCCTGTACAATAAACGGGACAGTGTCCCTTGGCTTCTGATAGCGTCTTGACAAGGCACCTTTTATCGTCTCGTATGAACCCATCTGCGTCATTATCAGATGCTTAAAGCATATGACGTAGTATACACTAAAGGGGGTGAGAAAGTCAGCTTGAGTAGGAGTTCCGGCTTCAGGTCTTAACTGTGGAAGCGCATGCAAAGTGTTTTCAGGGAAAAATAAGCATTCCTGCAACCAATGAACACTTTACGCTGATTAAAGCATGAGCGAGTGTGTCATTTACACAGCAAATTGCTTCTGTCATATCTTAAGTGCCACTCATTGCGGTTGTCTCTGTCAGGTTGGCCAGCTGCTGTTGATTTTATTGAAGGACCAGTGTGATTTTTTTTTTTCTCCTTTTGAAAAACTGAAAAAGATGGCAATAAAAACATGCAACAATAATGCCTTGGTATATATTCCATGTAAAGTCAGGTCACGGTTTGTTTGTCTGTTTGTAAATTGTGTATTTTATACGAACCATTTGTACATTGAGCTTTAATAGCAATCACTCTGTGCCTCTAAGAGTGAAGTGAGTTCAAACTGCGGAGTCGGACTCTTAATGTATGAGAGGCCGTGCAAGATGCAGCTTTTTTTCAAGCACCGCTACCGGCATTATTTATCAACTGTGTACTGAGTCATCACGCCAAGACAAACCCCTATCCCTCACTTTCTCCGGGTTTGCAATGGAATAGCTCATTTATTTATACACACATCACTATTGAAAGCTGAGCATAATGCATCTCATGAAAATGTCAGACCTAGCCTAACTTAGCTCTCAAACTAAACTTTTAAGAAATAGTTTTTGAGAAATATGCTTTTTTGCCTTTCTCCAAAGATTGGATGAAAAGTTTGACACCAGTTTTAAGTGCAGAGCTGGTGCCAAGTTTTAATTAGCCTAGCTTAGCATCAAGACTAGACTGTGGGGGGAAAAACAGCTAATCTGGGTTTCTTAAAACATCCAGGGTTAGGGTATCCAGTATTCAAAAAGAGATGTATGTAATAGTTATATTGGTCCAGTGTCTGTTATTTCGTCCACTGCTGAGCTAGAGTCAGACGTTGATAGCCTAGCTTAGCATTGAGGCAGGAACCAGAAGTAGTTGGACCGCCTAACTCGTCGTTTTTACATTACGGTTTATGTGCAGGTTAAGCAAAGAAGGTACATGTTAATCAGTGAGCTTTACAGGTGTTTGTTGGTGTATTTTTGGATTTGAACCAGGATAGCGGATTCCCCCAGCCTCGAATATTTTTGAGTTCCACCGCCTCCAGACTCACTTATTAACTGCAGCAGGGTTGCTGCAGTTACCGCTCAGTCCTTCCCTCCAACGGGTCCAGCAATACGGCCTGGTCCTCCAGCAGCTTGGCCTCGATATTTGCTCCCTTGATGCGGACAGTGAGCTCCAGGTCCTGCAACATCAGGCGGACACTGCTTCCTCGTTGCATGCTCGGATTGAGTCTGAGCTGAAGGGTTTTGGTGAACCTGCGTGCCACAATATTCTCGCTGATGGTCCCGTTTGTTTATCTGGGTCATGTAGAGGCATCAGTATTACAGTGAGACTGCTTCATAACCAGTCTAAAGTTCCTCACAGTAAGGTTTTGTTATTTAGCTTGTGATTGCGGTACACAGTAACTTCTTCTGTCACCACTGTGACACTTTTTTACAGCTGGAAAGTCATACTGCACTGTTTCTCTCCACCTACATAGGCGCTGTGCAGACAAGCCTCTTCTCTGGGGATCAGCAAAAAGCCATTCTGGGAAATTGAGGAAATCGCTACTTGAAGAACAAGTAGATGAAGCAGTTTGAGGGAACATGGTTCATGGAAAAAGGTAAATTACAACACTTCATCATTCCTGGGACACACTGAACATCGCAAATTGATGGTATCCAACAGTGTGAGAGTATGCGCAGGTGGATTTTGTCCTTTTCACCTCAGAGTCAGTAATGCACGGCATTAACCTGGATCTTACATTTTATTTTTGTTATAACAAGTGGAGATACACCGCATTATACTGAGACCACATTTCATTTTCAAGGGTTTGCAGATAGTTTCTGTAAGAGCTCCCGGTTATGCCTCACCGCTGCAGTGATGGCTCCATTAATGCCACCAGGCCCATTTAACCTAGTTACCGCTCATACAGCAAATGAATGTTTCACTTCGGTGTTCATGAGGGCCCTGGCGTCACATTTTAGGGCTTGGTGAGATTAATGGCGTCAGTCATAGTGTGGTAACATCTACCTCTGTCTCAAGGAGGGGGCCCGGACCAGAACCCCCCCCCCCCCCGCCCTCCAATATGTGACCAACATTTCACGGTTCTCCAGCTGCTTTCTTTCAAGGACATAGCGGAGTGAAGCTGCGCGGCTGCTTGGCGCTAATGGACCTTGTATGTTCCAAAAGAGTGGGCTCCTCACTCCGGAGTGTGGCAGGCCCTGATTACAGACGTGACAGTCTGGACATCCAGGAGAATTACTGTGATTGTTCTACCGGAGTCAAAGGAAAGGGGAGGGCCCGTGGGATAAATCACTCTTTATCTAGTCTATCAGATGATTCCATAGTGCGTATAGCAATAACAATTTCTCCTTGAGGACCCTTGAGTAGTGTGTGCTGCACTTACACAACTCTGAGTCGATCTTTTTGAGTATAAGACGCAGTTTAGAGACATCAGAGCTCCACCATCCACACAGGCTTTTCTTTTTGGATCTGCATGAGCTTTGATTTTGTCCATCAACGCGTCTAGTTCAATTGCATCTCCTGCGACATGTTTCCCTTGTGCAGGCTTTTGAATAATCCCATTGATGGAGAAGAAAGTGAGTGTTTACGATTACAAAAAAAAAGAAGTAATTTTGAAGCCTCGCCAATGCCAGCTCGCGTTTCTCAACAGCAAGCAGGTTCCTCTTTCCTATTAAATGTCTACTCAACTTGAGTGTCAACAAGTGTGCAGCTCTGCAGATCAATCATTTTCCTCCAGTCCTCTCAGACATTACTGGGACAACGTAGAATGAAGCATCAATTCAGTCACAGCCAAAGTAAACAGAATATATTCGCGAGCAGACTGAAAAAGGTTTCTTTTTATGGGTGATTTGAAGAACTTAAAGTTACTGCAAGGAACTTTTAACTGGTCATGTGTCAGTCTCAATTTGATCTTGATGCCTCTATATGACCTTCGTAAATAAACGAGACCATCATCAACAACATTGGCGATTTCAATGTTGTTTTTCTGCCTCATGAGGTCCGTTTTCATGAGTCATTGGAGGAAGCGATTTACAATGTGCACGACCAGCCCACCATGTACAGAACTCTTGGATCAGGCTTCGCTGCCAACTTCAACCTGCATTCAGAGCTCCGGTCTCCAGAAGCAGAGTTTTGCTTCGCTGCTCCGACCGACCTCGTCGATCTAGATGGGACTGGCAAAATTACCGTGACAAATCTATAGCCAGTAACCTGAATCACTCCGTATGTTGCTTGGGTGGATATTGTAGTGTTGGGTGTAAAAAGGCAACACAACCACGTGGTTAGGTTTAGGAAGCGATCGTGTTCGATGTTAACTTTACTGACTAACGACTCACTTGACCACCAAGTGAAGCACAACTCACAAGGACCGAGTCACGGGACCAACGATATAACGAGTCACATGAGTTACGACTGACGTGCCGATACTAACAACTGATTGTCACGTGATTAACGTGACAATAAGCCAACGTTTACTTTTAAAATCACTCCGGCGGGTTCCTGGTTGAAAGCCCTGTGACCCACCACTCCTTTTCCCACCATAAGTAGACTGGCGTCACACGCTCTTCCGTCGACTAATGCCACAGGAAGGTTTACATTGGAGTTTGTTGACAGTACGGTGCGTTGCATATGGTCGCCAAAGGGGGCCTCCGTGCGTCGATGTCCGATACCGAGGGGCACTGACAAGGTGGCGGAATTTGAAGAGATGGGAGTGAGAACAGGTTGCTTCCATATTAAAGTAATGCTAATGCCACTTCCACAGTATATTTTTCCCCAAACTACAATCTTTTCCTCAACCTTACCAGGTAGTTTTCTTGCCGAAACACGGCAGGGGCATGCACTGCTCGCTCACTTTGTTGGACAGTGGGCCATTCTAAAAATGTTGGCATTGGACATTAAAAACATCGTCATTGGACGTAATTCTGTAATTTGCAGAACAGTCAAGTCCTGATGTTCTTTCCGGCGACACGTTGCTGGTGTTCGTTATGTCAGCTTTTAAAAGTACTTAGTGAGTCAGGTGTTATTAGACAATACAGTAATGATTGAATGAAATAGTTCCAAGAAACCACAACTTCCTTTGAAGTCTGTTAGCTGTGTCGGTATCAGGATGCAGGGGTTCCTCGGTGCGAATGTAAGAGTGGAGCCGAAATGAGCTGTCCCGCGTTGCGCCTTGAAGTCTTGAAGGACATGCCTTAAGCCCTCCACCTTGTGAGCCAGGTCATGCGTGCTTCCTGATATACTTTTTCATCCTGTCGGCGATAGCGCGGATTACAAATGTCCTTTTTCCTCTTTTTATTTTTTGTTGTTGTTTGTGACGAGCAGAATGTCATTCTTTTGTCCCCCCCCCCCCCCCCCCCCCTCACCCTCAAACACGGCGTCCCGGTCCGCCAGCACCCCTCCCACCTTATTGTTTTTCCGGTCGCCTTTCATTTACCTGGCCACTTCAAAAGGCAATGCATAGTCAACTCCCCTCCTGAGATGAGGTCAAACACATACAGAGCATTGCCCACCACTCTTTTTATTACCATAAATGTCAGTAGGCCTCTTCATCCTTTACACACTTTTATTACACCGGTGGAAATGTCAAACGTATTTGCAAGTCATAGCACCGTGATGGCCCTGAGGCTGAGGAAAAATTATATGTTTTTTTACAGCTGCTCTCTGTTGCACTTCAGAAAGCTTAAATCATGAAAACTGACTATTGCTCCATCTGTGTTTCTAATATATTTTCTCCTAATGGGCTACAAATCTTTTCTCTTAGATCATCCACTGAACTCCCACTCGGAGGCCATCATATATGTAGACCACCCCAACTGTGTCATCGCAGCAGTGCCTCACAAAGACACGTTAACATATAGGAATACGTCCCAGAGGGATACAGTTGCCGTGCAGCAGCCGCACAGGAACTTTGCTGCTCTTCTCCCTGCTTGGTTCGCTCTCAGTGCTGCGTAAGCTCTCGGCGAGCCAAGGCGCCATCTCTCTTCGTGCATAATCATAAACTCCACAGCGCATGAATTGAATTTGTTTCCTGACACTTTTTCTGCAGTTTTTTGCATGTTTACATTGTGGCAGTTGCTCGCATTTCTGGCAGGGGCCGGCGGAGAGGCTCATTAAGGGTGACACGGTGGTGAGAGAGCACTGCTGACACGACTCGTTCGGAAGTCATTGCCATTCTTGGCTCTGTGATGTTGTCAGAGTTGAAACTGTGAGCTAGTGGTCATTGCGGACATCGACCTGAGGCCAACGCCAGGTGTGGTGACTTTACTATGCTACGCCCTAGGCTTTAATATATGGGGGACATTTGCATGTTTCCGAGACCACCTTCCAAATGATATGAGAAAAAAACACGAAATGACAATTGGACTGTAATATGTGTTCTGCCTAAGTCAGCTTTAACCACCAAAACAAATATGCTGTTTACCCTCACCCATCACTGCCAGCCTTTATGAATGTCAAATTTTATATTCAGGGTAATATATATATATTTATTTATTCACCACGCTGGCACAGGGTTGACACCCACATCACTTTTTTGCATCAAAAACCGATTTGTGTCACTGCGTATTAGGGAAGGTCAGCTAGCTAACAGCGGCAAAACACGTTTGTCTCCATGATGTGTTGTGGTTGTCATGGTGATAATGAAACGTAACTGGTCATTTTGAAATTGTGCATTTTAATATGTGCTTTGTATTTATTACAATTATTGAACATATTTAGATATTAAAGTAACTAGCTTTGTAAATTACCAATACAATTGAATTGAGGTGATTTGCCTTTGTTGAAAAAGAGTCGATGTGCTTCATGAGATAGGAAAATGTCTGTCAAATAAGTTGTGACGGAGCGAACATTTAACTCGCATTGTTCATGTATTAGAATCATTGCATTCATTTGTCTTTTTCTCTTCGGGAAGCATAAATCGTGGCTGCTGAAAGAACTGAAAGATCTCTCTACATTTTCCGATTGTACATGGGTTTTATTCGCCACAGTAAAAAACGATTCTGCATAATAATTAGCCATGTGCTTTTGTTTGTTTGTTTGAGCTTGTATTTTCAGAACAGTGGGGGTGTATTTTGGGGATAACAAGCTATGGGACAAATAGGTTTCCGTCCAATGGGACATTTTCTGCACTATTGGGGTTTTGGCCCTTGGTACAATAGGCAGAGTATAGCGCCAACTTATGACAAAACTATGCTTTGCATTGCCAAGTTTATTTATTCCAAACCAGTTGATGGAATACCGCCTGATTCACAATTATGTTTTTGGACGACATTTTAAAAGTCGCTGTTGACAATTGAATGGAAACACGACTGGTGTGGTTCATTGAGGTCTTTTTGGACAACAATGGAGCTCTATGGCTGGAGAAAGACCATATATCAGGCTTAACAGTCTTTAGCTCCTTGGTTATTGTAGTTTTAAAACAGTGAGCCAAAACTAGTTCAATGCAAAAACAAAATTCTGCTGCAAGTGTCTAATAGCAAGTAACTCCGATACTATTCCACACTGAATTAAACAAAATCTGGTGTACACGAGGAAAAGTCGTTCTGGTGAATAACCTGGTCTCATGTTTGTAAGCTAGTGTAGAGGGAAAAGATTGAGCACATTAGAAGCCCTAGAGCAGAGTAAAGAGCTCTGCGGCTGAGCTGGCCTGCTTCCCTGCTCAGCTGTCTGCTGCGTGAAGGTGGAGATGGGAGGATTGTTCTCAGGTCATGGATGAAGGGATGTTTGAGCCCAAAAGCTTGCGGGGTCCACTGTCCCATAACGGAGGAGATTCTGTATGTGAACCAAGAGTTAAATTTGCCCTAAGCCTCCTCACGAAAAGAAAAAAAAGAAGAACATGTACCACGGGATAAGCGGTGTCGAACATCTAGGCAGGAATAAAGATCCATGACAAAATCAATCTAAAGGCAATCCTATACACCTGTTTACACCGGGAGCAGTATTGTATTGTACCTGAATACATTTTGATATGCAGATGCGAACAATGCGTCAATACGTGAGAAAATACTGCGGCTTCCCTCATTAATCATCACCATGACCCAGATATTGTATAGTCAGGTTACGTAAAGACCCTGCCTTCGAGGAACAAACAGACACAATATCTATTTCTCAGACAAACTCCACTGAGCTCTGGGCCCTCTACACACAGGAAAATAGGAGAATCGAAGAAAAACAAATCATGGATTAATGGGATAACTGTCCCTCTAATGTGCCTGTATTTGCATTATTTATGGTATAACGTATCACCTGCAAATACACAGGTACAATAATGTTGAGTCCCTACCTCACAGAACAAATCATGAGGAGAGTGGGTGGAGGTACTGTGGGTTAATCCAATTGAAATGTATGATGGGTATGAATCAGACCTGCCAATCAGGAGAAAAAGCTGTTCTCTTCAGCCGGGTCCCTCGTGTTTCTTACTTTTAGAGCTCGGGCAGCGGGGTGTGATCACACACTCCGAGCCACAATGGAAAAGTTTACTTCGGTTTTGTGTGTGGTTTGTCCACATGACCCATTTACAGCCAAACCACAGCCGGTACACACAGGTTTCGTGGACTCGCAAGAGATTAGAAACCCTGTCATCCCATAGGGCAGTGGTTCACAAACATTTTTCTCAGCATTGCATCACCAGTTTTCTTGTCCTTCTTGTGCAACATGTAATTTTGCTCTGACTGAATCTAACCAACCTATTTGTATCTAACCCTAACGGGAGCACTTGGTGACATTATTAGTTACATCTGTGTTTGACAAGTCCAAATTTCTGCTGTAAAAAATGAATTGTAGACTGATGGGACAAGAAGTCTGTCACAGGACAATGACATTGCTTCATGTGTTAAATCACCAGATATGAACATAATTCCTTTGGAGACAGAGCTGGTGTCAAGAATTGTGTGCACAAGTGTTTTGATGTCTTTCAGTGTATTTTTCATGCTGCCAAAAGGAGTCGCCAAAATCGGTCAGTCCATGTTAGATTCCACAGGGACTTAAAAAACTCTCCAATACCAAGATTCTGTTTAGCGAGTCAGTTTCTGACACTTTAAATGCCACCATTGGTATGCACTAGCTCAACCAATGGCACACTGTGCAAAAGAGTTAACAAACCATCTTGACAGTTAAAACCGCATACAAGGGAAAGGGTGTCCTGCGGCTCCCAGTGGGTATGGGAATTTCAGAAAACAGCAGAAGCTTTTGTCTTTGGCGGGTTAAGCGATGACATAACTAGAGTTAACTTGATTTATAATACTGTGTCTCATTCTAAACCTGAATGTTTCGATTGCATCGTCACTCCTAATTAACTCTCAAATCTTAAAAAAACAAACTAGTAAGAGTTTGTACAAGATTTGTGTTGCAGCCCTCTCAGAAATCTGTCTTTGCCAGGTGCAACCTGCTCCTCCACTCCGCTTCTGTTCAGCAGGAACACCCGCACTGTAGACTTGGCTTTAGTGAAACGTGGCGAGAAATGACTCGGCGCAATCAAATGTCCCGTTGATCAGAGTGTGCAGAGCGAACACCCTGCCGATCCTGTTGTGGCTGGCCTGTTGCAGTAATGCTCAGGAGCCCTTCGCTGTGAGTCAATTCCACATGCTGACCCGACTCCCTCAAAGAAGACGCCTCTCCTGTGGCACCATGCGGCCAGACAGAACACAGTCGTCCTCTCTGACATTCTTGCGTGCCTGTAGCCTGGGGAGAGAGCTTTTCATGCTCCACTGTATCCACAGAAAGCAGTGCCACTTCAACTCCCCACTGCCGGGAGGCTGGGACCTTTTCTGTGTTACTGTGCTGTGAGTCACAGAGTCCGGCCCACTTTATCTGGGAAAAATTTGACAAAACAACCAGGATCCAGGGTCAGGCCGTTGGTTCGTTATGTTGGAGGAAAATTCGTGATTTTAACAACGTTGTATGGCCAGTTTAATTGCAAATTTGAAAAGGTTTGTTTCTCAAAAAAAAGAGTACTTGCATTAAAAAAGGATAATAATCACAATGGTTTCAAAAGTGACGGTAAACTGCATGTCTTTTAGTGCTTTTTTATCTTCTGTCATTCACTGCTTTACATGCACAAACATTATTGGAATGTTCCTGACTTAACACCTGAAACACAAGAAAGACGAATTCTTAGCAGTATCGAAAGAACCCTGGTAATAATAATTGATTTATGCTACACAAACCTGATTAACTGGCCATTAATCACTTGAACAGGCTTCCAAAGTGTGTGAATGTCAATGACAAAGACAAGTAGCGGCTAAGCAAAGTAAAGATCAACAAGCCTAGGAATCCAAAGTTGTGTTTTGAGCTAAACGCTAACATCGGCGTGCTAACATCGGCGTGCTAACATCGGCGTGCTGACATCGTCAAAATGAAAACGCCAACATACTGATGTTAACAGGTATAATGTTTACCATGTTCACCATCTCACCATTAGCATGCTAATATTTGCTAATTAGCACAAAACACAACCTGCAACTGTGGCTGTTGGGAATGTCATTAGTTTTGCAAACCTTGGTCATAAATCAAAAGCTGATGATTGCGCTAGATGAAAAATCCGGGGATTGGCCAAACCAAGGGCATTGCATCCTGGGTAAATGGGAGAGCAATTGACCAACGTTGCCAGCTGCCTTTACCTGATTTCATAGAGGAATCTGAATTCTTCTTAGCCTGCAGACAATCACATAGAAAAATAAATGTTGTGTTCTGTGCTGCCTTTGCCGGAGCTGAAGGCATCTGTATATTTACCAGAGGCACAGACAGTGGTGTATTTTCAAAGGTAAGACAGATTGTGCATCAATTCTCTATACCAACTACAACTCATATATTTAATGACAACGTGTAGTATCTGTTGTTGTCTTCATTGAATGTTTAAAGTCAGCAGACGCTGTGGCTACATACGCTGGTAAATATGAGTCGAGCAGGACTTCTTGTGTTCCAATCGAAGCGGAGCTGGAGCTGTTGGAGCACGATGACCTCGGGTGTTAATTCCTCACGCTTCAATAAAACAATCACAGGGACAAGTAAAAGTGAAGGAGAGGCTTTGGAAATGAAAACGAACCTTGATGGCACTCAGAGCCGAAGCTGCTGTAAAAATGAAGATGACAAAAAAAAAAGATTTAGAAGAATAGCCATGAAATGAGGAGCTTCATTTCAAAATCAGAAACCCACTGGTTAGTAAATGTGTCGTATGCTCTGATGAAATGATTGCTGGCATTACATTTAAACTCCTAATGGAATATCATTTCTAGAATGGTTATTTCAGGACGTGTAAAGCAGCTCCACTTCAGATGAAATAATCACCTTTAGTTTTGCCCAACATGGATATAAAGCTCGCATATGAAAGCTATTACTTTCAGAGACTATAGGCATTGTGAATCATAAATGCCATGCACAGGGATTTAACAGCGGTTTTAAGTATGGTATTAAACCCATCAATTAGCTTTGAAGTGTCTGAAGAGGACATTAAGAGCTTAGTTTCAATAAGGTTTATTTTCTATATGCTACAGTGGGGGTTTCACAGTTTGGGCCTAAAGCCTTTAAGAAGGAAGGGAAGTGTTAGTCATGACTTACCGCTACCGCTCAATGCAGTTTCACTGTTCCTCCAGTGTGGGCACTTGTGACCTGTGACACCAAAGATTGAACTTTATTTTGTAGTTTGGACATTTTGTTTCTCCATTTTTCCTGGTGTAATGTTTACCATGCTCGCCATCATAGTTTAGCGTGTTAGCACGCTCATATTAGCACTAAACACAAAGTACAACTGAGGCTTATGGGAATGTGGCAGGTATTTCATCCTAAAATCATATCGAAGGAGACGCTAACCCTTTAACCAAATTGTGCGCATCCGAATAAAAGCTATGCTGCTGCATTCAGCTGTAGGCTGAAAGGTGTGTGGTATATTGCCATGAGTGAACTATAATGCCTCATGAGAACGGTGCATGTATTGCTTTTGCCAGAGCAACTCACAAGACATTCCTCAGCTGAAGGAAGGAGGATTTTTACAAATTCAAAGTCAGCGCGAACCCACATTTTTAGCTGTGGATGTATTAGCTCATTGGCTTTATCTGGGAATAGTAGTGTGTCTGTAGGTGGAAATAAATCAAACTCCATATTGTCCTGATCAAGCTGCAAGACGCTTTGGAGTCTGCTAGCAGGTAATGTCATAGAAAAACAGGTCCAGAGGGGAGCTAAACAGTTAGTTAGTGTTATTACTAATTTAATTCGTTGCTAGTTTTATGTCTTCGTCAATACAGCATGATGTGGTATATGGTAATATTTAGAGTAAAATATCGCAATTTATTTTATAGAATACAATGCACATTTGTCTGCTTTATACATCAAAGCTCCACATTTAAATTCAAATTGGTTTCAAATGTACTCAAATCCAATTTACTTTGTCCTCTTCCAGTCTTTATCTGCTTGATATTTCCAATCAACAGCTTGTCACCGAGAACATTATTCGATGACAAGTCGCATTTGGTCGTGTTCCAGCTGCAAAACATTTTGACAGACACCAGATAAAGACTTGTCAGTTGGCACAGCCATATTGTTTTCCCACCTTGCTCACCAGAAACCATTTCCCTCCAGACAAAACTGTTTTGTGATTGTGCAAAATGAAGAAATAAGCCCTCTGTCTCAAATGCCTCTTGTCAAATGGATTTGACTGACACAGATTGCAGAGGATAAGGTTTCAGACCACAAATTTCCAGCCTGACGTACTTTTGCAAATCTGGCTTACCAGTGAGGCATAAAGAACTGTCGTGTTCCCTCGGAGAGGTTTACTTTGGAGAAAACTTTGTCTTTCAGACCTTTTGACAGCATCTCCGGCTCCATTCTCCCTTAATTTATGACCCTGAATGTGTGCCATTGTTAAAACCCTGTTGTATTTTCTTAGTCACTCTTAAACAGTTGCCAATTGAACTTGTAGTATGTCACCGCGGAAGCATTTACATGCTGACAGCAATTATCGGTCTTCCATGCCTTTTCTCTCCTGTATCTCAAAAACACTTTTGGATGACTTTAAAGCCGTATGCAAACTCTGACCTTAATGCATTGAGTGAATGGGGGTTTTAAAAACACTTTCCATGATTATCAAACTGTACGTGTCATCATGTCAAGGTAATAAAGAGTACAGATTAAATAAAGCAGACGGGGGTCCAACAGAATAATGTGTGTCACCAGTCTCGCTCCCAACTTGGCCAGTGGCCCTGTGCTTCAAACGGTGAGGCTGGACGTAACCCTTTACTGTCAGTTTTGCATGTCAATTATTGCTCGTTACTTGCATAGACTACCTTTCCAAAATAAAAAAAAGACTTGCTTAGTTTTAGGAAAAGAATAAGTAAATAAAAAATAAGTATTTTTGTTACATAAGTAAAGTAAGGCTACGTTATGTGCGCAACGTAATAACTTTTCACCACTTAAAATAAGTGAACGTTGAGTTTTGGTATCAGGCAGTGTGCAAAATATGGAATTGACAATGACATCTCAAGTAACCTATTTATTATTCAACTTACAAATGATTTATTCCCAAAATATGAATAGTGTGTAAAAAAAGAGAGGATGTTCCGACGTATTACTCATTACCCCCTTTGGCCCCATTTAATCCCATGCTGTTCGTGAGAACCTGGTTTTATGCAGAACATTCTTTGGCTTCTTCACGTAGCCGTTCTGGCATCCAAGAAGAAGCCGAGTCAAGATCTATGTGTCCCGATTGCCACCGGAGTGTTTCCCCACAATGGTTTCACATGGGACACAAGCACCGGTCACTCGGGTGAGACTCCTGTGTTTTTGGACCCACCCCGACCTCCTCCCTACGTGGACTTTAATCGCTCTTCATACTCCGTGACCTGACCTCCTCCCGCCGGATTTGACGAGTTTGTAGTGAGAACGGGTTATGTGTGTGCGCATGTTCGTTCCGCATTGCTAATAGTAAGAGGCTGGTCTAGATTCGGGTCCATTGAAAAAAATAATCCCACAGGCATCCCTTGTAATTACGTGTCAGTCACTGTATACAAACACCACTGATATTACCGAATCAAGTGATTCTGATTATCATCATGATAAGTTACTTGATGCATTCAGGCCTACGTTGGCCCTTTCACTCCCATTACTTCTATAACACAGACAATTTGACATCAAGGTCGATGAGTTTATGTTCACGTTCATTGTTGTTGAGGAAACGCTTCTCTGGTTTGTAAAATGTTTCCAACTAAAAATGAAACACTGTGTTGCAGCCAGACCTGACATTGCCACAAAGTAAACAGAACATGTATCACGAGTAATTCAATTCCAAACAACCGTAAGACACGCAATTGCTTTGATGCTGCAAGTTTGCAATAAAATTGGTGCTTTCAAAAAAAAGCACCAGGGTACATCTGTGTTTGTCGGACCAGCTCTTGGGTATAGAATTCAGCTGCTCCTCTATGATTCCATCTGAGGGCCTGTATTTTGCAGACCGTTGCTGTAGCGCCTCAGGTAATTGTGCAATAGATCTCTGCCAGATGGTGACCCTCTGCCAGTGATGCAATAATGGGGACTGGACTCTCGCAGGTTAATTTTCTCTGGCTCGGCGAGAGATTTTCCAGGAGCCCCATCGCTCTTTGATACATTTTAAGATCTGCATCCTCGGCCCTGCCCTCCCGCCATTCAGCCAATTCACTGCAGAATATGTAATTTCAGCTCCATGTGGTTTCAGCCGCAACCATTGAAATGATGACAAACTCATCAGACCCAACAACTGTTTACTACCTCATCTGTATTCCGCAGCCTCATGTCCTACCATTATTTACAGCTCGTGGCCTCACTTCCTCTCCCACCTCACCCAAGTTGTTATCGCCGTCATCATCGCAAAAGGAAAAAGAAAGAAAGGCAGCAGTTCCCGAGTTCCCGACTTTCGCATGGGAAGCAAAACAGTCTCATATGCTCGGTATGGCAATTTTACTGAGGGGAAATATTTCACCTGTGATGAGCTCTGTGCCACAACACGTCCGCAGAGCACCATCCCTCTTCCTCAAGGAGTTAATAACATCCCGTGTGCACTTCTGGGCAAGGTGAAGGTCAGCACCGACATGATTTCAGCGCTGCTCCATTTCAACTTATCGCTAATAAAGGGCAGCCACTCACACTCTGCTGTCAGAGTGACACACCTGATCAGCCCCTCAGCTCCTCAGAGGGCCGAGGCCGTTCAGGCCGCAAGGTGACATCTTACAAACCTCCGCAGGCTCGCTGGAAAGGAAAATCGGTCATATCTAGAATGATGGCATTGGGAAACTACATACAGTATTTTTGCATAATATTGTTCAAGCATGGTTATGTCAAATAACTAGGTTGTATGAAATGCTGTACGAAAGTGGCCAAACTCAAAGGTGTGGCAAAAGTGTCAATACATAAAAATGAGCATGAAGGCACAATGCAAATTTCATGACAATATGCATATCACTTATATATTATTATATCTTGTGTGCATTTTTGACATTATACCCTGAGATTTCTATCCTGGTTTCTAGACCTCCAAATACTCCTCACATCTATGAAATCTTTTTTTTTTTTTGCCAGTAAAATACATCTGGTCTCCCTTGCCCAGTTGTAAAAGATATCAGAGCCAATCCTAGGTTTGTAGGTGGGATTAAAAATGGGACACCATCAAAGCTTTACAACCATTCCTAGCTGATAGGAGCTGGAATGAGGGGACAACAAAGAGACATTTTCAGGTGTTATGGTAATAACCTGGTACCATCTAAGACAGGGGTCTCAAACTCTCGGCCCGCCACGTCATTTTATGTGGCCCGCGAATCTGCCAGTAAAAAAAAAAAGAAAAGTAAAAAAGAAAAGACAATTTTTTTTTTTTTTTTTTTTAAAGTTAGACTTGATAATAAAAATATTCCCATAGTCGAAGTTATGAGATAGAAAGTCTAAATGATGAGATTGAAAGTCAAAATTATGAAATAGAAAGTCAAAATTATGAGATACTTAAACACACAGTCATAGAAGCAGCTCTTTGACTGGTTACTGTAGATTTGACATGGAAATGTATTGTGAGTACATTGAAGACTACTTTAAACTGTGAATGCAGAGAGTTATTTAACAAAATGTTACGAGTAGTTACATTTACAACCGGCCCTTTGTGGGCGACCATGATGCTGATGTGGCCCGGAGTGAAAATGAGTTTGAGACCCCTGATCTAAGACAAGTATTAAGGTTATAAATCAGAAATCAAAAGTGATCTGAAATCCAGCCCGAAAATGGCTCTCGCCTGCACATTGTCAGACTGCATAATGAAGTGAAAAATGGTGACAATGCTCTCCCAAGAAAGCATCCGCATCAGGTGTTCTAATCAGAGGTGATCTCCAATTAGATATGTTGGAACCACAAGTGATGACATTTGGACGAGAGGATGGAGCTGGGGAAAAGAGAGACCTGTAGTTAACCTTATAAACTGTGGTTGTGAACCCACATGGGTCCCCGGTCAGGTCATGGGTCCTCGAGTTTGGGTGGACATGTGAAGACCTCTATCGCTTGAAAACAACTTGTGTTTGTGTGTAATGGAAAAGTGACCCCTTCTGGTTGTATGAAAAATTACTCTTCTGTAAGTAGCAAAATTAGGGTGCGATTGTTTACAAGCCTCAAAACGACGACATGAGGGGGTAAGGGTTGTTGCATGGGTCAACAAATGGTTAAGGTGAACGACATTTAATTTGGCACCGGTGCCCCTCAGGGCTCTGTCTTACCACCCTGGGGCTTTTCTTTATACACCAACAGTTTTGCATCCCATCGCTGGGATGCACGAGTGTGTCCATTACATTTCACGGCACATTAAATGTTACTTATCTTTTCGGAAATTTGGCAAAGTGAAGAGGTAACGAAAAACTTTCTTCGGATTCTTCATTCATCCTGAATATTCAAATTTCACAGCAATCCGGCCAGTATTTGCAAAGATATCTTTCTCGTTGTTAAAAGTGTTGCACAAGCTGACAATTCAGAAAAGGACCAACAACAGCAAACTCAAACATGCTCCCTGACACTGAAGGTTCAGAATTTGATTGGCATTTGATCAAATATACCGAAGACATATTCTGCTCTGTTTGAGCACACACACACAGTCTGCCGTGAAAGTTTCCACACGCCGCGGCTGCTGAGCCGAAGTTCCCTGACAAGGTAATCAGTCGCCGGCTCTGCCTCAAATAGGCTCAGTCCTGACTGAGCTGTATTAATAAAGCAAAGACGATATGTTCAAGGTTATTACTGCTTATATAGAAGGTGCGCTGTCTTCTGCGACTGAGAGGGAAAGTCAGTGTAAATTGTTGAGGGAGAAAAAAATATGAGATTCGCATATTGCTTCTCTCTCATCATCCTCCCCCTCAACCTGCGTGATATCATGAAACCTGGAGAGCAGCATCTTTTGCCATGAGCGGCTCCAATAGGGTTGCTATTTATTCTGATTCATCAGAGCCTGTTCTTTGCACAGTGCATGTTAGAAGAAAAAAAACACTCTTGCAACACGACAATGCCTCCACGCACAAAGCCTGTTTGCACTCGCTGTAGAACAACATGACCTCTGACCTCAACTCCATCAGACCAGACACAGAGGTCATGAACTCATTTTTACAATGTTTACTGAGGTAATAAATCTAGTGAGAAGTAGGGTAATTTTCTCATAGACTTCTATACAATCTGACTTGTTTTTCAACCAGAGCCCTGTGCTGGCCAGCAGAAATAATAACTTTCGCATCGGCTTCACTCGGCAGAACCAGAGCTTGCCGCCTGGTCTGCATGCGATTTGCTATGTAGAGCAGAGGTCTTCAACAGGGGGTCCGCAGAAATACTGCAGGGGGTCCGCGGAATTTTTTGGTTGATTAGACAATTTAAAAAAAAAAAGTAAAATGTAATTTGTTTCCCTCTAAACAGGAATCTGTCCATTATTTTAACAGTTCAGTATTGTATGCAAGATAACAGGTATGTCTATGCATGGCAGTGGTACTAATAGGCCATCACTCATTTTTCATTTCCACATTTATGTTTAAAATTTGAATAGCTTGTATGCATGATTATCATGCAATTGACAGACAATGTTGATATTGGTATCAGCTGACAAGGTATGTTTATAAATGGCAGTGGCACGGCCTCCCTACTCACTGTACCTTGCACATGTTTAAAATAAAAACATGAATATATGAACCTGTGTATTATTTGAATAGCTTAGTATTGAATGCACAATAAAGAGGTATACACGGTACTAGGCCCATTTAATATAAAACACAATTTTATACTATATATATAGTCGGGGGTCCCTGCTCCATCTCCATCAGTTTGGGGGTCCTTGGCCTGAAAAACATTGAAGACCCCTGCTGTAGAGTATCTCTATTCAGCTGCAGGTAGCTTTGAGACGTTACTACAGTAATCTCATCCATGCCATTAAGAGGAGATTTGATTGACTTCTGAACACCCGCTGCTAAAGACAGAAATAGCCGCGTAACATACATTTTTTCCATTTGATCCGTCATAATTAAACTGTAGCACATCAACCGAGGGACCAAAATGCACAACCTCCCTTTAACTAGTTTTTGCTGGCCTGTGGCTATAATTGACCCACGTGGCTTTTCGAGTCATGTAATAAACATGAATTAAGAGATAGCTAATTGCATCATTGAAAATGTAGCATGGCCCAGGGTTGGGGTTTTTTCCCGCTCTGCTCCAGCCTTATCGAGACTCCTCCAAAGCACTACATGCTCCTGCAAAAGAAAAAAACACAGCTTCTTTTCATGCACTAATCAACTTTTGAAAGTTTATTTCAGAGGCAATATGCACCGTCATCACTGCATGAGCAGGACACTGCATCCATTAAGTCCTCATGCATTTTTTAACAAGCATAGTTCCTGTGTACTCCTGTACATACAAACAAAATACACCTTTCGCCAAGATGTTGAGCGACTCCTGATATAAAGACTTTAATTAGCAGCCAGCTTGCTTGGAAACGCTGAGCTGTGATGTGTTAAGCAGTACCCCGACCCCCATCCTGTGTGTTTCAAAGAACATTTGCAATCCCAAGAGGCGGATATTGGTTTCCTTTTTTTTTTTTTATTCTATTATCAATGTCCCCCTCGTCTCGACCTCACTGAAGACGGCCGGTGTGTTACAGGACAATGCATGGACATGCTGCCCAGACGGTCGGCTCCTGCTGGTTTCTTCTGCGGATTAGCCATGAGGAGACGCGCGCATGCCTCCCCAAACAATGATGCCCCCTGAGCCCCGTGCGGATTATAATGAAGACACAATATCCACGTGGCCATGGACCTGCTGGCCCCTTCTCTCATCAAACCTGTTTGGGTGATGTTCCAGCCGTACAAAACACAGCCAGTTTGGGGAAGCTGCCTTAATCACCCTCTCCAGAGGCGCCACGTGAAGGTGAGCGCGAGTATCAAGACTTTTTTCTTCTTCTTTCTATCACCACAGTACTGTGATGCAGACAGCGGCGCTAGTTATCCCTGGGTGTCTCGCAGCTGGGGCTTTGCACAAATCAGCAGAGGAAAAACTGGTTTTAGGAAGCATTCTTGTACTACGATTCATGTTTGGAGTTAGGGCTTCTCAAAGGTTTGACAGGATAATAAGAGTCAAAGAAGTATTCCATTTTGTTACTTGGTTCTTTCTTTCATAGTTTCCCTGTCTCTCATTAAAACATTGTAATCTCTAGTTTATATTAATAGCTGGGCCCATTGATTTCATGGTGTCATTGTTGACCGAATTAAAACCTTTTCTTGAACATGTATAAATGGACTTTCTTGGCGATGTGGTCAGGTGCTCAGGTTTCCGACCCTGCATGTGTACATTCTGTAGATATTGGCTATAGCTTCCATTAGCAGACGTCCAACATACAGAGCTACTTGGAGCCCCAGCAGGGTAATGAGCGCGGCCCTCGGTGAAGCAGGTGAACGTGTTTTTATTGCTGTGCTGAATGAAGCTAATGGACTTGAGATGACTCACTTTTGGTGAGCCCTCCAAATGAAATGGTTCATATAATCTGGACAAAGTTTTGGCTTGTGTGCAGCCCGTCTCATCGCCTGAGTTAGCGTGTTTCAAACTTTGTCGTCATGTTCCCAGATCTCAGCAGTTGACTGGATTGCTAGGCGTACACAAAAATAAGTGGTAATATATCAAAACTGTTCTTCAAAAGGTGCTGAATTTGAAATTCCGAGCGCATCTATAGCCTCAAACGACTCTCAACTGGCTGAGCCGGCGGCTAGAAGCTAATGGTGCTAACCGCGTCAACAGCGCTGACAGAGCTCGCCTGAGAGGGAACCGGAGGATGGATGGCAAGCTTAGGCTATGCCCAGTGTTGTGCAAGTTCACATTTCACAAGAGCCAGCTCACACTTCCAATACAGATTCAAATTAACGAGCTCTTGTTCGTCATTCACAACTTTTGAATTTTGAACTAAGTTTACAGTCCTCAAGAGAAAACTAGTTCTAGTGACGCTTTACCTCTATAAACTTTACTTACAACTCTGTATGTATATATCTTCATTCCTGTTTACATTCAGTGTATACTTTCTGTCTTTCTACTTTCAGCTATGTTTGTATTTTAGCCCTCTATTTAAACTTTTTAAAATTATGTATTTTTTTATGTCTTCGATTCTCATTTTGCTTTTACCTGTTTCTCGTACTCGTGATTCCAGCACACAGAACAGTATCCGCAAGCAGAAAACGTATGGGAGAGCGACTTCATACTCTGCTCAGGAAGAGACGCACTGCGTCCTTACGTAGCAGATAGTTGTTTGCTGCTATACTAATGCTCTGAATGTCGTATATAAAACTTGTAAGCAAAGATCACGCTGGTTTCTCTGGTTGAGCAACATGCAGACTAAGGCCCCGGCTGGACGAACAACCCTCACCGGGTTCAGCCGTCTCCGTCGCTGAACTCCTCACCTCCCTCCGTCGCTCTCCCCATGTTAACAAGCATCATTCAGAGCAACAAGTTGCTCGAAATGTTGCTGAAGGTGAACGTCCGGTTGCAATAATGCATCTGAGATCCGTGTGGGTGAAAACGCATCTAGTATCTGTTGGATTGATTTTCCCCAACTAAATCACTTTAGATAGGAATGTCTAAATGAAACTACCTCGACCTTTCGGTAAAGTGAAATACCACTGGTCTCATTATTCTGAAAGATAGCCAGAGGCAGGAGGAATATATATAACCTGTTATGGTGGCCACACTGGCCACACTTTATGGAAGACTGCTGAGGGCTACTTGGCTTATGTTACATGCCTTTGTCATGCCACACACCATTCCACTTCTATAAAGCTTGAATACAGCAGGCATTGCAAATGTATTCTGGTCATTAACAGCTTGCAATGGGACGCGTATAAAACAATGCAACCTCCAAAACCCCAGGTGGTATTTTATAAGTTGTGTTTAAAGGGACTCAAACAAGTATTCCAAATGACTTTTCCAGCGACAGGGCGGCATGTGACATGTAAAAATGTAATTGAACGGCACCCGCGCTGGTCACCTTGGTCTGCCGATATGTGATCCAGGGGATTTTTCCTGACTTTAATGCGAGAGGATTAGCCTTTTTTACAAAAAGAGTGATATGTGGGACAAGGAAAAAAGGAAAGCTGCAGCTTGTTTTTTTATACAACTGAGGCAGCCAGCAGCGATTTGACAAAAATGTTCCTGTTATTATTCACTGGCATACATATTCATCGACGGAACACACGGGGGGGGCGGGCACACGGATCAACCAGGGATGAGGTCATATTATATAATAGGAAGACAGCAGGGGGGGTTAGCCGGAAAGTTGGGAGATCCCAGGCCCCGTTGACTGAAACATCTCCTCGGGGTGAGAGCGGATCGTTTCACTCCGGGCCGGTCGCCAGGAACCTTAGCACCGAGCACAAAAAGCAAGATGGATGGGCTACGATTATCCGCGGGCCCGCAGCGGCGGTTTATTATCAATCACATCACAGTACAGATTTGAGCCTGATGCAGCGAGGAAAAAAAACAAACATTAAAGTCGCATTAACAAAATTCCCTGACAATTAATACGATTCATGAGAGAAATAATCTGATAGTCTGGGGGGAAAAAAATCTGGACTCCACGCACCTGAGATTCCATCATCATGATGAACGCTTATAATGGAATCAAATGGGTGAATTATGCCTGTGAGTATTATAATGTAGTGGCATTACTGATTAATGCATGCTCCGAAGTGCAATATTATTTTAGTCAAGAAAAAAAGAAGCTCCGTGGCTCTTTATCACTGCTCGAGCTAATTGTGCTCCCCTTGAAACATGATTTCCTACAAATGAGAGCGTAAGGAAGAGTGGGGTTATGTGCCAGAAGATGCATTGTCTTCCTTTGAATGCCCCATTAGGCTCGAGCTAAAGGATTATGAGAGTCCTCATTAGTTAGCCTATTCCTCACCCTGACATGCCATCTCTTATGGGTATCCCTGCCGTCAAGGCTCTCTTAACTGTGTTCAAACAAGGATCGGGCCTTGTAAGAGTGAAAAAGAAAAAATGGAATTATGAGCAATGTCTGAAAACTGCTCACTGAAAAAAAAAAAAAAAGGTGCTGTCGATTTTTACAATGCCTTACCTGAGTCATTCTTCTCCGTTAATCCCAAACAGTTTTTTGCGTCTAGATTTGCGGTGTCAAAGCAAAGGCTCTGTCGAAGAAGCTGACAGGGGGATAGGATTTAAATTTGAATGAGTAATGTGCTCCCAGGAAAATATGTGTGTCCGCTTCTATTTTTACCCTCTTAATTGGAAACTGATCTGCTGCAATGGCAGCTTTCAGGGAGACGTTGTGGAAGGGGATTAGCTTTCAAATGGTATCAAAAGGTCGTTAGGCGTAGCGGGATTCTGCGAGTCATCCAGAGTGCGATTGTGTCGTCATGGAGGATGCTCGGCGCCGCCGGGTCAAGGTGGGAGCGTTAAAAGGGACGCGGTGGTTTCACTGTGACGTAAACAGTTTGCTCGAGGTTGATCAGTGGTTACACTTGTTTTTTCAATGCGATTTTTTTTTTGTGATCAAATGAGATCCGGATCAGAAGTCAGCTGTGTCCGAATGTGTCAACCTCGACACTTCAATATGACCTGCCAGATGGGATATTGATCAGATTTAATTCTTGGTCAGAGGAGTGGCTGTAAAACTGTTGAAAGACGCAATTTGTTTCCTTTACATTTTTCACAATAAAGGTCCTTCATCATTTTTGCTGCTTACTCTTCCTCCCTGCTGTATTATCAGACTTATTTTATTGAAGACTAGCCGCGAACAAAGTTTTGCTAATTTGGTGGATAAACAATTCATTTCCAAAAAAGTTCTTCACAATAAAAGTCAACTGTTATTTATGCTGCATACTCTGCCTCCCTGTGGTATTAGGAGACTTGTTTTTTAAAGATTAGCCATTTACAAAGAATAGCCATTAACAAAGAAACACATTACATTTCCTATATATTCTTCACAATTAAAGTCCCCTGTTATTTTTGCTGCTTACTCTGCCTCCCTGCAGTATTAGTAGACTTGTTTTATTTGGACTAGCTGCTAACAAAGCTCCGCTAATTTGGTGGATTGACGCATTTTATATACTGTAATTTTTTCAAAACAAAAGTCCTCTTATTTCTGCTGCTCACTCCTTCCTGCTGCATTAGTAGACTTATTCTATCGAAGAATAGTCGCCAACAAAGCTCCGAGATTTCAGTGATTACCACATTCTCCGATAAATTCTTCACAATAAAAGTCTCCTGTTATTTTGCAGGAGCAGAATCAGGAAATGTTGGGTTTTCATTGGCAGTAACTTAACAGGAATCAGATAGAGGGTCTCAGCTCTGCTGGTCTCTTCCCTTTGCTGTCCCACGAGAGAGGAACTCCTGTGTAGGGCAACGATGATGGAGACCTAGGTTTGATAAATTGTCCAAACCTCCCCAAGATCCGTACTCCACCTCGGCCACCACCTCAAATGGACAGTATGGACTAGACAGTTAATGCAGTGAAAGAAGACAAGTGTAACCACACATAATGTTTGTCCCTGTAAAAGAGCCTCACCTTTTTACGAGTTCATGAGCCATTACCACATCATCATTTCCTGGACTGAAACACAGTCAAACTGCCTTCTCCCCTCCCTTTCATGATTTAAACATGAAAGAGGCGTTGATCCACATCATTTCCAAGTCTGGAGGAAAGTTTAAATGAGTGGCGTCTCTATTACATCTGTGCAATCTCTTGAGCCATCAACGGCAGACATTGACCTTTGTCTTCGAGGGAACCCAAGTAAATCAATCAGCCAGGTCTACAGATAGCACAGAACCCCCCCTGATCATCCCCCTCATCAATAAAGGAGCGGAGCGGTCGATGGTCTGAGGCCAAACTACTGCAAACTACACTGGAGCGCCAACTTTGCCCGCTGATCATTGGATATACCCAGGATGATGATTGCTTTTTCCTTCTCTCTCTCTCTCTCTTCAGGGAAGCGCTGCAGTAATCAGTAAAGCAGAAATACTTAATGAAATGGGACCACTCAACACATTTCTTCTCCATCAGCGTTAATACAGGCTGCGGTTGCTCGAGAGTATTAATTCTCTTGAAAATAATTTCTAGAAGTCACAAGTCAGGATGCAGTATACCTTCGTACATTAGTTTGCAGTCCTTGTGGTATTTCAGTTTTTAAACTGTGTGAACTTTGTAACACATTTGAACATCCATAAGAATCAATCGTTTGTCAGCTCTTTACAAAGAGAGGTAAAATGTTGAAGGAACACCCCCAAAATGACCTTTTGTGTAACAGAAACTCGACCCGTGTTACCTTGAATTCATACCTTGTTCTTACGCGCCTTCACGGCAAAGGAAGAATCCCAAAACAGAGAAGTCTTGATGTATTGAAGTAAATAGTTTCACATTGTCAGGCTTTAGTGAAGATGCATGTTTGCGAAGTATAGTTAGCATACGACTGGATAAATGAGATTATACTGCACGAGTTGTGTGAGAGTTTGTAAAGGGATGGTTATGACGAGGAAACCCATTAACTTCACGTTTCTCCTTTTTTTAATTCTTTGTTTGCTGTGGAGGCATGTGATCAAAACAAAGTTTTCTTCAAGAATTCATGGTAACATTGAGTGAGTAATTGATACCCAAATGATATGGTAAGAGGTTGTTTCTTTTCCCATTCCACTGGACCCTGTTCCCTAACATTAACAGTGTTTTTATGTCTGTTTATTTGCAAAAGCTTGCAGCTCAATCAAGGAGAGTGTAGACGGGTTTGCTTCGGTAGGTCCTCTCAGCAGGGAGGGGCTGGGCTCTGTTAAGATGTAGGAAGATAGGTAAGCTAGTTCTGCAGTGAACGGTATTCTGTTATATTTGTTGTGCTCGTTGGTATGGATGGGTGTCCATAGACCGATTGAGATGTCAGCAGTAACTTGGTGATCTTTTATTAATGGTATGTTGATTATTCTGTGTGAATTTAAATGCTTGCTCAGTTGAGCTCCGCCTTTACCGACCCTATATCTGGGCAGGTGGTGTGTTCCAGTGAGGCGAGGCTGGGAAGATAAAAACCCCATTCACCCCATTTTCATCATACATCATAATCAAGGTCATACACAATAGCTAAGTTTCCATTAAACAGTCATGAGAACTTGAACAATAAAGGCTAATTAGGTGCCTTTCCATCACTGGTTTGGAGTAAATGAAGTCACAGTTTGGTTGTTAACCGGCATTCAAATTAAAACTTATTTCAATCTTAGGTGAAGAAACGTGTTTCGAAGTGCAGGGAATGCCAGATACATTAGTATTTATCAAAGAGCACTACTTGTAATGTAAGGAAATCAATGGGCTGGTTGAGACAGCACACCCCCCCCCCCCCCCCCATCTGCAGGTCCATGTAAAGCTCAAACCCTATTGGAAACCGGCCCTATTCAGGCCCACCACACCATTAAGCCTCTACATTCTTCTCATTATGAACATAGTTAGAAACCAATTAATTGAAGTGATTAAAGTGTTTCCGAACTCAAGTGAAGTTAAGAAGATTGAGGTCAAATAGTGTTAATTTATTTTAGTGAATATTCTACCGGTGCCCCCTCATACACAAATTATCAAAAGCACCCGGCTGCCTATACACTCATTAATTCCCAACCTTAATTGTTGTGTCTGGAATCGCTCGGGGGTGAATGGGCAAGGCTGTCCTTTTCCTTCGCTCCGGTGTTTTGAAGTGATGTCACCAGATAATCACATGTCACATTTAACAACAGAAGCTCGGGAAGGCAGAGGTGCAGTGCGGTTAGTACTCAGAAGGTTACGTTTAATGACAGCAAGCATCCGGCCTGCTCATTAATTCTCACCGGTAATAGAGGGCAATGTTGTATAACCTGTGGAAAAAGGACGTCTGTAATCCCTAAAAAGAGGAACAAGATTTAACGGGACAACATTTTGATATCCGAAGCTGGTTTCCGTTTGTAGTCGGAGTAGAGTTGACCGATCACGTCAAAGCAGGCTTCGGTTGAGTGCAGGAAAAAAAGTCAGTGTGGAGACCAAAAGAGGTGGAACGCATTGGCAGAGAGCATATCTGGGAACTTTACGTTTTTATTGATTTAGAATTGGCTCGTTAACTGGCTACTTATGAAACAACGTGGCGCAGGTCTCTCAACTCCAACTCCAGTCTTGCATCTCAGGTTGCTAATCGGACTGTAAACAATGATGGCCGGAAAGGGAAGTCTTTGCCTGGATGTCCACTTGCTACAAGGAACCCCAGAAAAGTAGCCCCGTGCCCCCAGAGGCGTATCCTTCATCAAACCGATAGCCGATGAGTTCTGAGATTGGTATGTCTACGGGTGGGCAGAATCTGGAGTATTAAAGTATTATGCGGTGGCTGTGGCTCGGAGGTCGAGCGGGTCGTCTTCCAATCGGAATATCGGCGGTTTGATCAAAGTGGGCAAGACACTGTAACCCAATTTGCTCCCGAAGGCTGGACCAGGGGGTGTATGAATGTGTGTGAACGGGTAAATGAAAGACATTTACTGTAAAGCGATTTGAGTGGTCGGGAAGACCAGGAAGTGCAAATCCATTAACCAATATATTAGATACTGCTGAAAGCCTACTGCACCTGTCAGCATCGTTAGCCAATCGATGTATTCACAATATTCCGTAATGACCTCTCTATGTTTTTTTTCATTGTTCGTGACGGACTCCGTCATTCCCATGCTGGATTCAGATTGCCTCGAAACCCACAAGGGATCGCAAGAAAAAGATGCAGATAAGTCACTGCTCATACTAACAATGTGTGCTGCTGCTTCAAGCGTTGCAAAACATGGGGTGACTTTCAGTGTGAAGCAGTCACAGGAGACACAATGTTTTTAAACTAAATTATTTACGCTTTAATTGAAACACAATTCATTTAAACTACCTGAAGGTTTCATGCATAACCAGAAAAAACAACTTTAAAAAGCTTTATGACTGCTGAATACGTATGGCATTAATGATCATTTTCAATCTGGTTGTCAAGCATATCACAGAACTCAAACTAGCCCTGTTAACTTTTTTTTTTACACAAGCCCAGCGCCATATTTTCTCAGACAAGCAGGAAAAAAAGTGACATTTCCCAGCGTGCCTACCCCTGTGCTCCGTGAGTGAGACCTGCAACTCCATAGCTTTGTCTGTATTTGTATTCTTTTTTTTCTTGTGATGCCAGCTTCTCAATGATTTACCCTCCACTGCAAAAAGAAATGGGTCGTGTCAAAAGGTTTTTGCATGTGATCTGGAGTCTCAGCGCTCTTCGAATGTTAATGGCGGATGGTTATTCTGTAGCAATTTTCAACAATATTCATCTCTGAATAGCTGGCTTGTCAATCATCAAGTCGAGAGTTTAACTACTGATCTACAGTCTATACAAGTAGGCAATTTGAAGTGGGGATGAAGGAGTGCCATCCCCCTTGTTAGCCAAATGAACCTTCCATTCCCCTATCTCCATCCCCTGTAGCAGAGAGAGTGCAGGGGCAAAGGGGTTGTTGATTGGAAATTGTTAGTCCACTCATTGATCCTTTCTCTGACCTGAGGTTTGTGCAAGTTGACATCTGACCCGGGCTTGTTCCTAGTTCATAGCTCAGGTTAGCATCATAAGTAGGCCAACGCGGGCTTCCCCAAAAGCATACGGTCATTTACCAATCATGGATAATTGAATGCAAGAATAAATAAATTAACAAAATACAAATAAAGAAATAAATGTGGCAATAATCAAATAAGTATGTAATGAAATTTATATACGAATGAATAAATACATATATAATTTGAGTTGTTTTTTGTTTTTGCGCCACACTGTCGCACATTATTTTTGTCACTTACACATCTTCCACTTACAATATGGTAATGCCCAATGAACTGAAACAGACAAAGCAATGCGCACGAATAAGTGAAAATTTAGTTTAAAAAAAATATTTGCACAGAATCAATATTTGAAAGTTACTGTGAGGAACTTTTAACAGTGTTAACCTAATACTGATGCCTCTACATGGCCATCAGCATGAACATTATTTTAACATAATTTAAAGCAATGTTGCAGTTCTTACATTAAAAGTCTCTGTGGCAGAACCTGCACTTCATTATTCCTGTCGCTGGGTTAACACACACACACACACACACAGTCCAACAACTCCAAGGCCAAGGCAGAAACAGCTTGTCGAACACGGCGTGTAACAGTGTATTCCCTTATCCAACACTTGTGTACATGAAAAACAACACTTTCCATGAACCCCGAGCGCTAATTATAACATAGCAAGAAGTGTATTTATTTGCTTTGCTCACTGTGCTATAGAGCCGTACTTTTCTGGCTGCTGCATAAGCTTCATTATCCCAATGCTTATGGAGTGGTTTTTGGAAGTGGGTTAGTTGTCAGACAGCTCTGAAAATCCCCAGCTTTTGGCTGCTCTTGACACTCTGGTTGAACCCGTCCTATTAACGCTGGATTACTGCGGAGAGGCCGTGTTTCCTTGACAAGGGAATAGAGCAGAACATTTGAGCGGGGATGATTTCGTCTCGCAGTTTTTAATTGCTCCAGCATCTATTCATGCACTCTCAAGATGCGCCAAGCAGCTTTGCAGAGTCCCAGGAAAGAAAAAAAGAAAAAAAGTCAAGGTTCAGCAGAAATGGCTGATACCAAACACGGAAGGTTTACGGCTGCAACATCAAAGTTTCACGGTCTCAGGATAAACGGATCCCTTTTCCGGCTATAATGTGTTTTCTACAAACATATGCCAAAATCTCGCCGTTTCAAGGGAGCGTTTGTTGTCTTTGCATTCACTGGGAGTCAGCATGAGCATTACAGGGTGTTTAAATTTGTACCTAAATGAGCCTCCTTTTCTAAAGTGATGATAGCGATCACTGAGCCGACAGAGTAAAGTCAACATTAGCTTCTCTGCTGGTGGTAACTCGTTGGAAAAAACCAATAGGCTGATTGTGCAGACGCTCCCTGCTACTAGCGCTGCTACCATGGGTGCGGAATGTTATTAATCATGTAAGATGCCAAGCGGAAGCAGTAGCTGATACTTCGGCATTTCTGTTTATAGGTTTGGTTTTGAGAGAGAACAATGCGGAGGAGTATCTCTCTCGTGGTTGTTTAGGTCTTTTGGTGTCACGACCGCTGTCCAGGGTGCTGAATCAGGAGCCGTCCTGGGTGTTCCCCAACGTTTGGTGGGCAGACATCTTGATGGTGGGGACTCAAGTCTGCTCAGCCCCGCCGAGAGGATTAAATAGTTATTTCGTGACTTCAGTGTCTTTGTCTATGGGCAATTCATTTCTTATTTAATCGTCTGTCTGAAGAACTCCTTGTTTTGTGTTGACTTCAGTAAAGAGAAGAAATGTAATACAACAATATACAATAAGGAATAAAACCTTTTATGAGCTTGAAATTATGCATTTGGTGGGTTCTCTGCCATTTCCATTCCATAGTCCATTTATCTAAAAAACCTGACTTTACATATCTGGTCTCTCCGCTGACAGCAGTCTCTGTTTTTTAACTGTACCAAGTGTTATAGGTGTCTGACCTTTGCCCTAACCATAACCCTTCATTAACCTTTCAACCATACTGTAGTCACCATGCAGAGGTATTGTAGAAAATAAACTACAAGTAGCTCCTTACAGTTATATGCCTCCGCCAACCAGTCGAGTTGCAGTTTGCATGACAAAATGTCATCACTTCATCATTTTGATCCTATTAACCATGTGTGTGAAATTGTCATAATTAGCATATGAATTCACGTGTTTTGGGAGGTCACAGTCACCTTCGACCATAGAATTCTATTTAATTCATCATTGCGTCCAAGTGGACGTTCGTGGCAAATTTGAAGAAATTCTATCTAGGTGTTCCAACGGACAGACGGACAACCTGGAATCATAACTACAAATGTATATACATCAACGTTCTCTCTCTAGTGACAGTAGGTAACTTAAATTTTTTGGAAAGACAAATTTTTTTGCCTGAAAGCTTTCCAAGAGTTCCAATCCTCGACATCTCAACATCTGCACAATGACCATGTCTGGCAACAAACTATTTTAGTCTGACCCTTTGGCAGGACTGGACTAAACACCAAAAAAAGAGAACTTCCCTCTGCGAACTGCACATTTTTTAATTTCCCCCTCTAAATTTAGTATAACAACCGCTGCGGAGGTTGATTGTCGCACATCGCCAATAACAATAATGGCATAAAGTATGAGAGATTCAATTACGCTCCTCATGATTTATTTGTGGTTTAATGATTAAAAAAAACAAAAAAAACAGCCCGCTTCATTAGACATTAGAGCTCATACCACTGGCAATTATGAGGCGGCGTGATTTACTCCCGACAATATGCCAAACTATAATTTCCGTTCTGTTCCGCTGAACCTCATGCCAGCAATAATTGACACGAGTCTTGTTGACTCTGGCGTCCTCGGAGCAGCGATGATTATCTGATATTCGTTTGCTCGGTCACGTTGTGCAATCGCGTATTCAATAATTTACTTTCTTATACACCCAGGTGAGTCTGCCTTTTATGCTTATTTTATCTTCTAATGCTTTGGCACGGCAAGTTGCTGCAGTGCTTCAACTTCCTTTCTTTTCTTCTCTAATGTAATCGTTACCCAAAGAAGCAAGGGAAGTACGTCTGGTAGCAGCGTGTACACCCAGTGTGTTCTCTTTTGCCCGTATCCTGCATCATCATAATTCATCAAAGCGGAGAGCTGGCTCACCCCTCGGAGAGGTGAAGCCGAGAGCAGCCCCGGCTGTTTGTCATTCGACAGCAGACACAATGCAACCTTGGCAAAGTGCAGTACAAGAGATACAAGGGGGAGATTGTCAATACAGAAGTGCTCGGCTACAAATAAAGTTTATACCGATAGACGTGACATTGACCGGCGCTGTGAGCAAGAGGTGTTCGCTGAAGTGGAATGATGAGACACTTAAACCGGAATGAGAGTTTCATGCGCTTAGACCTTGCAAACAGCAGTTGGACAAAGGGATATTTGGTAACAGTGTGGAATCAAAGGCGTCTGTGGCCCTGAGAGCAGTTTCTTTTTTCTCAGCATTATGTTTGAGTTGCTTCCTGTCAGGATCCAGGATCCCTGTCGGACCCGTTGTGTTTCCCCTGATCTCCTCTCCTCATGTGTCCTGTCATTCCCCTGTTTGTTATTGTATGCCATGTGCTCTGTGTTTGTCCTCTGTCTCCAGACACCTCCCACACCCTTGATCGTGCACAGCTGAGGACACTCCAGCCGATCACCTCCTGCAGCCTGACACACCAGACTCAGGGCCCGCTAATGAGTTCCCTGTCACTATATAAACTCTGGTCCTGCAGTCTGGGGTTGTCAGGTCGTACCGTCTTTCACCCGCTTCAACCCCGTGGCATCCTCTGCCCCCCTGGGGTTCTACGGATTACACGCCGCCTCTCCGCCCTCCGTGGTGTTCTACGGATTACACTCCGCCGCTCTGCGGCCAGCTCTCCGGTGTCGAGCCACGGGACTCACACCGCCGCTTTGCCTACTCTGGTGTCGGACCACGGGCTCCACACCTCCACGCACCTTCTAAATAAAACCTGTTTCTAGTAACTTCTGTCTCCTGTGGTCTTGCGTTTGGGTCCTACCCGTGAACTCCCGTGACAGAACGACCTGACCATAATGGACCCAGCAACCACAGGAGCACCTACGCTGGCCGGACATAGCACGCTGCTGGAAGCACACCAGCAGATGCTCCAGGAGATGAGAAGTTTCGCTGGTGAAGTTTCTCGGGTTGGCTGGCTCGTGCAGGAACTAGCCCGGACAGTCAAGTCTCCACCAGTTCCAGCACCCGCACTATTCCCGCCTGTCTTCGCTCCGCCGGTCTGGGAATCCCCCGTGCCGGCTCCGGAGTCCTATGACGGAACACTGGGGAGGTGCCAGGGCTTCCTGTTGCTATGTCAACGGGTATTTGACCGTCAGCCTCAGACTTTTGCCTCGGACGGGGCCAAGGTGTCCTACGTGGTGGGATTACTGCGGGGAAGGGCTTTGGACTGGGCCGCGAGAACGTTAGGTTTTCATCGGCCTAATACTGTGTGTTATGTGGACTTTGTGGCAGATCTGATGAGAGTTTTTGACCCTCTAGGGGACTCTGATTATATGGCTAAGCACCTTCTCAGCCGGAGACGGGGCCAAGCAAGTGTAGCGGAACACTCGGTGGCCCGGCCGACTCCGGCTCCCCGCATTCGGACGGCATTCCAGCCAGCTCCAGTTCCTACCGCCTCTGCGCCACAGCTTTCCCCAGTCCCGGCCGCCACCGTCTCCGAACCGCGGCGACCTCCAGTCCCGGCCACCGCAGTCTCCGAACCGCGGCGACCTCCAGTCCCGGCCGCCGCCGTCTCCGAACCGCGGCGACCTCCAGTCCCGGCCGCCGCCGTCCCGGAGCAGCAGCGACCTCCAGTCCCGGCTGTCGCCTCAGAGCCGCAGCTATCCCCGGACCTCGCCGTTTCAGAACCAGAGCCGCTCCCAGTCCCTGCCGCTGCCGCCTCTACGCCAGCTCCAGTTCCTGCCGCCTCCGCGCCGCAGCCCCCTCCAGTTCCTGCCGCCTCCGCGCCGCAGCCCCCTCCAGTTCCTGCCGCCTCCGCGCCGCAGCCCGCTCCAGTTCCTGCCGCCTCCGCGCCGCAGCCCGCTCCAGTTCCTGCCGCCTCCGAGCCGCAGCCCGCTCCAGTTCCTGCCGCCTCCGCGCCGCAGCCCGCTCCAGTTCCTGCCGCCTCCGAGCCGCAGCCCGCTCCAGTCCAGGCCGCCGCCTCCGAGCCGCAGCCCGCTCCAGTCCAGGCCGCCGCCTCCGAGCCGCAGCCCGCTCCAGTCCCGGCCGCCGCCGCCTCCGAGCCGCAGCCCGCTCCAGTCCCGGCCGCCGCCGCCTCCGAGCCGCAGCCCGCTCCAGTCCCGGCCGCCGCCGCCTCAGAGCTGCAGCCCGCTCCAGTCCAGGCCGCCGCCGCCTCCGAGCCGCAGCGCCCTCCAGCCCCGGCCGCTGCCGTCCCAGAGCAGCAGCGACCTCCAGCCCCGGCCGCTGCCGTCCCAGAGCAGCAGCGACCTCCAGCCCCGGCCGCTGCCGTCCCAGAGCAGCAGCGACCTCCAGCCCCGGCCGCTGCCGTCCCAGAGCAGCAGCGACCTCCAGCCCCGGCCGCTGCCGTCCCAGAGCAGCAGCGACCTCCAGCCCCGGCCGCTGCCGTCCCAGAGCAGCAGCGACCTCCAGCCCCGGCCGCTGCCGTCCCAGAGCAGCAGCGACCTCCAGCCCCGGCCGCTGCCGTCCCAGAGCAGCAGCGACCTCCAGCTCCGGCCGCTGCCGTCCCAGAGCAGCAGCGACCTCCAGCCCCGGCCGCTGCCGTCCCAGAGCAGCAGCGACCTCCAGTTCCCGCCGCTGCCGTCCCGGAGCAGCAGCGACCTCCAGTGGCCGCCTCGGAGCAGCATCGACCTCCAGTTGCTGTCTCGGGGCAGCAGCGACCTCCAGGGCCTGCCGCCGCTGCCGTCACGGCGCAGCAGCGACCTCCAGTGCCTGCCGCCGCTGCCGTCACGGCGCAGCAGCGACCTCCAGTGCCTGCCGCCGCTGCCGTCACGGCGCAGCAGCGACCTCCAGTGCCTGCCGCCGCTGGACTAGCATCCTGTTCTCCGGGGTCCTTCCACCCACCCGGCCGTCAGCCGGAGCACCCGTGCCCGGAGCCCTTCTGCCCGCCCGGCCGTCCGCCGGAGCACCCGTGCCCGGAGCCCTTCTGCCCGCCCGGCCGTCCGCCGGAGCACCCGTGCCCGGAGCCCTTCTGCCCGCCCGGCCGTCCGCCGGAGCACCCGTGCCCGGAGCCCTTCTGCCCGCCCGGCCGTCCGCCGGAGCACCCGTGCCCGGAGCCCTTCTGCCCGCCCGGCCGTCCGCCGGAGCACCCGTGCCCGGAGCCCTTCTGCCCGCCCGGCCGTCCGCCGGAGCACCCGTGGCCGACACTCTTCTGCGGCCCCGTGGCCGGTCAGATCCTGTCACCCCTCCTCCGGACCCCCGCCGCCCACCCTAGTCGGCCTTGTAGCTGTGGGGACATCCCTCCTCCGGACCCCCTCCACCCGCCCTTTTTTGTGTCTTCTTGTACGTCTAGAATCCGTTCCTTAAGGGGGGGGTACTGTCAGGATCCAGGATCCCTGTCGGACCCGTTGTGTTTCCCCTGATCTCCTCTCCTCATGTGTCCTGTCATTCCCCTGTTTGTTATTGTATGCCATGTGCTCTGTGTTTGTCCTCTGTCTCCAGACACCTCCCACACCCTTGATCGTGCACAGCTGAGGACACTCCAGCCGATCACCTCCTGCAGCCTGACACACCAGACTCAGGGCCCGCTAATGAGTTCCCTGTCACTATATAAACTCTGGTCCTGCAGTCTGGGGTTGTCAGGTCGTACCGTCTTTCACCCGCTTCAACCCCGTGGCATCCTCTGCCCCCCTGGGGTTCTACGGATTACACGCCGCCTCTCCGCCCTCCGTGGTGTTCTACGGATTACACTCCGCCGCTCTGCGGCCAGCTCTCCGGTGTCGAGCCACGGGACTCACACCGCCGCTTTGCCTACTCTGGTGTCGGACCACGGGCTCCACACCTCCACGCACCTTCTAAATAAAACCTGTTTCTAGTAACTTCTGTCTCCTGTGGTCTTGCGTTTGGGTCCTACCTGTTAACTCCCGTGACACTTCCTTAATAAACTCTCTTACACTGACCGTGCTGTCATCGTGTTGTAGTTATCATGAGGGTATTCCAAAAACTCTCGTGATCTTCTCAATCTTTTTTTAAATATCCCGAAAAAAAGCGCATGTTTAGCGCGTGGACGCGCCCAGCTGTGGCATTTCCGGTGGATGGGTCAAACAAAACAAGACTTTAGTTCAGGAAACCGCTGTCCGTTTCCCGTGCAAAACGATAATTTTGAGTTGTTCGTTTCGATAGTCACGTTAGTCACATCCGTAGTTGGGTTAACGTCAACTACATTCTTTTCCCACGCCGAACAAAGTGGTTTTGTTGCCTTAAACCTAACTTCCTGTGAAGAGTTTTATTTTGAAAAGACGCCATGCGTGTACCGTGTATGCCGACACGCCGTCGCTGAGACGTGCAAAACTGATGCTCGAGCGGTACGTAGAAAGCTCAACGCTGCGTTATGTGACGCATCGGTGTGAGAACATGTGAAATGGTTGTTTGGCTCTATGGCTCTATGGCTCTATTGTCAATGAATACCAAGTAAAAAAAATACAAAAAACAGGAACACCCTCAAATGTGGCACTTTTGTTTAAAGCAATTAAAATCATGCAAATATTGTACTTGGAAATGTTCTGCTTTTTTACCATTAGAGACAAATTTTACAGGAAAGAGGTAAGTGGAAGCAAATTTGCAAATAGCTAATTTGTTGATTTGTTTGTGTATTGTTGTTTTTGCAGATCCTATATCTTGTTCAAACACTTTCGTGTTATGAATATGAATTTTGTGTTCTCCATAGCATTGGGAAATTTTAACATTATTTAGGTGGAGGCGTCAAATAAACCCAGTGAGATTTCTGCCTCTTCCTGCACTGCGATAATATAAATATAAATAAATAATTGCACTGGCTGGTGCTAGTATAATTGTTTCAGCTGAAGTGGAACATGTGACGCAGTGAGGAACTTGCAGGTGAACGTAGCAGAGTCGTGGCTCTATGGCTCTTAAATCTTCCTTTCAATATACCGCAGCGTTCACACACTTGCATTTCGACGGAAACGTCAGACGGCGTTTAAGTGTAACGGCGTCTCGTAGTCTCTCTGTCACGAGCTGCCAGTCGTCTCCTGTGCTGACTGCTCAGTGTTTCACCAAAAAGCTAAATCTCTATGCTTAAGGTAGGCCCTATTAATAGGCAAGCTTTCAGATCCCAATGCGGCTCTTAATTGGTAAGTGTTTTATTTATTAAAGGCTGATTGAGTGGGAGGTTTAACTGTCTAAGCCTGTATATGTACAAAAAAATATATATTTAGTTTGCACCTGCATCGCTTTTAAGACCAACTTAAAGATCGAGCATACTGTCAACAACCTGAATGTTTAATTAGAGTAATTTAGGTGTTGAACATTTCAAACTAAATCAATTAGCGTCACGATCCAAGTCGTAATTAAGGCGGGATTTTCTTTGTGATAGCTCCAATAAATCCAACTTGGCACCTATAATAGCAGTGCCTGTAAGCCAAACAAATGTGACTGTTCAAGGTAATTAAATCCCAAACCTAATGAATACAGAGCTATTCTGTCAGCTCACACTAAAAGAAATGTAACTCTCATACAACCGGCTTGATTTGACCGGTGAACAAACACTCACCAGGAAGTGCGATAGACTCCTTTTTAGTGCCGGCGCACAGAGATATTGAACCAATCAATCTACAATACTGACATCAGTCCTCAAAGAAACATGTAGGGTGTGTCATCACTGCACAAAGATCTCAAATGTCTTCCCTTTAGAAATGACTACTTTGAGCAAATAAGTACAAAAGATTGTTTTCCTGAAAAAGGGGGAATTAACTGAATAAGATGGCCAACGTGCATTTATTTGGCCTCATTTATTAAGTATTGAACATGTGTGTATGTTTTCATTAACACGCGTATCAAACAATGTTGTTATTTATCCCATACCTCTTAAGAACAATGCTGGTTTACCTATTCAAGATAATATAAGGTACTGAGGAAACGGCATTTAAAATGATCAGGACCCTTCATTTATATATAGATATGTTGTGAATTTGTGATAGTTTGTCATTTATTTTAAAGTGGGTCCCCATTAAACGTTTGGGGAAACACTGAACTAAAGACTTGCAGACTACTTTGTGAAACCCTTCCTCCCCGAGCTTTGAACATTTCCTCTGAACATTCCTGTCCCAGGGCTGGAGAACGATGTGATCACATCGCCCACAAAGCCAAGGGTCCCTGCGCTGGGCCCCCGAATCTAAACCCCACCATCGGAACGCCTCGGGCTTCTCAAACGAGTATCTCCCTCTGCATCAAGCGCACGCTAATAGCACTGTGGATCAAAATGGACAATTTGTCATGATGAAAATGAGCAGGAAACCCGTGCCTCCGGCTGACTGCCACGGAGCTATTGAACCCCGCCGCTACCTTCTCATCTTGTGGGAAAAGAAGTAAAGCGGCCCGGCGGAGAACACGGGCATCCTGCTGTCCACTCTTTGGACTCGTCTGTGACGCGCCTCTCTCCCCCCAAAAACACTGACGGATCGTTTCATCCACTGGAAAACCACTATCCCATTATCTCTCTCCGTCGTATCTACTACCTCCCACTGTGCCGTGCAGAACGCAGGGAGGCCGGCCACCTTCAGCTCAGGAACAAGTAATCCGCTTACTTGCTGAATAGAAGAAAGTGTTGTGGGGAGGGTCGTACTAAATAAAAATGGCAGGAGGTCATCTTTGTTGATGAGTCACACAGATGTTTGTGAATAGGCGTCACAGTGGAAGTGATTTTGCGAGAGGTTAATTGGACTAAAGATTATTTTAGCTGCCTGCGGCATCATTGTGACTTCATGGATTTGCCTCCTTCGGCCCTTCACACGCCTTCTGTCTTTCTCTATGGGCGAGATGGGACTACAAAAGGGAATGAAAGAAACAATGATTTCTTCATTTCACTATTTGAATACTCCGGAGCTGTCTCCACACCACCAGGACCCATGCTGGAAAATCACACGTGTTTCTCACGCTTCCTTATCGATCAATAGAGTTTACACGCCGCTCCATTATATTTCATGGCTTCATAAATAATGTCTTTTGAGCGTATATGTAACACCATTGTATCACGTACATGTCAAACGACCTCCACCAATAAAACCAAGGTAAACAACTTAATGTTTGCTGAAATGACTTTCACTGTCGATAAGTCATTACTAACAGAAGGCTTGATCACACTGGTAATAAGGAGCTGATTGGAACCTCCTGCTAACTATGAAGTTGTACATTGTTGTACATCGGACTGATGGGCGACGGAGTTGCTGTTAAATATGATGACATATTTTATTGTGTCTAGTGGCGAGTACATTTAGTAATGAAACCCAATCGAGTACATATACACTGACAACTTAAATAAATACAATGTGACAGATTGTAAGTGAGACACAAATGATTTTAATAAATAGAAAATAAAATAAATTTAATTTAGATAAGATGATAAACAAAAAGAAGAGAACAAAGCTAAAAATATACAATAAATGAGTGGTAAGATAAACATACAAAAAATGAAATAGAAATTAAAAGATACAAATAAATAAATGCATAAATAAACCACATAATATAGAGTCAGCAATACAGAACTACAATAGAATATCAGTGGCGTCCTTTATAGGTTAAAATTGTTGCCATATAGCATAAGCACAGCCACTTGTAGAACAGCGAATATTCTCCAATGTCAAATTATGGACAATGTCTTTAATCCATATCTTAAAGTTGGAGGATATTCGTCATTTCAAGTCTGGGTTCTAAAAGAATTGGGTGAGCTTTTATCCAAAGCCATAATTGATTTATTATCATCATCATTTCGGTTGATTTCAATACTCACAATAATGACAGACAACAACTCAGATGCAAAGCAGTTCATCAGCTTTGATATCATTTCAAACAACACCCCACATCTCTGTGGAAACGTCCTCCACGGGGTCCGACTCGTCTTCCGCCTGCCAGCTGACGCTGCGCTTAAATAAGTCATTGCTTAAATCTCATCTGGTTTTTATCTGGAAACAATGCGCTTGAACTGTCGACACCCGTCCTCCTATAATGTGGGACAAATGTACACCGTGTTTGTTTGTTTTGCTTACAAAATGTCGCTTGTGTTGAGAGTCTGATCTATGAGACTTCAGTCTCTCTCTGTTTGAAACAAAAACATCACTATGAAGCGCAGAGGTATCGCAAATCATCTGATGTCAAAATCAGAGGAGAGATGAGTTTTATTTTGAAACCAAATTTAGAACTGAGCCATGTTGGTGCTTTCAAAAAAAGCCGAGGCAGCGGCTCATTAGTGAACTGCCGACCTCCAGGAGCACTCTGTCTTATCAAGGAAAGAAATATTAACGTTGTGACCTTAATTTTAAAACTTTAGTCACAGTTCAACTCAGACGGTTGCTCCTTAATTATAATATACAGTCCTTAGGTTCAACTCAAAGGCAATGAGGTTGAACAAATGTATTGCATACACATACACATATATGTGTGTGTGTGTTCATGCTGGGACAGCAGAACAATACATTGTTCAATTCTTTAGTTGTTTAATTTGACCATATGTGTGTGTTGCTCTCCTGATATGTTCTGTCGTGATAAAACACTAAATATACATAATCAACTGCTGGAGAGAGGGAGGAAGAGCGGGGGCGTGGCCTGGTCTACAAATGTGATTGGCCCCACCCTACCCAATTTCCGTGCCATTGTTTGATAGTATTACCATGGAGCGCCCAGTGAGCAAGTGGTATGTTCTCTTGCCCCACCTTAGACGTTGACAGTCTATACCCTGGCAATGTCATGGGAAATGTGGACACCCAAAACAGCTGTAGTATAATTTTAGGGGCGAAATTTCTCGAATTTCAGTTCGAGTGGATCGTTAGAATGCACTTTAGACCCAACTCGTGAAAGGACGACTCCACTAGTAACAATGAAAACATTTCATAAAGAGGCAATTACAGAATGTCAGCACGATGAATGGACCCAGCGGAAAAGTAATCGTTTCAAAGATCGTGTTTGATTCAGTGAAAGTCTGTACGAAAACACAATGAACCCAGAGCCTTTGCTCATTGTTCCCCCTCTACAAAGTAATGATTGGGCGTGTCCAGTATCTTACCCACCAAATGTTTCATCGTTATTTTTCAACGTGTATGATCGTCGGCAGTGAGTGTTTCTACCGTGGCCGCCGAGCCATGAAGCGAGATCGTGTTGTCGAGACATCGCAGCGCAGGGTCACGGTCATCCTCTTTATCCGGCAGAGAGAAAATAGATGTGCAGACACACACACACACACACACACACACAACCCCGTTCATGTGATACATATATAGCATCACAGCCCCCTACATGAATACAAATATATATTCAAATGCATGCATTACAAAAAAACGCATAAAAAGGGGAATAAATGTGCTGCGCAGAGGTGTTGAATCGGAAATGTCATTACATGTGAGAGACAGAGACGGCTCTTTGGGCTCCGCTTTAAACAGGAAGACTTGTATTTACACCACATACTATTTAATATCCACATTTTTACAAGAAAGCCATGGGTTATCAGCAGTGTTTTCTGATAAAATCATAGCAATAAAGTGGATGAGCAGAGATTCCAGGAAGGATAAATGTGGTTGAACTGGTGTGCTTTGGGGATTTTTATTAGAAATTTGAAATCTTAGCTTCAAGTCTGATGGTGAGAGGAGATCTCAATCTGTAAAGATGGACACTTAGGATTTAAGGTGGGGGAAGATAAAATCCTTTCAAAACACAAGTGGATGAAATGGCATATCTAACACTCGGCTTACAAGAACAAACTCAGTGAATGAGATGGTTGAAGGCCTTCAGTTAGAATGTGGTTGAATGCAACATGGTTGTCCAACCTTACCGACACGTAACTATTGTGTTTTAACTCTGAATGTACCATAATAACCTCACGTAGAAGTCTACGTGTTGAAGGTTACTGTTCTCATCTGGAGGATGTCTTGTCAGAGCACAATCTGAGAGTTCTAGCCTGCTGCCATCTGCCAATATATTTAGTTTAATGCTAATGTTCAGATCTGATCGTTCACTGAGGGGGTTGGCGGGTTCCACTCTGAGCTGACCTTTCAGTCGGGTAATAAGCCATTTTGCTCCGTTGTATTATTATGGGAGATTTATATTGTCGTAATGGAGGGCCTCCGCAACGGCATTACTCACGGTGATTAGTGACTAATGAATGACTGCCAACCTGTGTTGTGGTAATGCATTCCTCTGACTGATTGTGGTCAACCCTGTTTCGGGCAGGCGGCCAAAGAGAAAAGTTCATTAGTAAAGCCGTATTAATTAACATGTTACAGGAAATTAATCCGGGGAGGGGACTCTTCATTACTCTCCTTAGCATGATCTCATATTTATCATATCAACCCCGGTGACAACAACAAGTAATATTGCGGCACGCTCTTTGCTGGATGTTTTTAGCAATTACGTATGAGGGATTTCCAGATCCCCGAACAGATATTGCTCTAAGATGTCATTGGTGAGCTACGGTTGGCTTGTTCAGTAGGTAAGTGAAGTAGCAAGGTCGAGCTAAGGGAAGAGGGGAGTGGCTTTAACTGGTTGACCCCCCCACCCCCCCTCGGACCAGCACACATTATTACCCATCATTCTTTCCTGGGTGGATATGGTGAACGTGGGAGCTCTCAGGATGACGAAAGTCTCCAATTTTGAAGAATAACTGCGCAGACATTGGGTACTTATTGATAGACAGGACCCAGGTCGATGGATCCTTGGAGTCGCCTAAGGCCATCACTTAACTGGCAGCCGTCAATATAGCTGTTTCCCTAAAAAGACTGAGGGGGGTGGGGGGTGTATGTGTACCCTTCTGCAGCCAGATAGACTTGTGCTACCTCCACTTTAATAAAAATGTTCATTCCCGCAGAGAAAAACATTAAGCGTCCCCCCTCCCGTCCACAGATGCCTCTCTCTCTCGTCTATGACACTGTGTCCTTCGACTTCCCGCAAGTATGAATCTGTCACTGATGGTCCCGGCTTTATAAACCTGCATAGCTTTATGTAAATGATGCAAGCGCACAGTGAAAACAAAACAAAAAAATAACCATTTTGGAAGTCTTGCAGCGCTACAATGATCAGTTCTTCTGTCTCACTGTATTAAGCCAACAATACGAGAGACAATTTGCTCTGTCACTCTGTTCAAAATTGCTCCAATCATGACTTCCAACACTTAACAGAGCAATAAGGAGGATTTTTATTGCTCTGTAACACAAAATGACTGCAATATATCTGCAGGAGTTTGATAGGGTTTTAGATTAATTCAGTGATTACTGGGCCGGATACTGATATATGAGGCTTGCACAAATCACGTTTTGATCTATTGTTTCTCTCGAAAATAAGCATTTACTGTTTTGTGGTATATTACATGCTCAGTATACATGTTGGATCTCTGTTCTGTGTTTTAAACATGTCGCTGTTTGTGTCAGGTAATGGCCATTAGAAAAGTTCTATCTCTGTTGTTTTAAATAGTGGTTGCCAACCTTTTGGGCTTTTGACCCCTTAAAGTTAGGCTGGGAAATGTATTTAAGAAACATTTGTGTTGTATTCATTGTAATTCTCTTTACATCCTGACAGTAATCAATGATTCAAATGCTCTGGCAAAAAAAAGGAAGAAAAAACCTGGTACCTGTGGATGTCGCAGGATTGTAGTTCAATCATTTCTTATGGCCCCATTAAAAGTTTTTCTGTCTATAAGTAAAGTAACAACAACAAAAACAACTGAACATTGGCGGGCACAGTGAGCGTTTCAATCTGTTTACAGGTCACCCCCAACTGCAAACAAATCCAATGTCCAAATTAGTTATTAATAACTTAGTGGATTGGTGAACTATTGCACACAATCTCTCTATTAATCCACTATACTATAAGCTACTATAATGCATAAAGTAGGCTGGTCGGGTGGTTGATTAACACCTATTTTTGCAGGTTGAGTGGTGCGGATTGGCTCCCATAACGGATCAAGGGTAGGTGCGGGTATTAAAAAACAAAACCTGACCCTTGCATCACTGTTACCAAAGCCATGAGAATGTGTCCTTTGTTGTAATAAGCCAGAGTTTGCCTTTAACTTTTTAGTAGTGGACACAACAGATCTACTTGTAAAAGTGAAACCCGATGCAAAATGTAGAAAAACTGCATTTGGGAGACGGATCAGCGTTTTGAGAAACTCCCCTTTCAACAGCTCTCGAGCTCATTGCCAGGCACTATGCCACGGCAGGAAACAGGCAGCCTTGTCAACTCATTGACAGCTAATTTAATAAAGTGAGACAATAAAGACCCGGCCAGACGCTGCATCAGCTGGAGCCGTCCTACCTACCTGCATGAACGGCGTCCTCGCAAGGACAGAGGTGCTGCCTGTCAAGATGGCCAGAGTACTCTCGAAGTCTGCAAACTTTTTTTTTCTCTCTCTCTCTCTTCCTGCCAAAGCACAGCGCTACAGCAGCCGTCACAGTCTGTCAGGGATGAGACGCGGCTCCATTAGCACCTCGGGCTATACCTCCGATTCTGAGACAAAAACACCAGCGTCTGGGTGCATTGGCGTCCAAATGTTTTCGTCTCAGTCATGGACATTAAAAGTGATGGGGCTGTGCCTTTAGATAAGTGATATCTGACAGGCAGGAATGTTTTGATGATCAAACTGTAGAAATAAATCTCCCCTATCCTGATGTTTTTCGGTACCTGTAGTGGAAAGTCCCCCCTCATACTGTATATGGTTCTATTTGTCTGTATTCTCCAGTGGTTTATATTGTGGACGTTTGAATCAATTTGTGCCCCCTCAAAAATGTTGGCCACACTACGCCCTTGTCAGTATCAGTTTGTTCTGATGTGTTGGTTCATAGATCTCATACATCATCCCAGTGGCCAACAACCACAACTGTGTGTGTGTGTGTGTGTGCGTCCAGCAGATTGGTATTTTAGTTTCACAACATTTCTTGGAGGCAGAACTTTCTGGCTCTGCAGAAGGAAATAATCTCATCGGAGTTCAACCTCAATAGCTGGAACCACAACTTTTTTCAAAGTAACCCGTCCAGCAAGTCCCCCTGTTTTCTGTTCATGTCCATTTTGGTGCAGGGACCACCGTGGCACCGATGGCTATATTTAATAGCTGTCGTGGCTCTTCGTCAGAGTTGCTTGTTGGTGGGACCGAGTTGAACCTTGTACACAAAATGGGCAGTCAAAAAAAAAAAATACAGCTCAGCTTAGACAATTCTCTCAGCAGCCCAGCTGCCTCCGTCCTTGTTTCAGGGCCAAGGGCTCACGTAAGGTTAAACTCTGTCGGAAGCGAGATAAGGTGTTTTAAAGGATGCGATGACAACCGACACAGTGGCCAGATGACCAGTCCATCGCTGATCGAGCCTACGCTTAATGTGCTCGTCCTCGTAATGTACAGGAATCGGGAGGTTTCCTGAAAGACGAGATGCATCTGGTCTATGAGGCAATGCACGTATTGTATTTTATTTTATGCAATTTGCCAGTTCGTCTTGCAAGATCTCCTGAAGACCACCGTGCTTGCCGGAACGTTTCGGCGTCACCCTGTAGACACCCAGGCCGTTAAAAGCGGACGCTCTGAATCTTCTTAGGTTTCTTCAGAGACAAAACTAACGACTATTGATTCTCCGCGCCAGTGAGATCTCTTGAGCCACCCCGATCAACTCACTCTGCACATAGTGGCATGTGCACGTCGCATTACATGGGACAGTAATCCATGGGACAGTAATCAAATGATGGCTAAAAATGTCCACTCCCTCCGTCTGCAATTTCATGAAATGCATTTAAATTTAAAGGCAAGTGATTGGATACTTTAATTCAAAATTAAATTATATCTATTATAGCCAGAATTGTTTTTCAGCTGATCTGAATACACAAGTGATTGCTTTTCAAATGTTCTTACTGTGTCCCCTATTCCTTCCACAGAGCCTGACAGGAGAGATGGTCCTCGGAGGTGCGAGGTGGTGTGGTTGTGGAAACCTCTGTTGCACTCCATGGCCTGCTTCCAGTTACAGTAGCCTTTAAATTGAAATGTTTATTCAAAGCCCCAGGCTGCCCCACTAAATCTTCGGCATGGATGATCAGCTTTGACCGAATATTCCTGCCCGTCTCTTGTCATGAAGCCGCAAGCTCATGAATGAACGCTTTTGGTTATCAGACAGTTGTGAGACAGAAGTTGATGGTAAAAAGACTTCTCTGAATATTGTGTCTTAAGTTGCTAATCAGAAAGCTGGATAGCTGGGTTGCTAACTGACATTTAGCAACCTGCCATGCGCAGAGAGCCGAGTGCTGCAGGGTTGACGGATTTCTGTAGGCCAACACTGAAGTTAGCATCGCACTGGCTGCATCGATAAAAAGCCAATGTCCTTCCCGAGATTTTGGATTATTGCAGGAAATAAGCTCTGTGGAAGACAAATGTTTACGATTCTCACATGTTTTGTTCAGAAAGAAAATCTTCACAAATGAACACCATTTTCCAGATTCTGTAAGGTAACATTAGGTTATAAACGAACTGCACCACAGTTGCATGACTTCACGTCATCAACACTAATCTTTTAGTACATAGCAACTTAGTAGCAACCGTCTTTTTTTAATACAAGTAAAAGCTTCAAAGTTCAGAAGTGTGGTATTTACTGATGTATTATAATTTGTAGAACAAAATGTTAAAACCTCCACAGACCTTATTTAAAGTATCTAACCAAAAACCCCTTCAAATTACCCATTGACTTCGAGTCAACTTCAGGCTTCAGGTTCATGCCTGCCGCCCTCTTTTGTGGCTGATTAGCATGTTCTTGGCTAGCTGTCATGATAGAGATTAGCTCGCCAGTTAGGCTACAGTAGTCAGCCAACTTGTCCCGTAACTAGCTAGCAAGTCGCCAAGCACCACCTATTTTTGAAAGATGCTCAGCTGACGTTCGCTCTTCTTTTCACTGGTATGATCAGGCTTTTACTCAGAGAACCTGGTCCTCCTTGACTCCATCCAGTGATATTCTTTGAACTACATTGGTGTTGATCTCTGACATTGTCCATCATTTTGTCAATTAGATTCAACAAAGATAAGGCTGTGGGGGGTGGGGGTATTACCTGTGTTATGGGGACCTACATTTGCATACACAGACATTGTGGGGACTCGCTTTCCTTTTGGGGTCAAAAAGTCCCCGTAGCTTAAATCAACACATTTTAGGATGAAAACATGGTTTAAGTTGAGGGTAAGGTTAAATGTAGGCTTAGGTTTGGATTAAGGTCAGGGTAAAGGATAGGATTAGGCTGGTAGCGGTTTGGGTTAAAGTTAAAATTAGTCTGTAGAACATTATTGGAAGTCAATGTGATGTTCTCTAAAGTGACGGTGTGCATATGTTTGGAGAACGGTTGGGGTAATGCTCCAATTTGCAACTCCGATAGTTTTTGACTGTGCACTGTGAAGAACAAATGACTATATGTATGGAGCATAAAACAACTATGTTGTTGGTCTGCTGACTCTGTTGGTCCTGAGGAAAAACAAGCACCCCATTGGAGAGGTTGTGACTATTTCCTGTGTAATTTGCTCTGTGGCACAACACCCACATAAAGGGCCAAGGGCCTGGACCTGCTCATTTACTGGAGTGCGAAATGTCAATATATATATATATACTCACAACAAAAAGGTATGCCGCTGCACATCCAGCTCTGCGGGCGCTCTTATTTGAACCGAAGCCCTTGTTCTCTGAACACACAGGCAGTCTATGAACCCAAAGTTTCGAATGTCCACTTTAATGTCCACTTTAAAAGACAAAAAGTCTGCCAGTGCCGGAAGATCCGGCAACAGGTGTTCACACATGACTTTGGTTATCGTCTTTGTGACTCAGCACCCTGCACTCCAGGGGGATAACATGTATAGATCAGGTCTATTAAAGCAAAGGGGAATAGCCTGGAGAAAATATTCTTTCCCTTCCTCTGCCAAATGTTAATCTCTTAAAAATGAAGGATGATTTTAGCCCAGGGGCCACATTGTCTGCCTCCTGAGTCACAAAAGGCAGCAATTAGCATCACAGGAGCTGACAAAATTACCTATGATTGTCTCTATTTGAATCCTGTATTGTAGTAGAGGTTTTTTATGCTATTTTAATGGGAAAAGGTAACGTGGAATCCGACAATATTCAAAGCCACACTGGCAGCAAAGGTTATGAGCATTAAGTGAACCGACTTGTGACGGCGAAAAATGAAAGTCAACATAAAAGGCAGCACTTGAGAATAGCTTTTATCTGTACTTGGAGTGAACCATCATCCTGTTTATTCATGCACAGAGAGCCATGTTAAGTTCCCTATATCCCCTTTGATGCCGTTGGGCTGGCAAGGCGCAGCTATCCCTCTGATTACTGCAGTGGATCTGATTTAGCTGATCTCTTGTGGGATTCTTTTCCAAACTAGTGGGTTTGCCATGTTTAATGATGCGGGAAATTTTACTGAATGGAAGTTATTTATCTTTGTCAACGTCCCTTTAGAAGTGGGGAAGCTGTCGGAAAAGCGTTGCATCTGTCATAGACTCTGGGTCAAAGCAATACAAAGGCCAATCACCATCCCCAGGGATCTCCAATTGTGCTGGTGAATGCTGAAATCATAATACAATTTTTGCATGTCATCACTTCAACATACATCAGAGAAGAATCCTTTCCCTACAGGCCATGATGTTATAGTCCTACAATGACAGATAAACATATGACTCAATCCAAGAACTATAACTGACTTTTACTGCTTCTTCAATGAGCCCTCCAATCAAATGACATCGTCATCACTATATTTGGGGAGCAACACCACAGTATGTGATTTAAAAAACACATTAAAACAACCAAGCTTTATGATAAAAGCAACATAGTTTGTAGCAAAAGATGTCAGATGTCGTAGTATAAAATGAAATCTGCATGAATATGTAAACGATGGCATAGCCGAGACTAAGCTACAGTATTTCAGGTTATATAGGTAGGTGGAAATGCACCAAACTTTGAGGAGCCAAACTTTTATTTCGAGCTTGCACAGCGCTGTGGATAAAAGTCTGGCTATGCTTCTGTGTTCAACCCATCCTAAGCATTTTTAGGAGCAGTGGGCTGCCGCCCGGGGAGCATCTTGGAATTAAGGATGTCACTCAAGGAGCACAGCAGGAGCGGGGGACCAAACCACCAACCTTTGAGTTAAAGGATGACCCACTGAGCCACAGTTGCCCCCCCCCAAAAAAAAGCAACTAGCTGGTGAACATAGTGGGGCAAAAGTGCGTATTGAAGTTACATTTAAGTATCATCAGCAATGGCATAAAAGTATCTCCCTGTACACTATAGTCACCACAGCTTCTTGTGAGGATAGTCTCAGCTTCATCAACAGCTCTCAGGATGAATCTGGAACATTGGAAATAAAGTTGAATATCTAGTCATGTTGATTCTATTCTTTAAAAAAAAAAGAAAATGTGTTCGCTTTTCAGATCAATTTCTCTTTAAGTTTCTTTCAAATATTCTTGAAACACGTTGAGATGCATGGAAATCGAGTGCAACTCTGCCTGCACTGGTATTTCCTCTCCTTCTCAAAGAAAAGATTTGAAATCTGAATACAAGATTGAATAACATGAAGGGTTTGGCACTGAAGGAGCCAAAGGCGTTGGAAATCTGGAGGAAAATGCTGCCAGATAGAATTCAAATGTCTGATCTTATCGTGTGTTCTAACGATTATTTATTCTGTCAGACCACATCGTTATGAATAGCCAGAACATACCAAATAACCTTCCCTGTGAAGCCCAAACAAAAAGCAATTGCCTTGAAGCTGCGTGGATACCAACATTTGCTGTACAAGTCAGACATTGCTCCAAGTTTTGGATTTGAACTTTGGACTTCATTTTGAAGCCAGCAGTGAACACCCTCCAGCGTGAGGGTGTTTTGGATTACCTTCAAGAGAAACCATCAGAAAGACACCACTGTAGCATGCACTGGGAATATCTACTGCTCACCACTGCCTTCAAATAAACACCAGTGGTGAACACAGAGACGGAGGGCCAGGGGGAGCAATTATCTGTTGGTCTTCATCTTTTTCTTCCTCCTCGCATTTTCGGAGGCCAACCCGGAAGTTAAGATCGCACCGGTTCCCTCGACGTAAAGCCATCTGGATTTTTCCATTGGATTTGAATACAGTGATCACCGCAGACCCTGTTAAAAACATGCTTCTTCTATACCAAATGTGTCTGCATAAATGTGGCGATAACTGTCGGACAAGTGAAAAGTTTTCAGGTGAAAAGATTGTAAGTTACTCTTTGGAAAATGGAGAAAGTGCAGTTTTTATACAAGATCAGTAATTCCAGCTTGTTACGATGACATGGGAACAGGAAGTATTTTCCATCATGTTGTTGCCTCGTTATGGTGAGTGTCATTGGACTGACTTAGCTAATGTGTAATCAGTATAACACATGGGGACAGTTGCCACACGATACTATTGCTTTGATTGCACTTGCAACCATACCCAACAGTGATGTCGCCATGATGTTCTGGAGTTACGATGACATGGGAACAGGAAGTATTTTCCATCATGTTGTTGCCTCGTTATGGTGAGTGTCATTGGACTGACTTAGCTAATGTGTAATCAGTATAACACATGGGGACAGTTGCCACACGATACTATTGCTTTGATTGCACTTGCAACCATACCCAACAGTGATGTCGCCATGATGTTCTGGAGTACACCTGTACATCACTGCAGCAAGATAAGAAGTTAAACCACTGGAGATCAGCAAAAAGGGGAGATTAAGATACTCTTAACATTTCCATAGCTGACCCAGTTTTCTGAACCCGCTTTCCATAATCAGGAAAGGGAATTACAGACACCTAATTTCCACGACTGGATTCATCCTAGAGAAAGTTGATTTGGGTAAATGGGTTTCTATTTGTCTTTTTTACATGAATGCATGTGCAAGACAAAGACTTCGGACAGGGAGAGTCGCGCTGTGAAAGAAGAGCCCATCATGACACACTCTCGTATTCAAAAGAACTCCGACTACAACTGAGAGACAACTCTGTGACTCTAAATAAATACATTTCCACCTTTTCAGACACATTCACGCTGTAAGGAAACGCTGTGCTCCCATGCAGAGCCTGACCTCTCACTGCACCGACATTTGAAGTGCTCCAAAAGATCTGAGGTTATGGGAGAAATGCATGTGCACGCGATGTCTGATGACTTGTGTAATGTAATTTGTCGGCGTAACCTGGTTCCTTGTGTGCATGAAAACATAGCGAATGTTCTGTACATTTTCCATTTTGGCTTGTTGTCACTAACTGGGTTCCCATTCTGTTTCTTTTTGTGCACATTTTAATTAAAGTATCGCATTAGAGAAGCTGTTTGGAAACGGCAGAAAAAGGAGATACAACATCCTCAATTGCGCAAAAATGTTTTTACACTTGTTTGAGGTGTTTTGTTCGTTTTCTTTGCTCCAAATGGGTTGTGGGAAACACCTTTGCCAAACATATTCATGTGTAGCGAACATTAAACTTACATGACTGATCAGCTTTTTCTACAGTTGGTGCCGCACAAATGCTTGTCTTTGTCTCAAGAAAGCATGAAACATGGCTAATACTAGCTGAAAATTATGAACATTTAAAAGTTACCCAACTGAAACAAATTCCTGAAGACCCTTTTTTCCATGTGTCCATCTGTTGACTGGTGGATTACAGCCATGCGTAGCCTATAGTGCCAACTTCTATGCTGTAGCCGAGTTCGCTCCGAACCAGTTGATGGAAAAATCAACTTGACGCCTAAATCGCGTTTCTCTTTTTGCGCGTTTCAAAAGTTTGCTTAATATTCCCTTCAATGGAATGAATGGCTGTTGACACTAAGGGCAAAATAAGTGACAGATGATCCTCTAGTTGTGTCTCTGACCGTACACGGACTTCAAAAGTTTCACTTTTGTCTCTTTTGTAAATACCAGTGTTTTTGTCAGACAATATTTAAAAGTGAAGCCAATTTGCCAATCATATAGTTCATTGCAACTCAAAAGTCCTTGAACTGCTACAGAGTAGGAACTAACTGCTACTTTAACATTGACTGCAACAATGATTGCCCCGCACGTACAACAATTGGCCCAATTTCCCCTCAAGACCATTTGACCACACAGCCTCGTTCAACCATCTCCTTTGTCAAACGCCTCTCCAACATGTATGGAATATGTTGTCTACGTCTCCGTTGTTCAGTGCGTCATGTTCTTTCTTTCGGAGTGTGAAGAACTGTGAAAAGCATTTTACATGCCAGTGTAAAAACTTCTCCTGCTGGGTGCTGCCCTCACACTTGCCTTTTAACAAGTTGTTCGAGCGGTGCCGTTGTCACGCTTGACAAGAGAGCACAAACTGAGCCGACGAATTCCTCCAGCTGCATGCGAAACAACCCACTTACTGTCTGTCGACATCATGCTCTGGATGAAATTGCACTCTTACACGTTTATCTGCTACAGGGAGAGACACGGTGAGTCGCGGCTAAATATTCATTGTTCCCCTTTCAAAATGCTCGTCTGACTCCCGAATGAAACCGAGATACGCCGTGAAGTTCTCATTTGTCACGCAAAAGATGTCGTCTGTTGGCGGGAGCCGAGTCTACAAGAGAAGACAGCTGTGTGATTAAGATTCTCACACGCGCTCGCAGTCTAAAATACTTTGGGGGCAGACGGCTTATTATGGCATTCCCTTTCATGTCTTTGGAATAAACTTATCACAGTAATACTCTCCCCCTGATCTCGCATTGATTCGCATCCCCGTCGGCATGTCAGGAAGCTTCAGATGGAGATGAAACGAGAAGGGGAATAAATAGTCTTTCAGATATGCAAGGCTCTAATCAGCTGTGAGACAAACGGGGAGAGTTCATAGAGAGGTCGTCCATCATCAGCACAGATGTTCCAAGAGTTATCTAGACCAGTGGTTAATAATCGTTTTCTCAAGTCGGACGCCCACAGACCTGTGACATGAAGTAACCGTTAACGGACAATATTTAACACTATAAAAGTACATATTGTTAGCATACAATGATATTTTCAAACACTGTTTCATTTGGAGTGGCTGAATCGATTCAATTTAAGTGTCTCTGACTGTCTTAGCGTGATGCTCTTACCTTAACCCTAACCAATCTCGATAAACAGAGTAGGGCGGGTCATGCCTTCGACATGGTTTATTTGGATAGTATCGATTGGTTTCATTGTTTCATCTATTGTACTGTTTTGTTCGGGTTCAACTCTTCGTTTGTCTTGCTTTGTTGGGCCTCATTGTTGAGCTTTCTGTTGTTTTATTGCCTTGCCTTTGCTGCTTTGTCTGTCAAAGCACTTTGTAAACTCTGTTTTTAAAAGTGCTATATAAATAAAATTATTATTATCATTATTATTATAGTAGGAACAAATATTGTAACGGGGAAAGTCCGACGGCGTCATTTTGCGTAATAGTTAGCAACGCGCTTCTGTTGAGTGTTTGGCCTTCTAAACAATGAGTGTTTGTTTTCAGGATAACGGGCTGTTGGACAAATGGGCTCACGATCCGATGGAACATTTATCGGACTATAATGGGTCGTTGTGACTACGGCATGGCACTGTCTCTCCATCTAAATCAACTGTTCATTCATTACTTTTAGCTGTCTATTTCAACTACTTATCCCTTACTTTTACATATATCTTTATCGTTTACTTTTAGCTAACTGTTCCACTCAGACTGGTTGCTTGTTAACTACTTTCAAAAAAAAAAAAATTCTAATTAGTTTAGCTACTAAACAATCCTTCTACATACCCCGTGGCTACTACACAAGAATCCTCTGAGGTACAAGGACCTTGTTTTGGGGATCTAGACTGTGTTTGTGCAGCTTATAGGAAAGGATGGCATAGGGTACCTTATGGTCGGTCCACTCCATGTGGAGAAACCCCAGGCAAGCTCCCCTAAACCCTAGATTGACTGTGGGAAGTGACAGGTAAAGGATGATGAAAATAATTCATCACCGACCTTGGAAAGGTACATTTGAATAGCTGGTGTCCATTTACTTGTCAGCATGCCGTTGGTTTCATGGTAAGAGCAGATTTCTGTGAAGTCAAGTCCTGCACACAAGACGCCAAGCAGCAACCTCATGCTTTGATCTCTTTACCTGCTGTGTATATTTGATTCAGGCAGTGTAAAGTCATAAGGACTTCAAGCATTAAGGTGATCTCTTCTGGGGCGTCTGATAGTTCCTGTTCCGCTACATCAAGGCCTGCCGTCCAGGTGAGGAAACAGCATGCTTCCCATCCCATTAATCCTCACAGTGGGACCAACAGTGGTCCTCCAGTCGGCCCCCTGATCAGCTCCTGACGCTGCATCAAGTCACCTCCACAGGCGCGCGGCAATGCTCTGGTTACCTTCGCACTGGGAATTAACAGGAACACGCGTGTGTCCGGGGAGAAATGGGTCCAATTAGTCAGTTGAACCACCTCCAAAATGTGAAAGGAAAGGTCTCCGTTACTAGAGCAACACAACGAATGCATGTATTGCAAAAAAAAAAGGTGGGAAAAAGCCCAAGCTAAGTATCAAGGACAGCTCCCCAGCCCTACTTTCTCCAGCTATTTCTCAGTACTATACCTGCCTATCAGTATAATTACCACTGGGGTCAGTGTACACCCATTGGCCCTAAGCAGTAATACATGTTACATTCCGGGCATGTTGGAGGGAAACTCCCCCTTGATTGAAGGAAAATGCAATGGAACAGTTCCCTGGAAAGATTTCCCAACTCTTGGCCATCTGAGATGCAGTTAAATGGTGTCAAGTCAACATTGCAGCTGCCAGTGTGCATTACATGACACGCCATTACGTCGAACAAATCCTCAGTGTAATCCTGAAAATACAATTGGGTACAACGTCAGTGTGTCTTAAGGGGGTTTGTTTGCATGCAATACATTTATACTCAACAGCGAATATAGCTTTTAGCATAATATAATAATTACACATTGCAAACCAGAATAGAGATTTTCTTTTGCAAGAAAAGCGTGAAAACGTTTTTTCTCACCCCGGATTAGTGTTTGCAGATCCTTCTCTAAGGCTGCATAAAACGCGAACAAACAATCAGAAGTTAAGGGCCTGAGAGGTTAAACCCAGGGCGAAAAAGGTCATCAAGCCCTCACTGATGTTTTTGCTTACGATACAGATTCAAGTTTTTTCTCTCGTTCTCATGTGATTAAACTCAAATACATTTTTTTTATGATTTTCTCTTTTTATTTTGCTTTATAAAACCCATCTGATTTAGAGTTCTGAAAAGAGGCAATCCCCGGTAGTATCAATGCACTTGTCTGAAAGACTAACACTGATGGTGTCACAGTGATGTCATCAGCAGTATTGTTTTTCTTCCAGTATTACAAACGAACGAATGAAGATGTGGAGGTTGCTTGTGGTGTTGTCGAGACGCCCAGCACCCATCGGATTGTGGACTACGGTTTTGAAGACTCAAGTTTGATGCTTTGGCCGTCGCCATCTTGGTTTTTGCCTATCCCCATCTTAAAATGATTGGAACAAGAAGAACCGACCAAAATGAGCTGTATTTAACATTCTGAACAAACAACTATTTGCTATGTAAAGTTACAGTGAAATAATGTATACCTGAGAGAATGAAGTTGCTCTTCCTCCGAGTGTGTTGCTATCCAAGCTTCTCAATGCTTTCATTACATTGCCTGGTTGGCCGTGGGGGGCTTTCAGTGCATTGTTGAGTAGCCGTATGGAAAATGTAGGATTCGGTGTTATATATTGTTTTTTAGAATGTATCACCTGATACTTTATGGAAAATGTATCAAAATTGTGGATTGATACATTCCTGGATTTTATTGAGAAAACCATTGGGTGTAATATGGAGAATGGAGTGTTGTACAACCGGTAATTTAGTCTCACAGACCTTTATGTTTCACTTTCTGTGAGTCGGGCTAATGTAATGCACTGAGGTATAATTATCACCTACCAGCTGTGAACAGTCAACCTTTGACTTTAACTGTAAGTTGAATGCAGAATAAAATTCCCACCTCCACATGACGACACTATACCAGCTATGGTAAGTGTATATGAGACATAACACAGCAGTCGCTGTTCATATATACCGTAATCTCCGGACTATAGAGCGCACCTATATATAGGCCACACCTGCTAATTTTTAAAAGAAAAAATAAATCGTACATAAATAAGCCGCACTTGTCTATAAGCCGCAGGTGTCCCCGTTGAAACATCAGATATTAACGCGGCAAGATGTTACAGGAAAGATTTTTTTAAACTTTTAATTAAATAAATGCCGGTAACAGACAGCTTTTGTCCTCTTTTTGCAGCGAGTCAGTTCTTCATGCTGCCGTCTCCAGCGTCTCACCATTGATTCATTGAAGCCGAGCGTACATGCAGCAGCTCTATTTCCTTCTTCGACAGCCAAGACGGATCGCTTTTAACTTGAAAGCCGCATCATATGCATTTCTTCGTGTCTTTTCCATGATGAGGGTGCGTGCACAAAGTGCAAAATGGGTGATCTAACGGGAGACACCTGGGCCAGTGCTCCAGGATAAAGCTCCGCCTTCAACATGGGTCTCTCTCCTATCACCCCGTGGAGGAGCGAGGACGGCCAAGCACTATTTGTCGCTGGGTAATTTGTTAATTTGGTAATTTGCCGTCCTCGCTCCTCCACGGGGCGATAGGAGAGAGAGCCTTATCCTGGAGCACTGGCCCAGGTGTCTCCCGTTTACAATCTCCGGGTTCCTGCCGTTAAAGGGACACACACACACACACACCAGGAACATGGCAAGGAACCGTCACACCCATGGAAATCCATCAATTAGCCGCATCGTAAAAGCCGCAGTCTCAAAGCGTGTGAAAAAAAGTAGCGGCTTATATGCCGGAATTTACGGTAATAATAATAATAATAAAAGTGCAAAATGTCCTCCTTTTGCTAAGTGCAGCAGCTGTGTTAAAAATGTCTCTTTGTAACGCGTGGCTTCTTCACCTGCTAAGCAGGCCAGCCAGAGGCAGATCAGTACTCACTCAGGTAGAAATAAGGTGATCACGGCTTCCTGAAATGTATTTGTTCTTGTCAAATTGAGGGCTGAGGGCCAGTTTTGTCTGAAAAGCAATATCTATCTGCAAAAAAAAAGAGATTTATTTTCTATAACAGTCATCAATTTCAAGGGTTAGGTTAAAGTTTTGGACATGTTTGTCTTTGCGATATTATTAATTTGCAGCTCTGAGCCAAGTCATGTCCACAAAATCAATACAGCGCCCACAGGTTACAATTAGGTGGGAATTAATAAGTGCCACAGGGCTGTTGTAAATAATCAAGGGACAAATACTGCAAATCCTGAAACCAAACAGGAGTAAAACACCCGAGTACGGCGCGATTCGAGGATCAATCAAAAGGCTTTTATGGAAATGGTTGGAAAAGAGAAAGATTCTGAAATCGAGCTGTGATGAATATGCTGGTGCAGGAGAGTGTGCAGAAATCAATAGCAGATGATTCATTTCTGGCGGCGTAATGGTAGCGAGCTGAGTCCCCCAGGAAGTCTGAGCCATTTCCAACACTGTGTGTGTGTGTGTGTGTGTGTGTGTGTGTGTGTGTGTGTGTGTGTTCGTGTATGAGTGGAAAGGTGGGTGCATAAAGAGAGCCTGTGTGGGCCTCTCTCTCTTTGTGTGCGTGTTTGGATTTGGGCATTTCTGCTTGTGTGTAAGCCTTAACAATATCGAGAAAAAGGCGTCTGTATGCAGAAAAGATGCTCCCAACATAAGATTATTTTGGGTGCAGTCATGACATCTTCAGCGGGTAACACTCTTGATTCAACCATAGGCTGCATATAAGAAGTGGACGTAGTCGTTGTGACGTCAGACAGTCGTTTGTGGACTGCCGTTTGAAAGCCTTGAGATATTTGGACTGCGTAGGAGTGACATAGAGACCTGTCAATCATAAGATAGCTACGCCCTAAAGCATACTCTGCTTTATCATCTATTTTACTCTAAATGGGATCATCATTTCCTAAATGAATATCAATTGAGACCATAAACTCATGTTTACAATATTTACTGAGGTAATGAATCAAGTGAGAAGTAGTCATTTTCTCATAGACATCTACACAATCTGACTTATTTTTGCAACCGGAGGAGTCGCCCCCTGCTGGTCATTACAAAGAATGCAAGTTCAAGGCACTTCCGCATTGGCTCCACTTTTTCAGAACCAATGGGTTGCTTCCTGGATTCAACCGAGGTTGATGCCGACCATCAATACATCGATACAATATGTCAACGTTTAAACATTTTACAACACAAAACTCAAAACGTCTGTTGCATATTAATCAATAGGGTGCAATCAAGTACTCCCAAACAAGCCCTGAAAGCAAAATCTTCTGAATATGGTGGTGTATAAAATGGACAAAAGAATTATATAATTTGGAAAACAAATTAACCATAAAATGCAAATTTCTATACATGACTTGGACTTGGGTCAGACTCGGATTGATCAAAAAAGACTTGCACCTCGATTTTGACTTCCACGTCAGTGACTTGTGACTTGCCTCGCACTTTAGGCTTTCGATTTAGAATGAGTTGTTGTCTCTCCAGGCCCAATCGAGAATACAATCAGCAAATCAACCCATTATTTCCTTGACAACGAAATTGCTTGGAAATCAATAAGCAGACCCACATTCCAGACAACCATTGTTGCCAGAAATCCTCACCTTTTCAACTGGCTTTTATTGAATCGATAATTTCTAAAGGTATTTTGAAAAAAAAAAAGGTAAACTGCTGCATCAAAGCTAAGGGGCTGAAGCGAGTGCTGAGAGATAATCTTTAGGTCAGGCTACAGACCGGGGGGGGGGGGCTTCACGGGGGCCAAAGACAAATAGAGAGGGGAATAGCAGATCTCTTCATTCTGCAGAGATTCATTGCTGCTGCCATGCCATAATTATCTCCACTCTGGGGCTTGTCGGCCGACCATTCTACAAAGCACTCATTATACGCTGTACATTGTGGGCGCGCTTTGTCTCTGTCGCTTCCCTCTCACCCCTTCCTGCTCTCTGTTCCTGTGTCTCGCTCCCTCTTCCTCCCCGTCTGCTCCGTCTCTGCAGGCGTGTGTGTGTCGGATGTGTTGTCACTTCTCACCTGGTGGGCCCGAGCCGCGTAATTGAACGACTCTGCCTCCCGACTTCATCTCTATCAAAGTGAAATGAGGCCGGCCTCCCAGGATATCTTCAAAAAGACGAGGCGGGGGGGGGGGGGTCCCGCAGCAGGGGTGAGGAACACAGGTGAAAATTACAGGTAGGACATGTCTCCAGTCTGTGTATTTAACCTCCCCCGGGTGTTAGACTGAACTTGTTGTGAAACAAGTAAATAGTGTGGCCTTGATATTGAACAGCAGAGAGCGGCAGGAGCACGTTCAAACCATTTATGCATCATTAAAACAGGTTGCACTGCACATACTGCATAGAAGTTAGTTGTTTAGAAGCCTAAATGTTCAAACCCAGCAACTGTGAGGTGGAAGTGTTAGCAGCAGGCTGAAACAGAAGTTTGCGTGAGTAACATTGGAGACACCGGCAAGAAATATCCAATTGAAAAAAAAAACAGCCCAGTGTTGCCAACATTTTTCCAATGAAGGTATAGCAGCGCTAGCTCCAAAAGTTCCTAAATCTAGCGAGAAAAGTTGCCAAGTCTGCAACACTAACAGCCCGTCTCTTCAGGCCACCCTCCAAAACCATGACAACATCTAATCATTTCATTTGTAGATATTTGTGCCAAATGAAATGATTGGACGGGTTTATTACAGTCCTGCAACAACCACTTTCACCATTTCTTTTCTCCTTTCTTGTCACAGCATCTCATGTATTGATTTCTGTCTGGATGTGAAGAAAATCTCAAGAAATATAAATACGGTGTCGAAAATAATGACCCACCTTAACAAAGTAAACGTTAGCTTGCTAGTATGATGGCATTCTTCTTGTTTCTAAATTCATGGGGGACCCTGGTACAAGCAGATGGAGGAAACGGCCGTCAGCAAGCACAACACTGACCAGTTAAAACTCTCAAATCAGAGATTTGGGTGCCGATTCAGAAGTCTAAAAACCAGGCTACATACTCAACACTTCCTCCATGTTTACCTTATATCTTGATGACATCACAACACTAACTCCACCAGTACAACAGAGTCAAGTCATACTCACCTCTCCATTGCTTTCAGTTTCTCTTTTTAAGAGAAATATTGTTTTTATTCATTTCCGGTGTGTCCTACTTTCAGTCAACACTTTCCCGTGATTGGAATTCTTTGCAGATTCATTCTTTACGAGCGAACCCTTACACATTACACATAGTCGTTTGATCCATTGTTCATGTACAGACATTGTTTCGTGTAGCTTTAAAATTCAACAAAAAACAGCAAAGTACAAGTGATTGGAATTGGGTCATTCACTCCCCCCTTGTGTTTTGTTTTGTGTTTTTTGCAGTGACCGTTTTTATTTGTTTGTACCGGCCACGGATGTACCGTAGATGCAGATGATAAGATTTCATATCTCATTACTCTGAGATTTAGACGCAGCAGAAATCTTATATATTGTAATATTGCTGTATTGAAATCTCATTCACTGTGCCAGATGCCTTCTGCCCTTGTTTGTGCACGCCGAAATTGGGGGTTTAAATGGATTTCTGTGCCGAAGGAGGTCCAATGGAATTCTATATCCTGACAAAACATTTGTCCTTTCTCCAGTGCCAGAGCTGATCTGACAGGCTTTACTGTAGCTCTCCGAACACCTGAGCGGGGCCCTGTGAATACAAATACATCACTACACCTCGTCTGCTTCATCCCGGTTTAGCCTGCCTGCAAGCCTCGCTATCTGCTTAATCTGGGGAGCCTGAAGTTGTAAATTCAATAAAGTAACCTCTCCTCAAAATTCCTACGTACGTCCGCTGTTGTGACATTTGTGCCGTGCGATCCTGGCAGTGAGAAAAAGAAAATAGGCCTGATCAGACCACAGAAAGGTTTCTCTGCTTGTTTGTGCAGAGCAACAGCATGGTTAGATTTCTTTACAGTATATTTGGTTCATTCAATTATACCGCCACGGTCCTGTTATTACTCTACAGTGGGTTTTTTGGCTTCCAATCTTTCCACATTCATCTGAGTAATGAGGGAAGCAGCCACTGGCAGATTACGACCATGGTGCAACATTTCGACTGCGAGCCCCGGAAAACTCAAAATGTTCCGTCGCGGCTTACCTCCTCGAGGGCAATCGTTCCCTATAAAGTAATTGCATTACCAACTGATCAAATAGTTTGTTCAAGAGAAACTTTGAGTGCATTCAGAATATAGACTGTACGTAAAGACAGGCGACGCAGCTCCACCGCCTCCCACTGTGCAAGAGTAAAGCTGAAAAATGTCCAAGTACAGGAGCTGCCGTCTTACGTTTTTTGACGTTATTGAGGTCTCGAGGTCCCGCCCATACACCCGCCCGAGCCAATTGTGAGTCAAGCGTGGCTGCAGCCTGGTAGCGTGAGAGCCGCCTAGCTGCTACATTAGCATGACGGTAGCTATTTGGCTCGAAAGACACAAGACTAACCGTAATGTCTAAATATCTATATAAATGCATTTATGATCGACACATGTTGATTTGACTCGTGATGCATGTTTATCAGTCAACGTTATCAGCGTGTCTGCTGATACTACCATTCCAGGATATGAACACGCGACGGTCCAACAGCGCTGGCATTCCTTACTGTCAGTGGAGATGTTGCTAAGCTAGCTAGCGACATCGTCAGTGAGTGTATGAACCACCGTCTGTATATAAAGTGCAGCATCAAATAACTGAATAAAACCCACATTTGTAAGAAAAATGAACACTAGAACATACAACAGCTACTAAAACTACTAAAAATGACATGGGGGCGGGGTTTATGACCTATACTGCAGCTAGCCACCAGGGGGCGATCAAGTTGTTTTGGCTTCACTTTTGTGGAGCTTTCATGTCATCCATCTTTATATACAGTCGATGGTTCCGATTTCAGCCCTGCACTCAAACAAATGCACTAATTCATGTGAAAACTAAACAACATGTCTAATAACAACTCTCACATGATTATAATATTATTTCTGAACACTTAATAGATTTAAATTACTGTGTATTTCCTGGCTCTGGTGAAGCAGTGACTCCCCTTGAAATGATCAGAGTAGTCATAAAAGAACATTTGACCCCCTCCCAGACAATCCTGCCTCAAACTCTTGATATATTTCTACCGCATCATTCTCCTCTTTGGTATTTGTCACCACCGTCTAGACTTCTACTCGCCGGAGGTGAGGCCTCTCTGCTCTGCACCGGCGACACACACGTGGCCCCCGATGCTCCCGGCTAGCAGCTTGTCCCCCCAGGTCCCACTGAGGCCGCGCATTCCCGCCGGCGACGGAGCGACAGCCGGTGCCTATGGACGTGCCGCACTGTCAGCTTGTTGAGCTGCCAAATCACAGCCCCTTGATGTTGGTCTTGATTGGCTCCGAATGAAACACAGAGCGAGCAGAGATCATAAACATTTTTAGAAACAAAGTGATTTCGAGGAGAGACATGTTTACTCCACAGGCTCGAGCCTGTGGGGTTCGTCTAATGCAGGGGCAGGGTAAGCGTGGAGACAACACTTAAATCTGTGATAATTACAAGTGATTTGGGGGGGAAATATAATAACTAGGAATTGTGCCCCGGAGGAAAGCGGATGAGGCTGTATGTCATGAGCAAACCCAATATGGCTGTCGGTCGGCCGCTGCGCCGTGGCATCACAACGGTGATCTTAATAAGGGAACATTAAGCAAATTACCTGCGAAAATGGACAGTCATTTCCATGCCCCAGGCAGCGCTTTTTTTCTCATCTGATTAGACCATTGCAGTCATTAATCTGAAAGGAGGCCATTCTTCAACAGCCACACGGCCCCGCGTAGCTATTCAGGAATGACGTTGTTTATTCATAACGTCGGGTTCCAAGCCGACAGGGGTTATGAGCCCGGGTCGGACACAGATGTATATCTTAATCGAACTCAAGCGGCTGAGCTCTCCCATACGTTACTCACACCGTTTAGCACACACACACACACACACACATACGCCAAGCCAGGGAGACAGTGAGACTGAGTTGTGAGTCAAGAACTTCTGAGTACTCGAGTAAATGGTTTGGATATGAGGCCAGAATTGAATATTATTGAATTGAACGTCTTTAATTTCGTGCACATATAAGAATTACACAAAAGTAGTAGCAGATGTAGTGGACTGAATGATTCATATGGATGAGCCATAAAATCAATAAAGTCCTCATTTGTAATTCACTTCTTTCTTTTCCTATAATACAGCTGTTTAATACTATTTAAAGTAATTACTGTGCAAATTGTATTACTGTACTGTGTATAAATCAAATACACCACAATACAGTACTTACTGTGTATAAAATGTAGCTTACTGTAGCACAAATTATAATTAGGCTGTAGCCTGTTACAAAAATACAGTCACGTCTGTAGTGCAAATAGGCTACTCAGCCACAGCCTGAAAATAAACTGGAGGCTATCATTGACTCACATCAAATCAAATAGTATAAATAATATAATCATTCATTTTTTTCCATAAGTCGTTACATATGAAAAGACCCTAAATGAACACTGTACTTGATATTTAAAAGTGAATTATTCAAACAGCAAGAATAATTCTGTCCCAAGCTGTTTGACCAACATAAGTGGTTTACACTGTAATATTTTATGAATGCAAAAATGACTGCGTGCTAGCGATTGGAAACTAAAGCACCAAAGTATGAAAAAAAAGTGATTCGCTCCCACAAGAGCACGAGACAGGTGGGCCACTGATGTGATTTGTCAAGTTTATCGCAGGTGAAGAAGATTGGTGGAAGGTCGGTAAGGCCAATGATTTCACTCAGGTGTGGCTGTTTTCACGAGGATGGCAGCCTTCTTTTACTGTGCTCTCTTATAAAATTACAATGTCCTGATTATGTTTTGTTTTTATGTTGTCGTGCAAGTTGCCTATATGGATGGTATAAAATGACCGATTCACGAATGAATTCAACTTAATGTTGATATGGCACACTGATCAACAAGAACACTTGATATCAAAAAGGTTGCCGACCCCACACACAGATATACTATTGATAGGAGCTGCCACTTCCATACCGCCTCTGACAACTCATGTAATGGGATGCTGCCTGGTGCTGGTCTATGGACTGACACCTGCTATTCACTGATACCACTGCACACCTCTTGACTGCAAGTATGAATCGACAGAGACCCTCCTTATCTTACTCGTTCACAGTGTGCCCCCCATAGGGAAGCTGCAGAACTGCATTTACCAATGCGCAGCAAGTACAATCATCATCATCATCATCATGGAGATGAAAATTTTGAAAAAGGGAGTTTTATTTCAATGCGTTCTGGAATGTGAAACGGCTTTAAATTACAGATAATTTCCTCCTCTTTTTGAGGTACAAGATGAGACCGGTTATTAGAATGTATTATCGTTAAACAGGAACAGTGACTAGATCAGATTACAGGACTGCAGGCAGTTCTTACCATGTCTCGGAATTAAAGTGGCACAATAGGATGTAGTGCACATGATGGGTATACTGAGAAGGGGGACATTTTCGTCTGCATGTCACGCTGAATGAAAATTGTGTCTCTCTCCAGTCCCACAGTAAGTAAAGAAACTGCAAAGGATTTCTGCCTACCCAGCAAGGAGCTGAACAGTTGACAATATAATTTCTTTATTTATTCATTTGCCTTTTCTTTTTTTTCTTCCTTTTTTTCGCCACAGTGGAAATAACGAGACATGCCCTGAGAGAACGTCCCAGCTCTCCCTGGTGTAATTGGTGCTGCATTCATTCTGATGTGTCAGTCACCCACTGCAGTAGATTTACAACTTCATCTGGTGTGGGTGAAGCCCTGTGAGAGCACTTTCCCCTGACAACTTTGTTTCGCAGCCTTACAGTGGCTTCTCCATCGCCAGCAAGGAATGGTTTCCTTAATATTTGGAACATTTTACCCGTTCAACAACCCTTAATATTTGGAGATTATTAAAAACATCTTAAAATATTCTAATAAACTACTTGAAACTAGCTTTTGAGACCATAAACTTGTGTTTACAATGTTTACTGAGGTAATAAATTGAGTGGAAAAGTAGGGTCATTTTCTCATAGACTTCTACTTACAACCAAGGAGCAAGAATATGCAAGTTTAAGGCACTTCGGCATTGGCTTCACTTTTGAGTACCGGAGGTTTCTGCCTGGTGGACACGTCACAGTCGCTTTATTGTCACCGAGTATATAACGAAACTGCAAAGCATAAACTGAGGTTGTGAAAGATGTTTACGGTTTCCTTCTCAAACACTCAATCCATCATTCAGTCCATTTTAACATATATTAGTCCCACAGAGTGTATGCTGGCATGCAGTGAGCCCACCAAGTAAAAGAGAAATACTCATACTTTAATATGACAGGAGCCATGGTTCACAGAGGAATAGCTGCACAGAACATCTCACAATGTCTTTGGGTGCTCCTGAAGAGTTGAAGATTAAACTGAGCCCAGCAGCCCGAGGATTCTTGGCGTCGGGCCCTTGTTAGGATAAAATAGGAAAAATACATGAGTATATGTGGCAACATGAGATCCCCTCTTTTAAATAATCGCTTCTGTCAATTTCACTTTCTAGGCAGCCAGTGTGCCCCATGCAGTCAAGATTCCCCTTTCAATTATTTACAGTATTGAGAAACTGGGGTTTGAATAGGCTGGACTGTTTCCCGAAAAGCCACAGCAGGCTCTCCAGCATCCTGCCTTCCAAATGAGAGCCACTTGTCAAGGTCACACAACGGTCCGTTATTAATTTGTCCCCCGACAATAACTTCCTGGGGTCTTCCCCATCATCTCTCATTGGAACAACTCAATCTCTTGCCATTTGTGTTTACAGAAATCAGCAGCATCAGTCGCCTGCAGACAGCCAATTGAATATTTCGCTCCCCCCCCCCCGCGTCTTTTCAAATGACCATGTAATGCCACCGCTGTTGCTTAGATGCGATCGGGAAGGTATTTCTTAGAGGCAGTTAATGGGGACAACGGTGCCTGCAGATGAGATTGCCTCATCACATTTTGGCTCCAGTCTGCAGTACTTTTGTATTAACGAAAGGCCACAAACGCTTTATTGTCACAGAGTATATAATGAAACTGCAAAGCATATACTGAGGTTGTGAAAGATGTTTACTGTTTCCTTGAGTTTTCTACAACGCATGCCAGAATCAACCGAAAAACAAGACTAATTCATCTCACGCCCCGCTAACAGCCTCTAGAGGCTGCAATGTGTCCATTGCATCGTGTAATGTGCAAGGGGATAAGGCCCAAGTGAACAGTCACTCTCAAACCAGGTGTAAACTGGTTGATCTTCAAATGCAGCGGCAAGGTGCATTCAATCAGCGCATGAACCCCGAGGTAGTGCTTCCGCAAGGTTCAGTGTTTTTGCACTCTCCCGAGGAAAATTAAGGCCCAATCCCACTTTCACTCTGAAACATTGAGGATTAAAGATGGAACCACATTTTTTTTTATTTAATAACATTTAATTTAGTTATTGAAGCTGTTTTGACAAAAACAAGTATGTAGATTCTTTGAAATGATCTCTCATATTGTGAGGAAAGAGCCTGGAACGTTCAAATCAGGGAGTACAACGTATAAAATAAATACCCACAATTGTACATAATATTTGTTGGTGTTGTCATGGTAACATGATATGTTGCAGCAAAGTGCTGTCCCATTCCTATTTACACCATTTCAAGCCCTCAGTCTCTCACACTCAACCACTTACCAGTGACGTCAGTAAGTCCTTGAGGGTTCAGGGTTTAAGACCATTGGGGGGGGGGGGGGGCATTGGGATTGGGCCACTGGCTCGTTAGCAGTTTGTTTGAGAAGCAATGTGGACAGCATGTGGGTACAATCCGGACTACGTGTCAAATTCAGGTCTCAATCATCATCATCCCCACACGGGGGGTTCTGCAGGAACTTGCTCAACTAATTTAAGCACTGAAGGTTAGGGGTCACCGAAATCATCCTTTTGTGGACCTTAAAGATACGGTTTGGCGTTGTCGGGAATTGGCATATGACGATGTCCACAGCAGCGTTATGGTACTCGAGGTCGGTCTTGGTGTCGAGACTGCACTCGAGACCAAGGTCTCGGAATCGACCGCATTTTGACTCAGTCTTGTCTTGGTCTCAGACTAAGAGGACTCTGGATTTCATTTAGAGACAACAACTTCGACTGCCTGTGCATTGTCTCTGATGAATTTGTTGACATCATTACTGTGATTGCTCATAGAAAACAAAGTGAAATTCCCACACATAAGAGGGAGTTGTCTCATGGGGTACATCTAAAAACGTGTTATAATTTCAACTGATCAAACTATGATGATTTTGTTGAATTCCAAATTGATAATAATTAATATTTAGGCATCCTGCTCCCCGTGCACTCTTGCTGCTCGTCTGTATGGGCCCCATCTGTCTCTACACAAGTCATCCAAACTGATCAAATCATATGGACACAATGCTAGACTTATATCCAACAACAGGATATCTCTCATCTTCACAGTTGCGACGTTCTTTTGCAAGAAATGTGTGCGTTCCATTAGCCTATAGATGTTTAAATCACGATGTTGGGCTCAGTGTTCGATGACTTGTCAGCCATCGCCGACGGATGATGACGTCATTCAAAACGGCCCAACCCAACTCGAAGATCCTTATGTAAATTGTTTATACTGTAAGTAGCCTGACTGACTGACATCACCGGCCTTCGACTCCATCGCAGCAAAAGAACGCTCAGCGCTAATTAGTGACATAATGATTTTGTCCTCTACTTGTGCGGCTCCCTTACAATCACTATCGGAATCTCTGCTGACTGTCACAACCAATGCAGACACTTTGCACATTTATCCTGCCTGACATCCTGGCGAACCACCATGAAATACTGAGGTCCAGCTTTGGCTACTGGAGTACAGCCAGAGGCAAGAAGTGAGGGAGTGTGTAGGGACGAGACAGAGGCAAGTGGAACTTATTCTGTGTGTGTGTGTGTGTGTGTCTGCACAAAATGAGTGCGAGCCTCTCCCTTCACTTCAGAGGAGTCGTCCAAAGCTCTCTTGAGAGGATTTCGGTAGAAGACATCGAACAGGCAGGGAGAGTTCATACACCCGACAGTGCTCCGTTGTGATGTGAATTATGCAGTGTGGAGGCATTAGGCTGAATTATTCACCCTGGTCAAAGGGAGCCTATGGAGACCCATCACAGACAGTCCAAAAGAACAGAGCCTGTTTTCTCTCATTTCCTACAGGGGAATTATCTGATGGAAGATTTCTGAGCAGCTCCTAATCTCTATCGAGGTCTGTCAAGGTGTTATGAACATCTTACTCATGTAGGAGGCAGCTCTTAGTGATGTTCAACCCCAGGGGACGCTTCAGTACAGTTCACTCACTGGTCGAGCTGCAGTTGTTTGTTAGGTTCCTTAAATCTTTATTGTTGAAAAACATATCGAATCCACTTTTTTGTAGTGAACTTGTGTAGTGAAGTGGATGTGTTGTGTAGTGAAGGGGGGGTGTTGTACAGTTAAGTGGGTGTGTCCTATAGTGAAGTGGGTGTGTTGTGTAGTGAAGTGTCTGCGAGACTGAATCTAGACCCTTCATACAGCCCTCACAGCCTTTACCAATAAGGTGTAGGGCCTGCATGCTGCCTCTCAGTGTACTAAAAGCTCATTGCTAAGGTTTTTGTGTTTCATGTTTCCAGCAGCTACAGGTATCTGTTTTCAACAAAAAATACTACTACACTAATAACCTGTCCAGCAGGGATCAGCAGACGGACAAAAAAACTTTACTTAGGAGGTGGTGGAGACCAAAACAGAGCTAAAAGACACGTAATGAACGCCAATGTTGCCCCATGTCTGCTGGAAATTTTGTACGAAAACTAGAATGACAGAACAGACTTTAAAAAAAAAAGATATGAAGCGCACATACAAGAGGAAACTACAAAAATGGCGGACACAGCGACAAAAAAAACCCTAATACAGCGAGGCCGAAGTACCAAGCCGACAAGAATGTATCAAAATGAGAGTGAATCTAAAGCATCTTATTACATTTTTTTCTGAGTGATTTAGAACAGGCATGTAATATTTCACTTTCAGAAATGTTTAAAAATGTTTCGAAAGCCGCTACACTACTGTGTACACTGGCATTGTGTTTTAACTTTAGGAATTGCTTGGGCAGTTAATTAATCGAGATAAATTGATCGGTGTTCCTGAAGTGTACTGTTGAAAGAGTGGCCCAGACGAGTGGGCGGTGTAAACACTAGTTTGTTTTGTTCATTGATTACCATTTGGATCCTCGGGCTAAAACCAAACCCGATACAAATCTGCCACTGCTCGTCTCCTCCAGACGTGTGACTCTGTGCTACACAACAGAAGACAAAACCAAATCTCTGTATCATGGCTGTATGTCCACATGTCCGTCTTCAATCACACTTCTTTTTAATGAGATGCAAATGTGATGATTTTGCATTCGCGCAGCTGGGAAATTAGGCTTTTAGGGCGGGACTGGATTGGAACGATCAAACGTTATTATCCTAAACAAAATCACAACTCGTGTCAAGTGATAAATGATGCCCATAATTAGCACCAGTTGCTTTCACGTGATTTTGTTGCCTGTGTGTTGTAATCAGGTGAAGTGTGATGCACTAAAGACTCTCAGAGGAATATAAACTGATGAGTGCTAACAAACAGAGGAAACACATCTCCTCCTGCCACCAGCCCTGAAATATCTAACCACTTTTAAAATGAAAGCGCAGCAAAACGCAACTTCAGGGTGACTTTCACTTCGTTTAAGAAACAGGTTCTCTCTTTTTTTTTTTTGTTTGACGGTGTGACACAATGAGGGCAAGCCGCTAGAATGAATTTGACAATGGCAGATTAAAAGATAGATAAAGGGAATAGATAACAGCAGGAACGATACTGAACAGATGTATATGAGGTGTGGATATGACAGGGTGGTACAAAAGAGCAAATATGGCAGGAGGACCCCGGAAAATATGAAATATTATCAGTATAAACAGCAAAAAGATATGGATATGAACTCCCAACTCATCAAATATGGACACTTGGTTACCCCACGCTCCGAGGATCCCTTTCGTCTGTGTATGAGACGCACTTGGCTTTCAACTAACTCCAATGTAAACCCATCCGCATCATTATTAGACGGCCAGAGCAGCTGACGTAGTTTAAAGAGCAAGAAAGGGAGGGGATGTTGGATGGGTCACACAAACAGGACCTTCACCCAGGAGACCGGTGTTTGTGTCCTATGTGAATCCAAGTCATCTTTGACAAATTTTGCTGTCTTTTGATACATAACTCATGTATATATATATATGTAGACTATATGCACAGCAAATTAATGAGTGATGAAAAATAAATGAATTATATTTATTTATATCTTATATTTATTTTCCGTGCGTTTTCCTACAAAAGCAAGCAACAGGTGTCAATTTCCGGCCTTTTCAAAATAAACTTCCGTCTTCACAGGAAACAACTTAGTTAGCGTTAGGCAACAAAAGTACTTAGTTAAAGACCGCCATTTGGGTTAAAATAACTACGGAAGTTACGAATTCTATGTGACAAATGAATGAACCTTGACTTCCCGTTTTACACGGGGAGCAAAAAGCAATCTCCACGTGCCCTGTGTTGGCTTTCACGACCTTTATACTTCCTGGTTCATGATCACGTGGATAACATACAATAGGATTTTGGGTGATATCTACGAATTACGCAACATTATTTTTCATAGGTGTAGCTTCGAAAGCTTGTATGAGAAGAGCCTGTCCTATTATCGCAGGAATGTGTTCTTAGCCCGGATAAGAAGTTTCAATGGTTCCTGCATCAAAATCAGTATATCCAACCAAAACGTCCCATATTCTTTGTGTCGTTAACTAGATGTCATATCAATAAGCCGAGGGGCCATGTGAGCAGGACGATTTGCAAAGATTCGCTCAGTTCTCTGTGAGGGATGTAAAATTGGACTCACTACACTAGCAGCCCAGGGATTGTAGGGGTGGGTAGCGTTCACGTTAGATCTCCTCTCTCCTGTTTTTAGGAGTTTTAGGTAAGCGGTTTTCCTTTATGTTTACTTTTTAATTTGAGTATGTAATGTTAGGTTGGTTTCAATTTTTGCTGCTGCTTTGCTGTCAGCCCACCCTGAAGCCAAAATGTCCCTTTAACAATGTGTGAGAAATAAATACTTCCTTGCTGCCGGTGGTCCTTGGGAGCTGGGAAGAATGGAGTCTCATTTTCATATTGCACCTTTTCCCCTGGCCGAGGTGTAACACTTGAGATCAACGATCAATAACAGTCAATATCACTTCTACTTTAACGTTTTAACGCTATCATTGTGTGGTGATGCACTGCCAGTTTTTCAAATTTGCACACGGAGGAGAATACATCATTTTGACCGTGGTAAAAGCAGGCATTGTGATGGATTGCCAAACTGGAAGGAGCTTTGATTCTCCACTTTAACTTCATAGTCCCTGTGGGGATATTGGTTCTGTTCCAAGCTTATTCATTAATTGAAAATACACAAACTTGGCAGACACATTTCCAATGTTGGAATAAAATCATGAGCAATCATAAAATCATGTTTCCTTTGAGTTGTGACACGCTCCCGTGATCTTGATCATCTGGTGTGAGGTGGTCATAACTAAGTCATCTTAAATCAGTCAGTTTTTTATGCATGTAATATTATTAGCAGTTTTTTGTCTGGGATCATGCATATATTGAAGTTCTATGACGTGAACATTGTCATCAACCAATAGGTGCGTTCTCTGCAGGTGACTCCTCCTGTCTGCTCTTTTGTTAGTTGCTCCAATACGAAGACAAAAACGCAGACAACACAGCAGACCAGACACCGTGGTAGCGATGTGTCAATCCCAAGGTAGTCACGCACTAAAGCATACCCTGCTTAATCATCTATTTTATTTGAAATGGGACCACAGTTTACGAAATGAACATCATGCAGTGTTGAAGAAATGTGAAACTACCGTCATAAACTCGGTACAATGTAAATTTCTGCTCGTTAAATGCATATGGTCTTTTCAAAATAAACTTCCTGCTTCACAGGAAACAACTTAGTTAGGTTTACGCAACAAAACTACGCAAGTGTGGGTTATTCAAACCCAAATTCGCTGTTTCGGTTAAAATAACTACGTAACTGAATTATGCAAGTTACGTGACAATTAAATCAGTGTGGACTTCTTGCGGGGAACCAACAGCAGTCTCCGGGCTGAAAGATTTAAAGTTTGTTTGACGCATCCACCTGCCTTGTATTATACTTCCTGGTTCATGTGGATAACATACTGTGTTGAAGAAATGTAAAACTAGTGCCATAAACTTGTTTACAATGTTTAATGAGGTAATAAATGAAAAAGAGGTCGCGTCATTTTCTCATTGACTTCAATACAAGCACACTTCTTTTTGCAACCAGAGGAGTCACCCCCTGATGGCCATTAGATAGAATGCAAGTTTGAGGCACGCATTGGCAGCCGGAGGTTTTCATGTGGGGTTAGTTGATAAAAAAAACCCTCATCGTGGAAGGTTTGTAATACTGACAACAGCAGTGTCAGTTTAAAATATGAGTCACATCTGAAAATATATGTTAACAGCGCTAAAAATAAATAATACATATTGAGTATCAGCAGCAGCAGCTGAGCACGGTGGCCTGTGGTGTGAACACAAGCCTTATCTTCAGTCCCCCACATCAACATGTTTCCTAGTTGCTGCTTGATAGCTGCAGCCCACCAGGGTCCTTTTCAGCACATGGTGTGATTCTGTGTTTCCCAGCAGGCGGTGAATCCTGCGGTGAGAATACATCCACAGAGTGCAGCAGCTGTGGACACAAGAAACCTTTCTTATACATTTCACTGCAAAGCTCGACACACTTGTGACATGTCCCGTCTTCTTTCACCAAAGGTGACTGCTGTTAGTCAATCGCTCTTCACAAAGAAAACATTCCTATCCTCTACTCAGTTGACAACAAGCACGCTGCCATTGACTTGTTAAAACTTTCCTGTTCGCCGGGCAAACAAAATACTTGAGATGACGTCGGGATTGCTGTTTTAAAAAAAAGTTTGACTGGCGTGTCTTTTCAAGCGTTCATCAGCGGCACGTAACCTGTGGAGAAAGCCGAATCGCGTAGCCGTCGTCACTGATCTGCAAAAAAAAACGCCGGCGTGAAAGGCTAGTTCGCTTTTGTCGTGATCCCAGCCTCGCATTTTTTACAGAGCACATAACAGTCCACGTATGAAGACCTGACAATGGTTTAAAACAGCTGCCCTCCGGAGAGACACTGCAGTGGTTGATGGCCCATTCTCTGCAAACGGCGCTCCTTTCATTGGAGGTGACTTCTGAATGGCAGCCTGTCTCTCTCACGAGAATGTGAAGACTCAGTCTTCCTGTCAGCAGGCGCTGCCTACCCTGACATGTATTAGACCTCCACTGAATTAATAAGCTCCCAGGCAAGACAAATCCACGTCCTGTATGGATGTAGCCCTGCTGATAAAAACCACAGAAGCCAAACGATTACCACACAAACGGTTAAAAAAAAGCAAAAAACGATAAGAACTCAAAAAAGAGGAGAAACAAATACATTTGTCCAGGCATGATGGAGTGTCCTGAGGGGCTTTTACATAATATTTCAGAGCGCACACACAAAAAAAAGCACTTCATTGTCTGTTATCTAATAGCACACTGTGCAGGGAGGTAGAATACGGCACAGTGGAATCTGGGTCACACTTGATTTGAATAGCCAATGCTGATACTCAGCTTATTGTCAAGCGATATTAAAGACTGAGTTTCAGGTGAGTCAGAAATGGTGAAAAGATGATACAGTGTGGTTGGATAGGGGTTCACCTGCAGGTCATAGTGGGGGTTGCAATGTGGGTATGTTTTAACAATTTGAATAATCAACAAAGCACAAACTTGATTTCTGAATAAGTATTCCTTTTTTAAAGTTTTTAATGTTCGCTGGCATTCAGAAGGCTTAAAAACCATAAGAATACATGACAGACCAACACTTATTTTCTTTTTTTAAGGGACAATAAGAAAAAAAATGAAATATTTATTATTATTTAAACGAGAAGATTCATGTAAATTGCAGGTTTGTTGCATACAGAGCTGGAATTGGGACGTGGTTAGCCCAGCTCTGCCTTAAGACTGGGGGAAACCGTAAACTGGCATCGGCCCAGTTAAAAAATACATGTATCAATTCCTCTAAATTCACTCATTAACGCATTGTATTTTGTTTATTTAATTTGTATCCAAACAGCACGAAAGAAAAAAGGACCAGGAACACACCTAGTCTTGTTATCACTGTGTCTGCTGTGTCTCTGCCTGCTGTGACCGTAAACGGTAAAGTTGTGGGCCAGACAGATAAACAATGAGCTGAGAGTCAATATAAAGCTCCGTAAAGCCAAGCCAAACCATTTCCTGTGGGTTCATATCTTGGCGAGACCACTTTCACATTGACACATTGCCTTCCTATTGTCATTTGATACATTGTTACAAAAAAAAAAAAATATATATATATATATTGATTGTAGCTGCCTTAATCACAATGATTTTGATGAGCGTAAAGTGTTGCTGCAGATTGCCGAGGGAATGTGTTCCATTCATTTCAGTTCACTATCGAGGTCAACCTGCAGACACTTGAAGTTTTTATGAGAGAGAAGTCTCTGTTTTATTATGTATTACGATGACCGTATACTAAAGCATTAAAACTGTGAACTCATGCAATAAAAAAGAAGTCTAGAGCTGTATTATGTTTTGTATTTTTAAATCAAACCTTGAACACATAAAAAGCCAACGCGGACATGGTGAGAAGTAGAATTTGAATTTGACAGATGCTTGTATTAAAATATGGCTGTTTAGCAGCCAGCTGCCATGGCATTGTTGCTACACTAAATTATTATAATATAGGCAATTCACAACAATGGCTTTGATTAATTATTGACTCAACAATCAGCGTCGGTGACACATAAAAAAAAAAAGCCCTATTCATGGCTTGATCTAAATACGAGCGCAATTAATTGCTTTGTTCAAAATGGCATCAGGGGTCCAAATTTGCAATTGTTGATTAATAATTGAGCTCCATCATGTTTTGCTGTTTGCTGTACAGAGTTTTACAAATTGTTTCAAGGATAGCTGTGTGAAGCCCTTCATCACTGATTACTTTTTTACAGCACAAGCTAGGCCATCAGTTACTTTACTCCTGGTCGGTCGATTTATATTCACCGCCAACGTTTAGGGGCCAACACAGGAAGTAGTAGTGTGTCCTCCCTCTAGCGGTGTGACCGAGCTGTGATCGGACCGTCGATTGTTTGGCACTTTGGACGACGCGTTTCCATTTAGAAAAAAGTCTCTGCTGACCTCTGCTCGATGACACTGAAATGCAATACGCTTCTTCACATTGATTTCTGACACCTTAACGTAGCATGGATAATTCAATAAGTCTTCCATATGAACATTCACCTTTTTTTCATACTGGAATCGTCCAATATTAGACCTGGATCCGTGACAACCTCTGCTCGGACCACTGTCTGTCGAGGTGCATCGAATCTATAAAGTGACACTATACCGTCTGTCACCTAACACCAAGTTCAACATCAACACCGCACAATCCAAAAATGAACACGCAGCCTCGGTCACACAGCATGATGTCAATTGAATTTGTTAAATCCGATGGGGCATCCATGTGAGAGCCAATGGGGCCGCTGTTGCTGTTGCTGACTTTTGATTTAATAAGGGAATTGAGATGGTGATTGAGGTCATCTTCCTCGCCCGCTTCTTTCAAAAATAGTCTTAACATCTGAGCTCATGAGACCGCCTGCACTCCCACTTCCACACACTGCTGCTGACATCTTAATTTTCCTTCTGCCAGGGCAGGTTTACTCCTCTGCAATCTTTCTGAAGAGGATTAAACACAGGCCCATTTTATTCATCTCCAATTCCAATAGAAATGTTTTAGCTAGTGGCAAAAAAAAAAGAAAAGACAAATCTTATTTGCTTCAGTTCAGAGGGCTGTTTGCTCATCTAGGACAACAGAGAGGACTCACAGGTGAAACCTGCTTGATAATTGCTCTATTTTCCACATTCATTTTCCTCTGCCGTGTTTACACACAGGCCACGGGAAAGAGAAAAGGCTCCACAAGTGAAGTCATTACGCAGGGGTCACAGCCGCTGGCTTCCCCGACCATGGCGGGAAGTCCGTCTCCTCATTCTTTTCGTACGGCCGCATGCCGCTCGGGCTTTCTGCAGCAGACTCATTCAGCCGGCAAGCGACCTGCTGCAGCGGTGCATTCATGAGGTGAAGTACCTGACTGCTCTCCCAGGAGGTGGGCAACTTCGGCGAGTTCTCGAGAAACAACAGCACTCGGCCCGGGCACGTGGTGGTGGTGGGAGGGGGGGGGTTGAGCGTGGACGGACCGGACTCCGCTCCTGTCTAATCGCAAAGAGACGCCGACTCCCAAAGTGATGAACGAGCGTTCCTGCCTCATTATTTTTTCAGCTCGACACAGGTTGTCACTTTGGCTCGGCGGAGTCAAAAATAAAATTCCAGACTCCTTCCTCCAGACTCATAGTTTGAGCTCTCAGTAGACATCTTTATTATCCTTGCCGGTGGAGGCTGCGCCGCACACAGTGTTCCTGCTTTTTGACAGTAGAAAGACATCTTTGTTCTTTCGTGTGGCTTGGGAAAACAGAAAGAGTTGCATCTGATAATATGGGGGGTTCAAAATTAAAGATTCAATTTTACTATAGCTGATTACACATTATTGTATCAGGTCATCTATGACACTAAAGCCACCAATGTCCTACCTAAGCCACCTGGAGGCAGTGATTATGCAGCTAGTGGTTGGGTTTGCTGCAGCACCTCCAACACCCCTACTTTCACTTTTTTTGTCTCCCTGCTTATGGGTTATTGAACAAAATGTTCTTCCATTTTATTAAAATTATGTCTGGGGTTACAAAATCAATTTTAGACCTGCAATTAGAATCCTGAGCCATTCCAGGTTGGGAACGTCTGTCATTATTGCAAGTAGGCTTTAAATTGTTGAGTTTCATTCACGATAATTTAACTTGAATAAATAAAATGAAATATATAAATCCCTTATTAGTCCCGCAGTGGGGAAATGTATTCTCTGCATTTAACCCATCCCAAGTATATAGGGAGCAGTGGGCTGCTGAGAAGTGCCCGGGGAGGAGTGAAGGGTTCAGTGTCTTGCTCAGGGACAAGTGGGAGCCAAGGATCGAACCGGTTAGTGGACGACCCGCTCTACCCCATGCGCCACGGTCGCCACTAAAAAGAACACGATGAACAGCATATGAGCGGTAAACTGGAATTATTGAAAGAAAACAGTATTTGTGTTAACAACAGCAAGTCACAGCAGCAGAGTGGTGTGTATGCCATGTTTCTGGGTGATGCTTCAAACTAACACAGGACTTTCACCCAGGAGACCTCTGTTTGTGTGGAATGTGAAACCAAGTCAGCATTGACTTATTTAACAGTAGATTTGTTATGTAACTTACATAGCCACAAAGTCACAAACTTGCTTACATATTATGCAACAAACTTACTTATTTTATGTATCAAACTTATTTTACGTAATAAACATACTTATTTCAACCCAAACCACCAGGCACTTTTGTTGTGCAAGTAGAATAAAAATCGAAGTAAACCTACGTTGGAAGTTTATTTTGAAAAGAGACTTGCATGTAATAAGCGGAAACTGTATGTTTCCTATGAACACAGAGGTTTATTTTGAAAACACACCAGCGAAAACGGACACGGCGTCTCTGACACGTCCAAAACTTTGGGTTGGGAGTTGTGAGTGAAAACATGTTGACTGAATTTACCATGCAAACCATTAGAGTACAGCTTATTTCACACCCACTCTGTGTTCTGCACCCTGCCCTACTACCAAGTTGTCTTGACTCAGCCATTATTAGGCCATACGCCTGCTTCTATTTGAGAATTGACAGTATTACCCATTCATGTGAAAAACGCCGCTATCGTCAGCACAAAGTGTACAAAGCTCTGTTCTTCTAAATAGCCTCTCAATAGGACTCTTTCATGTTTATCTGCTGGAATGAATGCTCTTTTGCAGGTGAGCATGCTGAGGGAGAATCTGCAGTGGGTCCCCTGACAGAAGAGAAATTTTAATTAGCATTGCTTGCAGTTTGGGTCACCAACATAGACATCCATCTGAGACTGTTCAATATTTAATTAAATGGCTCTTGCTTTACACCTTTGTTCACCTCAGAACACAATTCCCAGCAACACCTTTTATTCAGCTTCCCAATTAATCAGTGCAAAACACTTAATGAGAAACAGCTGTCAGAGCAAATACTCAATAAATCCCAAAAGCATCAGTTTGCTGTCGTCCTAAGTAATATCAGGTGCCTAAAGTGTTACGCAGAGGCTGAAGAGCAACAGATTTCATATCATGTTCAACAGAAAATGCATCAGTGTTGTCAAATGCTAGAACATCTTTTGACGGTGTCTAAAAGGCGGGTTGGGGGGCAAACTCATCACTCACTATCACCCTCATCTCATTTATTATCCACTTGCACTGAGGAATCTGAACAGTTTATCTTCATCACTTGTCATGTCAAAGTAACATCAGGAAGAAAGTAACACAAGTGTAATGTGTGTACTGGATTTGGAACATGAATGTTTTTTTTAGTACTGGGCAAGTTAACGCGTTAACGCATTAATTAATTAACGCCGACAATTATTTTATCGCGTGTTAACGCATTTTTAAAATTTATTATAAATTTTTTTTTCTATTTTTATTGAAAGACAAGAGACAATACATATACATAACAACAATAGGATGACAAAACAGTGGGATAAAAGCCAGCAAACATCCTATAGTCAGTTTGAGTGTGTGTGTGTGTGTGTGTGTGTGTGTGTGTGTGTGTGTGTGTGTGTGTGTGTGTGTGTGTGTGTGTCCTTGAGCCTTTTGAGATGGGGAAAAAAATTATTATATTATAATTTACAATATATATATTATATATAATATATATATATATTATATAATCTATAATATATATAATATATAATTAAAAAACAACAACAAAAAGCAGGTAAGTATTTTAAATGTATTCTTATTGTAACAGACTGTCTCATGTTTATCGTTTTGTATTAGAGATATGATGTCCCTTCAGGGTTGCCATAGAGAAAAGGCGACTTCCACTTCTGGTCGAGTGGGGGGGGGGGCAGAAATAAAGCGAGAAGCCGTTATTATACCGTTATTGAACGTTACAAGGTATAACAACGAGAATGTCCAAGTAAGGGCGGGGTTAGACGGGCGGTGGAGGTTAATGGGTGAAACAAGCACAGGACTTTCACCCAGGCCACTGCTGGTCTTGTCCTGTGTGAAACCAAAGTAAACGTTGACGCTTGTTCTGTAAAGATACGTGAGAAAGTAGGCTTCGGGCAGTTGTTCTTTATTTACACTCGTTATAGTGTTACGGTTGTTGCATTACGTTGTTGCATTATGTTTGTTACATTACGTTGTTACATTACGTTGTTGCATTACGTTGTTGCATTACGTTGTTGCGTTATGTTTGTTACATTACGTTGTTGCATTATGTTTGTTACATTACGTTGTTACATTACGTTGTTGCATTATGTTTGTTACATTACGTTGTTACATTACGTTGTTGCATTACGTTGTTGCATTACGTTTGTTACATTACGATTGTTACATTACGTTGTTGCATTACGTTGTTGCATTGTTTGTTACATTACGTTGTTGCATTACGGTTGTTGCATTACGTTGTTGCATTACGTTTGTTACATTACATTGTTACATTACGTTGTTGCATTACGGTTGTTACATTACGTTGTTACATTACGTTGTTACATTACGGTTGTTGCATTACGGTTGTTGCATTACGTTGTTACATTACGTTATTACATTACGTTGTTACATTACGTTGTTACATTACGTTGTTACATTACGGTTGTTGCATTACGATTGTTGCATTACGTTGTTGCATTACGTTTGTTACATTACATTGTTACATTACGTTGTTGCATTACGGTTGTTGCATTACGTTGTTACATTACGTTGTTTTACGTTGCATTACGTTGTTGCATTACGTTGTTACATTACGTTGTTACATTACGGTTGTTGCATTACGATTGTTGCATTACGGTTGTTGCATTACGTTGTTACATTACGTTGTTTTACGTTGCATTACGTTGTTGCATTATGTTGTTACATTACGTTGTTACATTACATTGTTACATTACGTCGTTGCATTACGGTTGTTGCATTACGTTGTTACATTATGTTGTTACATTACGTTGTTGCATTACGTTGTTGCATTACGTTGTTACATTACGGTTGTTGCATTACGATTGTTGCATTACGTTGTTGCATTACGGTTGTTGCATTACGTTGTTACATTACGGTGGTTGCATTACGATTGTTGCATTACGTTGTCACGTAGTTGTTTTGTTGCCGAAACCGAACCAATTTTTCATAACATTTTTCATAACATATCACACTTGCATAAATGCACGTGTCACGTGTCAACAAGGCAGATTTGTACTTAGATATTTAACGAATTTGTGGTTCAGACATGTTGACGTTTAACTTATCTCGTGGTTTGCAGAAACGTACAATGCCAATTTTATTCTGTCGACTGGGTTGTCTTGCTTTTGCATTTCAACAGGACACATCGTGGTCGTTGTATCAAATGGGATAATTTTTTGAACATTTTTCACTCCTGGATGAACCTACCAGTGACAAAAATACATCTACTGTATAGCCATTAGAATGTTTTGTGCGTTTGCCTCCTTGTTTAGTGCGATTCAAGTATGTCCTCTCTCCTGTTTGATCGCAAGGATTATTTGGAGGTTTAGTCTTTTAAGCCCTGTTTCATTTTGCAGGGGTTGTTAGAATTTAAATGGCTTTTTGTAATTGCCTAGGCAAATCTTGAAATAACATGAGGTGAAAAGCTTGGTTTTTGTTTTTTCCGCCCCTCCTCTGCACTCCCTCCTTGTTGTTAACCTCCCCATTCAGTCAACAAAAGAAACCTGTCAGAAATTTGGTTCACTTCATATGAGTCACGTTGCTGCTGCGAGTCTGGCTTTGATGCTGGTCTTTGCAGGAACGCTTTGAGTTTTTCTAGGCCCCCCCTATATGGAGGACATATTTGCCAATTATTTGCACAAAACCCCTGGGAATGAGCCATGAGAGACTCTAAAGTGCAGCATGCTGCTGGTGAGCACACATTGCAGTTGCAGGAGCTTCTTTGAATGTGTTGTGTTTGTGAGGGCTGTATAAGGATGCCTGAGATGGCCTGCGGTGAAAGCCCTTATCTCAGTGGTCCCCAAACTACGGCTCGCGGGCCGGACACGGCCCGCCTCCACATTTGGCCCGGCCCCCTGAAAAAACTGCAAAAAAAAAAAAATCAAATTTTTTTTAAATAAAAAAAAAAATCCTAGAGAGAACGGAATAATGTCGAAAAGGTTAGGTAAGAGAAAAATTTATTCAGAATGCAGGGTATTTAACCTGCAGTGGACAAACGATTATTTTTTTGTTCAATGCAAAGAAAAGGCTGTTTGTCTCATCTGTCAAGAGGCGGTGGCGGTATTCAAAGAATACAATCTGCGCCGACACTTTGAATCCCGTCACAAAGACAAGTATGATAGCTTGCAAGGCCAAATGCGAGCAGACAAACTCTCAAAGCTAAAAAGTGGACCGTTAGCTCAGCAGAATATATTTGTACGCCAAGCTCAGCTGAACCAGTCATCCGTTTCGGGCCAGCTTTCGGGTTGCTCAACTGATAGCAAGCAGCGGTAAACCTTTCACTGATGGAGAGTTTGTCAAGAAATGTATGAATGCTGTCGCGGAGGAGGTGTGTCCCAAGAAGAAAGATGTCTTTAATGCCGTGAGTCTGTCGGCGAGTACAATCACCAGACGCATTGAAGAAATCGGGGGTAATGTATATGCCCAGCTGCAGCAGAAGACGAAAGAATTTGACTTTTTTTCATTAGCCCTGGATGAGAGCACGGACGTGCAGGACACAGCGCAGCTGCTCATTTTTATTCGTGGAGTTAGCGCAAACTTTGAGATGTGCGAGGAGCTGGCAGCCCTCCAAAGTCTCAAAGGGACTACGACGGGTGAGGATATTTTCGGCAAAGTGTGCCAAACCATGGAAGAGTTGGACCTGGACTGGTCAAAGCTGGCCAGCATCACGACTGACGGGGCTCCTAGTATGGTGGGCGTGTCTCGGGGTCTAACAGGACGCATTAACCGGAAGATTGAAGAACGGGGTCTCACCGCCCCGCTACAAGTCCACTGCCTAATTCACCAGCAAGCACTGTGCTGCAAAGTGTTGACGTGGGATTCTGTAATGAAGGTTGTGGTGTCATGCATAAACGTCATCAGAGCAAAGGGACTTAAACACAGGCAGTTCCAAGAATTCCTGTCTGAACTGGAGTCTGCGCACGGAGATGTGCTGTACTACACAGAGGTCGAGGTTGGTTGAGGTCCGGGGGAGAGTTTTGAGGCGTTTTTACGAGCTGCTACCCAAAATTAACGCATTTCTTCATTCAAAAGACAAAACGGTCCCAGAGCTGATCGACCCAGAATGGAAATGGCACCTGGCATTTTTAACAGAGATTCTGCTCTGACAACTAAGCTGAACTTTTACCTGTTAAGATTGTGCACGGCACAACAGAAAGTTCATGTTCCATGGACTTTTTCTCTGTGAAGAACCCAGAGAGGGTTATTTGGTTATGTGTGGCATTCTGGAAAACAATAAATTTTTACGTTTAGGCACCCCTGCGATCGTCACACTTGTTCTGTTACAAACTGACCCCGGCCCCCCATCAGAGAAGGGAAAGTAAGACTGGAATGCGCTTTTTTTCATCCGTCGGGAAGCAGCATTGTTTTAAAAAGAACTACACAGAACCCACAATTAAAGTATCACTGACTAGAATTAGCAGAGGAAACAGCTTTGACTTTCAGACTGCTACATGCCTGTGGGGCACACTTTACCTTAACTAGGAACTCTCCTTTCAAAACACAAGTGTTTTTTTTAATCCCACAGTCAAGATAAGTCAGTGGATTAATGTAGAATCAAGCACTGTTAAAAAATATTTCTGCATCCTACTGATATGCAGGCAGTATGTAAATAAAGTTAATATCAGCAATGCAGCATACACCATCGGAGGGAAACGGCTCTGTGACAAAAAATGATAAACCCAGTAGAGAGGAAATATGTGGCTCAGTTAGCTGAGCGACGCACTACATTTAATGTGACATGGGACATGATTACAATGCCAACGCTCGGTATAGCGGCTTTAAGTGTGATTAACAGAGATAGGTGAAAGGTGGGCCCTTGTAGGATCGCCGTACATATCAACACATTTCACACGTGGGGAGCATTTGGAAGCAAAAGCAACTTTATTGATTCCTGTGAGGGTATTAAATTGCAGCAGTGAGGCGTGAACATAAGAACAACAAATGAAATGAATGGAAATAATTAAAAAACAAAGAAGAAAGTAGGGTGACCAAATCCGAATGCTCAATTCACTCAAGCAAAATTGTCAACATGCGCCCATCCACCTTGTTTATTTCATTACTGTTATCTGTAATTGTGTGTGCAAAGGTAAACGCAGTATATGAGGAGTTTTGATTTTAGTAGTGTGCATTAAAGTGACCCCAGCCCGCGGCCAGAATCTTTTTTGGCTATCTGATTGTTTTTACTCATTCCGCTGTTTGGGCTCAACTAATCAGTGAACGTTGGTTAACTTCAAACAAAGCAACCTGAGCCACGGCATGTAATGAAGGACTCCGCGTCCAGGTGCTGGGATGACAGGAGGTGGATAATTAGTGCTGTCACGGAAGTGTTGAAAGAGGTCGCCCACTTCCCACTAGTGGACGTGAGTATTAACATGGTAGCTGATTGACATTCATATATGAACATGACAGGTAATGAACGAAACAAGGGAAATACTCTTCATGTAGTAAATGATGCAGTCTGATCTGGAGCTCACAGCTGATATGTACGTGGTTTGTTTTCTGCCATAGTTACGGTTATTGTTGAATTACTCCTTTTTGCTTCCACGCTCCACATTAATATATATTCATCAATACATTCGTCGAGAGTCCTAGTTTCCACCCTACCGTCACAATTCAGTCATGTTATTATGAATGATTCTGCTCCGTGAAACGAAGAAGTGGAAAATTGTGAAAGTGGAAAAGAGATGCAAGAAATTTTAGGTCATTATCACCGTTATCATCTGTACCATGAGACTTAATAAAACTGCAGGCCTCAGTGGATTTAATCAACCCACTGCCTCCGTCTTGTACAACTATTACCATCGAATGAATCCAGCCTGTCCTCATTTGCTGATTCCCCCAGTGATTCATTGTGGCTTCACTTTACGTTGGCGGTCTACAGTATTGTCTGCGTCTCCGATGTCTTCCCTTGTTCTCCCGGGCAGTTCACTCACCTCCCGGTGAATTAAATAGTTCCAAATGAAGAACTGCCAGCAGCTATTCACTGTGAGCTTCTCTCCCCCCCCCCCTTCCCTTCTCTTTTCAACATCTCTCACAAAAACACAAAGGTGACCTCGGAGCCTTGTGTGTACCTCAAATCAAAAGGAGAGGAGTTGGGAGATACAAAAAAAAAACTGTCAAGGACTTTCAGATGATTCAAGTAGCCCATGTCTGGCTTAATAGAAAAGAAGAAGAGAAATAAACTAAGATGTATTCTGTACTTTTGCTCTCTTCAGTGTCTGTGCCATTCTGTCTGATGCATGTCGTGTTGTTTAAGTTTGCCAATTACAAATAATTACAATGAAATACTGACTCACTGAAGTTACTTAGTATTTTCTGCTAGTTTTCAATTACTTTCATATCTTTTTAAAGGGTTTGGATGTGGCGGCCGCTTATAAGCTACCTTACGCCTCGGTTCCCGCACATGCAGTCTACTCAGTGAGCAAGAGGGAGAGATTGATTTTTTTTTTTTGCACTAATGTTAATAATACAACAGCACTACAAAAGCTCTATGAAACTGATTAGCCTACAGGGAACATTTCAAAGACCAGGCCTGAAAAACAGACAGCTCCATTGACTGCTTTAATATCACTGTTGGCCCTGGGGCACCCCCTGTCAACGAATAGCGACAAATCTTAAAAGGAGTGTCCTCCTGATACAATACAATATGAAACTCATCAATATGAGATAACGCCGAGGCTGTACCAATAGTTCAAAGCTTCAAAGCTTTATTAATTCAAACAAACACAGGACTTTCACCCAGGAGACCACCGTCCGTGTCCAGTGTGAAACCTAAAGTCTACGTTGACTTTTTGTGACGTTAGACTTTAGTCACATGACTCATTAGTAGTGTTAGTCAAGCACAATCTTTTCCTGACCCTAACAAAGTATATTTTTGTGTGAACATTACATCCTGTAAAGACGGAGGTTTATTTTGAAAGGGCACTATGCATGTAAAGACTGTATATTGATACGCCATCCCCGATACGTCCAAAAGTGATGCGTTAAAGCATCAGGGCCACTGACCAAGCGTCGCCATTTGATTAGTTGGGCGCGAGAATGTGTTTGTTATTCACAACGGTACACCAATTGAATACTGCTGCACACATAATTGAAAATACAAAAGTTATGCATTTTGAGTTTTCAACTGCCTTTGGCTGATGTGGTGATGATGTTTTCCTGCGACTGACCTCCCTTGTCCACCTGTGAAAGAGTGTAGCACAAGATCAATTTGCTCTCACAAATTACTTCAAGCTGTATTATTCATTAATAACAATGGATCACATTACTGTGTAATATGAAATGGGAGGGGCTCGTAAATATAAACCCACAAAAAAATGATCACCAGCTGTGCAGTTTTCCCCTTAGCTCTATGAGCCTCTTTTATCTCAGTGCTTTGGTTTTCTGGCACTTTTATTGGCCCCATTTCCAGCAGCATTTTTTATTTGTTTGTTTTTTTGTGTTAAACCCACTGTACACTTCCTGCCCAGCACCAAACAGCAGACAGGCACAGTTAGAGACTAGCTGGTGAACATAGTGGAGCATTTAGCAGCTAAAAAGACGGATAGCGTTTTTTCTCAGGAGTTGGTGGATATTTATACATTCATGAGGTAGACTCCAACACAACTCCAAATTCTAATATATGTGTCTGCCCCGATGTGTAAGCAGTAGCAGTGGTTTGCAAATGTCGGTCACATCAGGTTCTCTAGCCATACTATGTCTACTTTATCTGAGATAAGGATAAAGGTCTGAATAATACAATTGTGTGCCACTCACTTCGACTCCAATTTATTTCAGGGGGAAATATTATACTCTTGCAGTATATAAAGAGTGAATTATGTTCTATCACATTAGCCATAACAATAAGTTAAAAAGATGGCCTGCAAACATCAGTGAATGCAGCATTAAAGCCAATGTGTTAAATGTGTATGTGAATTTTACCTTTTGTAAGACAATCCGAGTGAAAACTGGAGCGCAACTGGATGTGTTGTTTTCTGTTCAATCATTCGGATTATACCACTAAAACCTTCAGACATTGTTACATTGTACCCAGGCAGCAACCTCCGGTTCTTCAAAGTGAACTTGAGTCTTAAACTTGAATTGACTCCTCTCGTTACAAAAATATGTCCGATTGTATAGAAGTCTCTGAGAAAATGACCATAGTTCTCACTTGATATATTGTAAACATGATTTTAAGGTCTGAGTTCTAGCTTACCATTAACTACCCATTAATTGCCTATTAAATCAATAATAATAATATATCGTAATTATAATTATTTCTATTGTTATTATTTAGCAGAATTATGATTATTGTAGAACAGATGAAAGCCTATGTTATGCTATTGGTAACAATATTGGACACGGTGAAATAAAGGTAATTTAATAAAAAGGCAACAATAGCACTTCATATCATTCACATTTTTATCAGTGTAATAATGGAAAAAAATAACTTTCAAAGATCCAGAAACTGTATGACTATAAGGCCCACATGAGTGAGCGATGCAGCTGGTCATGCAGCAGGACAAGGCCCTTCAGCTCTCGCTCTCTCTCTCTCCCTCTCTTCTGCAGTGACATCCTTCAGTGTTTGCTCCCCGGCAGAGCTGGATGGCACAAGGTAGGGCAATAAGGAGCGACGGCAACAAGGAGAAGGAGTGCTGTCGTCCTCGCACTCAATCACCGTGAATTCATTTGGGGGAGATGGAGGAAGTCTAATCAGTCTCGCAGGATCACCCGTGGATCCTGTTCTATTCACAACAGCGGCATCTGCTCCAGCTGCATGAAGCGTGGCACTCTCTGCGGCGTCGCTCCCCGCTCTCAGGGCGGAATGACGAACGCTGTCTGTGCCCTCTTTTCCTCTCGCTCCTGTCAAAACACTGTGTAATTATGTTGAAAGTTCCAATTTCGGAGGGTAAGAGGCCCGTGTTTCTTTTCTGTCTTTCAAGTCCCAGCTGCTCTGCTAATGCCTTGTAAAACTCACGAATTACCACCATAAATAATCCTTTAAATGAGGCTTAAAGTACACAAGACTGAACCTCAGAAAGCAGTTGCAGGCTGCAGGCCATGTGTGGTCTCAAATCTGAAATGCATACCTCGTCATGTTTGCAGGTAATTGTTTTCATTTTTCTTTCGTTCTCATTATGTATTTGTGTGATTCAACACGGACACGGTCTAAAGAAATTGGGTATAATGCAAACACTCTCTCCATGTTCATCTTTGCAGAGGTGGAAGTGGAATGTACTGTCGGAAAAAAAGCCTTATAAAGTCATAAAGTTGATTCATTAAACCACTGCTGCTACTCCGTCTACATCCAGCGGACACTGCAGAACAACATTCAAGTCATGTTTCTGATGAATGAAAGTCCAATATTCACTCTCCTTTTAGCTGTGTCCACTATGTTCTCCTGCTAAGGCTGCTTTCATCCAGCGTTCGTAGCTTTACTTATGAAAAATAATGTCCCGATATTTGTAGATATTCCACAACATAATTTTGTATGTTATCCACGTAATCACGAACGAGAAGGTATGAAGACTGTGGAAGGGGAGGTGAATGGGTCAAACGAAATCTAGTCTTAGACTCAGGAGACCGTTGTTCGTGCCCCATGTGAAACAAGAAGCCAACATTGATTTATTTTTTTACATAACTTGCATACTTCAGTGACAACATGTAGTAATTTTAATCCAAAGGAGGACCTTTTACGAAATGTGTGTAGTTTTGTTGCCTCAACCTAACTTAATAGTTCACGACCTTTACATAAACCTACCCAAGTTTTGTTGCCTTTACTTAACAAAGGACTATTTTGAAAGGACTATGCATGTAACGAGCGTTAATGTACACATGTTGCTGGCTTTTGTAGGAAAACACAAAAAATGAGTAACTTTACGTAAGATATCAAACAAATGACTGTATGAGGATACGTTGACCTGCTAGCTACTAGCTGACAAGCAAAATTTAAAGGGCCAGTGTCAAGCATTTTGGGGGATCTATTAGCAGAATTGAAATATTCAGAGCTGCATTTCCATTCATGTATAATCCCCTGAAACTAAGAACCATTGTGTTTTTCGTTATCTTAGAATGAGTCCTTCACATCTACACAGGGAGCGGGTGTTCTTCCACGGAGTCCGCCATGTTTCTACAGTAGCCCAGAACAGACAAACCAAACACTGGTTGCGTCACTTGAAACGAGAAACATCTGTAACACTCTGGTATTTCATACGGTTATTAAATTTCAATCTGCGAAGTAATTAGGATTTATAACTACTTTTAGTGTTACAGAGGGATAGAGTAGCACACCGTGGTAATACTCAGAGTAGAAAATACAGAGTAAAAGTTTCTTTCCAGCACTTTTCACGACATTTTGTCGTAGATTAAAACATAGCTCAGTTGTAGCTTGGACTTGATCCCATGTGCTTAAAGCTTTGTGTATATCATTTATTTTAAACTTGATTAACAAAATCTAAAAATTCAACTCGTTTCAAAAAGTATTGCATTTCCTAAGATCAGCACTGCAGCTCTACAGTGTTCCCTTTAAGCATCAAAAATCATCATCCATTTTTCCAGTCGTTCGCTGGATAATGGATGTAAGGAGAAACTTTGTCACAGTCTGCCACTACCACCCATGATGGGTGAGTAGATTTCCAACAGCAAAAACAAAAAAAAAGGTGGCAATCATCTGGTGTGTGCGCATGTTATTTTTCACAGAGATAGTGTTTTGATTGCCTGGGGGGAGGAAATGGTATTATTTGCTGCAAAATTGCCTTCGCTTGATCCACATTGGGTGAACTGGCAAGCTGAGACTAAATATGTCTTCTCTCCTCTGCGTCTCATCCCCTCGACACAAGCTCCCTTTTTTCTGCTGCTATGAGGAGTGAGGCAACACTCTTTGCAGTCGGAGAAGTGCAAGTCTTACCAGTTCTCAGCTCGATGGCTGTGTCAAAGGGCTTAGTGGGAATACTTGAACACAGCAGGGCCTGAACAACATGTCTCCTCAGATGAGTTCTTCATAGCAGGATGGGCTTGGTGTGAGCGGTTCAGGGCCTCTCCTGACTGACCGCCAATAAGAAAAAGAAAGACAAATCTGTCTACTTTGAAACTCTCTCCCCCACTTTTTTTGTTTTTTCAGCATGACATCCTCCAGCAAAAAAGTAGTGGACTTTCTGTTTTGATATTCTTTTCTGTATTCATCACTGGCACCAATTAGCAGCTACGCTCTTGTCTCGTGTGGGCAAAGTGTAAAAACAAATAGCAGGTGCGAGATGACTCACTCCGGCTTGTGAGAGCATTGAGAGAAGATAAAAATGAACGCATCACTCATTTCCTGGAATGCATACTTGGGCATATGCAGCAGTCTGGATGACGAACCAAACCCAGAAAAGGGCCTTGAGGCAAGCTCTGGTTTGTGCGAAACAGCTCGCCATCGCTGCAAAAAGTGGCGGATACGTCCCAGGGAACAGATTTGACATGCTGTGTTTTTGTTTGGATTTCCTACTGAAGTTCATATGAAAAAGTCGTCCCCAGTGAGCCGGTGGAAACATCACTATAATCAAGCGGCAAAACGCGCTCCGCGAAAAACACAGTGGAGACAGAGGTTGAGCCGTCTCCATCAGCTAAATCGCTGTGCTAATCAATGCCAATAAGCTGGGGGCATCGCGAGGGACGTCACCCCTCCTTAACACTCTACCCTTACATATCAAATGGCAATTAATTCCTAAAATGTGTTAGAAATTGTCTAATTACCACATATGCCCGATACTCCCGGTCGCCGTTCGGGTTTAAACGGGGGAGATGAGTGAGCTGGTAATGATGCTCTGTTCAGTGCGGCGCACTGCCGCAATCTGGCGCGACCCAGACACTGTTCCTAATTACAGGCCTGCATTCTGTATACGGCATCATCATTACCGCCGGGAGAGCAGGGACTTGTCAGCTCCAACTGCAGCCATCATCAGATGACGGTTGCCAGTCGACCTGCATGCATGTCTTTTATTGTTGTTTTGCTGTGTCAGTCTGATTTATATGTTTTACATACTCTGCATGCTTTTACGTTTTGTGCTTCCGACATGTTTTTAGTGTCTAACAATGCAACATAGTCTCTAGTCCATGTTTTCATTTAACGTAATTATCCCTCATTTATTTGCTTCGTATCTGTTGTTTTATGAGCCTCTGTGTTGCATGTCTTAGTAGTACTTGTCAAGTACAAGGGTGTCCTGAATGATGTTTCTACTTATAGTAATATTCTCTCTTCTTTCATTGTTTCCGCCTGCTTTGTAAAGGGTAAATAATGCATAACTGTAATTTTAAACTTATATTCTGTTTTTAGGGTGACTTTGTAACATCTGTCCAGGGACTACAGATGAAAAATAGCCTCTTGGCTAACTCTGGCGCATTTACAGGAATGTTTTATTAATGTGCACTGTCAAATAAACCAATAAAATAAATATTAAATAAAATAAGCACTGTTTTGTCCTTCGGGTATTTTAAATAAATAAAGTACTGCACCCAGTTTTTGTAACTTCACTCTTTATATTTTTGTCACTTTTCCAAATTATATGCATACTATGTCATATTGACATGTAGCATGTACACGGCCAGATGATTGAGTACCACTTCTTAATTAGTCACACTTAAAGGTTGAATATGAAAATCAGAGCTTTTATTTATAGTGCAATACAAATAATCAAAGGGAACACAAATAAAACATATGACGCAGCACAAGATAAGCCTGAGAACTAGACTCAAACCAACCGAAACAGAAGAGTAAGAAACAACGGGGGCAGCAACAAAAAAACAACAACAACTAGAAGACAAGTGTTTAGGTGTGTGTGGGTGGATTGGTTTTCGGGGTGAAAGATATATCTCGGGGGACGGCTGACAAGGTGGCTAACAGCTAACGGGCATACAGCGCTAACAGCGCTAACAGTGCAAACAGCGCTAACAGTGCAGACAACGGCAGCAGTGCTGACAGAGCTAACAGTGTGTACCTAAGGGGGAACTGGAGGCTGTGTGCTACGCTTCTGTAACTGTATGACCACAGTGCAGGGCGGCGGCCACGAGCTAGCCCAAATGGTGCACGCTCACATGCGCTAACATGCACTAAAAGGCATACGCTGCCGGTCCGGCTACGTAAACAAAGCACGGAGAAGCTCAGACTATAACACACAGAAAGAGAGTGACTTAATTCTCCGTGCAGTTGGTCATTACTCCACCATATCTTTACATAGCAAATAGCTGTATGCTGCTATATTAATGACCTGAATGTTTTAAAAAATAACCTTTAATAAAAGTTTGTCAATTGCAATTAGTCTCAAAGATTGCAAATCAAAGTTAGTGTTAAGAATCTGTCCAACATCTTCATGGAACTCATAATCCATCTTTACAGAACACAATAACACTGGCAAGAGGAACTGATAAGGACTCAATATGATATTATTCATGAGGATTGGCTTCCCTGTGATATCATTTCCAGTCATCTTTAATGAGTGAAAAGAGATGCTCATTATTGATTGTGCTGTACAATACAGCCAAAACATTACCCTTAAACACAAGCTACAGGAGGTTTTACCCAGAGCTATGACCGCTGGCAGTGCCAGGGATTTTGGGTAAAGTACTGTCGCCCTTTCTTTTCTCTCTCGTCTTTATTTTGGAAAGAAATGATGCCAGGGCTGTAATCAAAACCAACTCAATCGAGTCCAAGTCAAATCCAAGACGAGAGTCAAAGGCAGTCGAGGACGGAGTCAAGACCCCGTCCAAGGCAGTCAAGGCGAAGTCGAGACCGAGTCTAAGGCAGTTGAGCACTGAGTCAGAGGCAATCGAGAGCGAGTCAAGATCGAGTCCAAGGCAGTCGAAACCGAGTCCAACGCAATCGAGACCGAGTAAAGATCAAATCCAAGGCAATCGAGACCATGTCCTGTTCAAAGACCATAATAAGCAGTAGAGTCATTCCAATGCAAATTTTATCTACAAACAAGATTTATCTATTTTCCAACATCAAACAAAGCAGTGCATATAATTTAGGATTTAGGACCACTACAGGTTCTTATAGGTATGTTTGCTGAAATCCCCCAAATTCTTAGCTGTGTGACAGAATACGCTTTTAATAAGCCGTTAATGGGAAGTGAATGGTTTTTCTGTTGTGCTTGTGAACGAGCACGACGCCGGCTGCTTTCCACCTCGGACACAAGTGGTAGGATTTAGTGTAACTTCATTTGAGTTACATTAGTAGAACAACCAAACCTTGAATAAAAATAAGTATTTCCTTGATTTTTTGTAATGTGTACAATTGCCCAGCTCATTAATATAAGACACAAGCGCAGGTATCTTTGTTTACCGCGCGTACACAGCACATAATTTCGGATAATGCAAACAAAATGCTTCGTAAGATGGCAGACGGGGAAGAACCCCCCCCCCCCCCCTTCCATACGACAGCCCCGGCTGCCACTCACTGATGTTTCTCATTAAAATGAAAATGGATTTTGAGCGTGACATTGCATGCAGGTCGCATCACAAGCCTGTTTCAAGTGAATGTGAGGTCATGTTTGTGTTCCTTTCATGTCCTGATACCAGAGGAGTGGATGGCACACACTCTTCTTTCTGCTGCCTTTGTAGCTGCATAATGAAAGTCTCTTCACACTGTGAAATTTGAAACGTTTCCTTTCTTGGTACTGTTTCTGCCGGTTGAAAGGCAAAACAAAGAATGGATTACCTTCCTCTTTTCTTTTCTACAAAAATTGAAACAGCAGTGCTCTCAGTTATTTTATCTAATCCATCATTTGAGTTTTCGTCTCGGTCACAAGAAAGCGATTCTTTTCACACATACAGGAAGATGCTCTGATTTTATCTCGCCCCCTGGCTCATCTCGGCTCCAGCTAATGCTTTTTTTTTCTTGTCCTGTTCAAAAGCAGCTCAGGGTTGTTAGCTTTTGATAGAACATCACAAGTGGTTAAAATCCTAATAACGGCGTATGTCATTTCGTGGGCGTGCGTAAACCATCGCAGAGAATGCTTACATACAGAGAATGAGTGTTTTCAATGACACCGGCAATGACAATCAGTTCCCTCGGCCGGTGTTCGTCACGCGCTCCTTGCGTGCATCCGTGTGGGGCCACACTGTTAAATACAATCCGAAGACGTGGGGAAATCGCGAGGAGAGCTTGATTTAGTTCAACCTGCAGAAAAATACATTGGCAATGTGAAGCGGTGAGATGAATGAAGTCAGGTTCAAAATCTTCGCTCTGGGTTTGCAGCGTGCAAAAGCACCGGTGGGTAGATCTCTGCCATTATCAGTGAAGGAATCACAATTATTCTCCAGTGATAAGGAGGTTTTTTACCGTCATACACACTGGCTGTGAGTATGGCTTAGCGATAAGCGCTTGTTGGTCATACCTATCTGCACTCATGATCGTGTTATCAAGCAAATGCACATGTTAGCTTCCATTGTTGGCCATGGCGACGGAAGGCCCGTTGAGGGCTCATCATTGTCAAAAGGCAAATTCAACTTATTTCACTCCCAGGGCGTCAAATACCGACTCTTGGTCAGCGCCGCCCTTGGCGTCTTCATAGCCACGAACAAGGCCCCCTTTAGCGCATGTATGAGACTCACCAGGCTTTAAACTATAGCGCAATCTATGCTCGACGCATCCGCGACCTCTCCCTGCCCATTCAACGTTGTCCAGCTATGCGGATTTGCGGAGAAAATTAGGGGACTTTTGAGGAGATTTGAGAGTGACGGTTTGGCGCTGGGAAAAACCTGCAAGGGGTGTAACAGATTCAAAACGTTTCCACCTTTCCCCATGATTCCACGTCAGCTCAAAAGGCACCACATTGAACGGAAAATGAGCTGCAATGGCGTCACTTTTTTTGATGCCCAAAGAATTCCCCAGTGCTTTTGTGCTTCTTGATGCAAATTCAAATATGCAGCTTTTTTTTTCGTGTAGCATACATGGACTACAACTGCATTTAGTTGTGCAACCCTGTGTTGCGGAATGACAATTGATAAACCCTCAAAACTTGAATCCTTTTGTTACCATGTCATGTTTTGTTGCTTTTGCAGATGAAGGGAGTCAAGAGGGAGCTTGGGGAAAAAAAGTCTTTCATGTCATGGATGAAATAAAACAGGGGAAGTCAGGTGAATTGTGACAGCAAGTTACAAATCTCTGTGAGCCATGTTGCTCCACTTCACATGAAGCAGATACTGTACTGATGATTCAATCAATTGAAGTGAAAATCAATGTGAAGAGAACCATTGCACCATAATGTTTGCATTGCAAACCCGGCTGTTTTATGTACAGCGCTCTGCAACTCCTGTTGTTGCCGAGTAGATTAATATTTTTCGATAATGTAAAACCTCAACATATTGAACTTATGAAAACAAGTAAGAATATCTTCGATACATGCAGTCGGCCGTGGTCTCCAGATCACTTTAAAGTTGCCCACCAGCTCCAGTTACGTGATTGAATCTGATGAAATGAAAAATTTGATTAAAGCCGTGCAGAATTCGGGTAAAGTAAGGTGAAAGTTCTCATTTAATTTTTCATACTATAGCGAGACATGCAGGAAATGAAAAAGGAGAGGGAAAACGCTGACTGGAACATTTGGAGGGAAAATACAGAGGAAAGCTGTAACTCAGTTATGTTCTTCCCGTGGAGTAGACGATATACATGGAGACTGCGGCACCAAACTGAGATGTGGATAAGAAACAATGATAGTTGTGTCCAATGACCCGAGAGGGAGCCACCATGAGGAGCAAATTAAGCCTCATTCAGCTCATCAGGGAGGAAAGCATGGCTTGTCGGTTTTGGGGAGATTACTTCAAAATCTGTAATTTACCAAATGACTAACAGGAAATAAATTAAAAGGCATTCTTAGCACTGTCAATACAGTATAGTTTTGTCAAAGTAACACGTATTCAAGTGCATACTCAGAAAAGGGTGGAAAAGGATATTATATGGTCTTTAACCTTCATTTAGTGCCACAAAACGTAAGGTTCTGGCCACTGGTGATGGAAAATAATAAAATTGACTGGATCGGGAGTAACCATGGGTAGAACCATTAGAAGAAACAGCGATTTAGCTTTGCACTTCGAGTTGGGGAGATACACATTTGAAAAAAGAATGGTGCAAATCAAAGCAGTGGCCTAGTATGGGTCATGGCCCTGGATCCTACACTTCCCATGAGTAGCGCCTTTCACTAAACCCAGCCTGCCTGATAAAAGCCCACATCTTTAATACTCCACACTCTCAGCTTGTAACCATAGACTGCATATAAGAAGTGGACTTAGTCGCTGTGACGTCAACCATCGTTTTGTGGACTCGAAGCCTCGATTTTGGCCATCGCCATCTTGGATTTTGGCCGCCGCCATCTAACTTCTTTTTTTTTTTTTTCAACCACTGAACGGAAGTGACCATATTTGGACTGCGGAGGAGTGACGTCGGGGTAGAGACGCCATATATGGCTCTGGTGGACCTGTCAATCACAAGGTAGCCACGCCCTAAAGCACACTCTGCTTTATCGTTTATTTTACTCTTAATGGGACCATCATTGACAAAATGCTGTCTGTTGCAACTATGATATCCCATAGCAAGACTAAGGTAACCTCATAGCGATTTCATCATCTTCTATTGTCCCGGATGGGTTTACATTGGAGTTAGTTGACAGCCCGACGCTATCCAGTCGGTATCAGACGCCGAGAGCCATGTGACAGGACGCTAGTATTTGACGCCTGGGGAATGAGACCAGGCTGAGATATGTGTGAAAAAAACAACATATTTTAGCCGGCATAGCAGAGTGATGTTTGATTGATGCCCTGTGATGTTTCCATATGTGGCTCTTTCACTAAAATCCACAGAAGCAAGGCCTGACAAGCTCTGTTAAAAGCCCTGATCTATTGCTTTTACATATGAATAGATGTCTGCTGCTGGCCACAGAGAAGGCAACATCGTGTTGGAGCTGGAAAATAAGCAATTTTCGACTTGGCATAGTGCCTCCTCTATTGGAAGCATGGATATATGTGACCTCTGCTTGACAGTTTTGCTGATGTGCCTGCTGAGGCCGGCATGTATAAATGAATCTCAATTTCCTTTATTAATTTCAAACGTCACTATAAATTTGCGTCTAAGTGGACCTGACCCAACGTTTCAGCTCACTACCACACAAGAGGATCACATGTGCACACGTTGTACAGAGGACACCGAAAGTTACCTTTGACTCCTTAAAGCCTTTACACATAGGTGGGCATTTTTTTATGCACATCAATATATTTTTACAAACGGTTGTTTTTTGTCATGAGTTAACACAGACCGTGAATATTACGTGGCAAAACAAGCAAGGATGTTTTTTCCGGAACAAGATCGATTTTACCGAGATTCAGCACCGTGATTAAAATCATCAATTGATTACAGACCTATTCAAAATGTACACTATAATATACAACAACACGGGGCTTCCTTAGTCCGAAATCAAGACGGCAAACTGTATTACTCCTTCCAACTTTGACAAAGGCAGTGTGGACCAGAGCCACCTCTTCCCGTCTTACCAATTTACAATAAAAGCTCTCGACATGCATAACTGTTTACCAGAGGGAACTCCAATTTTACTCAGAGCATTTCCCGAAAAGGAAACTCAAAAAACTAGCTTACAATATCTTAGGCTCTACAATGAGAGCTCAGACAGATTGCCAGACAATGCTCTTGGTCAATCGGATCCTGATAGTTGGTCTTCCCATTGGACAAAAAAAAAAACATCCACTAACATCTGTTTTTGTCTTCAGTGGGAAAGGTTACAGTCTTTATTCGTTCCTGGGAAAAATGACAATTGTTTATCGGTATTTATCGTCTCCAGTGCCGATCGACAGTGATGGAAACCTAACACAGTGCTGTGTGACATTGAAGTGAATATATAATAAATAACAACAACCGGGTTTTTGACAATTGTTACAATTTAATAACGTACAAAGCATACAATTAATATAATATACAATCATTAACTCTGGTTTGGTCAAAGTACAGCCAAAATTCATTGAGGTGAATCTCCACCAAGCCACCACACTACATTGACAGAGACAGTGATTTTACCTCTCTGATCATTGTAAAACACGCTTTATTCGAACTGGACACAAACTAAATAAAACTCTTCTTTGTTGGTCTTTCTGCCGTTCCAGAGAGACACTGAGTAAATAACGTATACAAAAAAAAATGACCACCATAACATTGTCACTGTTTATTAACCTTGTTGTTAGCTCTGTCAGCACTTTTGCAGTTTTTTGCACTGCTATCGCTGATAGCTCGTTAGCTTCCAGTGGAGGCTATAGATATGGATAGACCGAGATAGATTTATTCTGAAAATATTGCAACATTATTTGAGTAATTTCATCTTGATGACAATAATTTCTTGACAGAAAGCATGCATTGCAAACTGTGTGAGTGTTGAGTTTGAAAGACATGGATTTTCTTCTAGGCAGGAAGGGTCTAATGAAATAAACCGCTGAATCGGATTATGGGAAGTGTAGGATTGACAGTTTTCGGAGCTTCTCCATACAATCAGGGGCTAAAAACCAGGATATTCCAGCCTCTGCAACATCAATTTTGATTATTCTTGTTTTACGTCTATCGTAAGTTGCCCAAATTTACTCGATACCAAATAGATGCCTCTTTAAACCCTTTAATTGAATTGTAACTTTCTGCAAGTCCTGCCATCTGCACCAGTGACAGGTCTGTTGTGGAGTTTTCAGAAGTTTGGTGTTTGAATCTGCAAAACCTGTAACACGTTCAGCTGACTGTGATATATCGTGGGAGTATGCCGACAATTTAATGCACGAAAAAAACAAACTTGGCATGAGAGCAGAGAGTGCCTCTGACCACAGAGAAATGTAAGTTTTATACAGATGGATATATTAATTATGTCCTAATGAAAATGCTAGTTGTGCTGTAGCTTTAACATAGCTAAATAACCTTCAAATCAGTGGGAAATGTAGCTGTTCAATTCAGACTCCAAGTACAACTCCAGCCAGGACTGAGTCCTATTGTTGTCTAAATCAACACAATCTGGCTTTGTGTCTCGCTTTGGCCTGTTTCATCCTAAAGGCAGCTGGCCAAAGCGCGACTGCAGGCCAGATCCTGCGTTTTCTATGAAGCTGTATGCGACGAGCTACATTTTCACACGTGTAAGCAGGGCCAAGATATTCGCTTCTCCCCCCTCTGCTTCCACGGATAGTGATCTCAGAATAACCCACCGACGCCACGTGACAGCCACCGGCGCATTGAGCCTGCCAGAGCCGGTGAGGCCCCGGCAGAGCAGGGGAATAACTTTATCTGAAATATGATGGCATCTGTCTCTCAAGCAGCAGACTCCTCATTACAGGCAGTTTCTTTGACTGGTTGTTCAGACATCAGCTGTCACAGTTCATCGGCCATGCCAAGGTAGGGGCAAAATAAGCAGCTGCCACAAGTCTCCTCTGCTGCAAAGGAAGCCATGCGGAGATAAATGCTGGGCCACAGAGCTCTGGATACACTCCAGACCCCTCAGTCACTCTGATGTCTGTGCAGAGTATAACCCCACATTACCATTGAGTTCCCGTCGGCAGGATTAAATGGTGATTGTTATTGAGGAAGTCGAGAGAAGAGTTTAGTGTTGATGTGTCAATGGACTGCTTTTATATAGACATTCTTAAAGTTACTACAAGGAACTTTTAACAGTCAATGTAATACTCATGCCTCTGCATGCATAAGTAAACAAGACCATCAGTGGGAAGATTGTCCATTTCTACATCGTTACTCTTAATGCTTGTCATCTGTGCAACCAGGTCTGACTCAGACAAAATCGTGACGGTTTAGAAACTCCTCCAGCTCAGACGCCAGCGGGGCCTCTGGCAGCGACCAGCGCACCATAGACAGACCCAGATCCGGCTTTGCTGCCGCCTTCAACCTGGAGTCGGAAGCTCTGGCGGGAGGTGGAGAGCTCTGCAGCTGGCAGCAGCTGCTCCTCCTATGGCCAGGAGCAGAGCTTTGCCTCGCTGCTCCGCTGGTCCAACACCGACACCACACTGCTGGAGGGAAGAGAGGCACGGCAGAACCAGGACGTAGCGGGGCAGACTCTCAGACCCCGCTGCAGTAAAATGTGAGGTTTTCTAAAGGGACTCTGGTGCTCATGAACACTTTTGTCCACAGGGACCGCCAAAAACAACATAATGTTAAAAAGCAAAAAAAGAGTAGTAGCTTTAACTGAATTTAAAGCTCAGTCGTATGACAGTGGATATTCATTGTAATAAGAGAAGGAATTTTAATCTTGCTGATTGGATTTTGTATTGTTGTTTTTTTACCTCCGGAGCTATAGTTCACTTCTCTCCTTGCATTTTTATGTCTTGTCCCTCGGACCTGTCATCAACAAATCGGACACAATTGTTCATCTTTTCTACTGATTCAAACTCAGCCACAACGTACACATACGGTTTCAAAACATCTTGCCAAAGCACTGCAGCTGGCTAACCCTGGCACATGTGAGGAGATGTTGATTAATATGTGTAGTCCTTATAAATAGATTATAAAAGAATTGAAGTCGATGTCCATCCAAGTCTTGAAAGTGCTCCAACAGCCAGTTGTCTGACATTGTCACTGCAAAGAAAATGAACTTCCCCCTGCATACCTGTCACGTAAACACTCCCCTGCCTTGCACAGGTGCCAGAGTGAAAGTCTGTGGTCAGGCGGAGAGACGGTGCTAAAGGGTGGCCATATAATCCCCCTAAATCCCCGAAAGGTTGTACGCCTGACCCAGTGGCACTGAAAAGAAATGAGTTCCTCGCACTGTAACGATTTCTTACGGGGATTCTGAGTTGTGAAGAAGTGGCTCCAAAACGCCGTCCACTTTTCCCCATGCTGTTTCTTATCACCTTCAAAAGCAGTCCTGCAGATACTAGGAGGAGCAATCACAAATAACAAGAACGCCCTTGATCCCTGTCTGAACCCCCCCCTCTGGAGACAGCCACACTCTGCCCCTCTGAGTTCTCGCCCCCGATGCTGTCCGCCGGCTCAAGGGTATGGACACTCACTACCTTATCCCATTCCTCCAGACCTCACTTGGATAAGGGCCCGGTCTTTATCGGAGCTGCAGACTCTTGACTCGGTGACTATACCAAAAGAGAAGATGCCAGGAATAACTGATTGTATCAACTTGTTTCTGATGTGGAAAGTAGTGTGTGCCAACCACAAAAAAACTGAAAAAATACTAATTTTGGATGCGCTGTCGAGGACACAACCAGGTGAAATAGGTTTGATAAATGAGTATTTATCAGGAGCTAAGTGGGAGCAGTCGTAACTCCATTATGAGACCGGGCTATCAGACGTTCTTTAAGACGACGTCACGGGCTGTATGAAAAGAATAACGCCACCAAGCTTCTAAATGAGTGTAAAACCACTTCAGCTTTGAACCACAGTGTACCAGTGATTTGTTTCCATAATCATATACTCCAAAGCCAAAACAAATCCGCAGACAGGCCTGTCAAGCTGGTGGCTCCGGATGAAATGTAGTGTTTACCGAGATCAGTCCCACGGGAGCTCTTTGGAGAACTAATCTACAGCTCTTGATGCTATCCAACCGTTTGGCAATTTGTTTAAATATGATTGATGCCCTTGGAAAATATACATATATACTGGTGCAGTGAGCTAAAAGCAAAAAAACAAAACAGACAAGGCCTTTCAAGGAAGGATTGACTGATATGGCTGGTTATGCTCAATGTGGTCACTTTGTTTCAGCCTCAGACACATATAAAGCTGAATGCTAGACATTCCATAATCCCTCTGTTAGTTATCTTGTTAGATAGAAGTCTGGATGGAGAGAGCGTTGCATGAAAGGCTCTGGGGAAAGTGAATGACAGAGCTGCAAAGTTTGGCTATTATAATTGATGAGGGAGTGTAACTGTTTTTAAGCTATTAAATTGGAACAAAGTTTGAAGCTCTGGAAACAATATTAAAAAGATAAATCTCCCAGTGTTACTTTGAACCAACTTTATTACCGGACCATTCTGCAAAATCCCACACACAGTAAGTTCAATGCCCACTTCCAAATTCTTGCCTTCCAGAATATCTGCCCAGGGCTACGGTATGGCTAAGGTCAGGGAAAGTTTTTGGTTTGGGTAAATTAAAAAGGCAAATGGTCAATGCAAGTCGTAAACTAAACCCAGTTGCCAGGAAAAAATGTTAGCATCGTTCATTTCTGCAAATTCAACAAATTCAACAAAGCTACGCGGTATAATAACAGTATAAGATGCAAGAAAGTCAACTAAGGATGTTGGGTTGGTTGGTGGGTCAAACTAACACGGGACTTTCACCCATGAGACCGCTGTTAGTGTCCAGTGTGAAACCAGAAGAACATCGAGACTGTACGGTCATTACATAACGTTACTACACTTTACTATGCTCATCGCGTAACGTTCAGTAAGAACGTTTGCTGAGAGCAGTTGTTCTTTTGTTAATTTAAGGTAGTTTTGTAGTTACGGCAGTTAAAGTACGTTATTATTTCAACAGAAACCCTGATCTTTTTTCTCCAAGTAAACCTGACCAATTGTTTGCAATGTTAACCAGGTGGTATTGTGCGTTTCCGCAAGCATGACACCAGGCTGATATGAAACATATTTAGGAAACTTGTTTCAGAAACGTTGACATTCAACATATCCTGTGATTTTCAGGAACGTACAATGACAACTTATTTTTCTGTCGACTGGGTTCTGCATAGAGTTGTTCTGATACTGATACCAAGATCAGAAATGCCTGCGATACAGCCTAAGATGCTGGATCGGGTATCGGTGAGTGTACTGATCCCATATCACATCATCCTATCATTTATCAGCTCATTTACGTTAAACAACAACAACACTTGTCCCTCGCTACCCGATCTGAACATCCTCTCCAATCGTTACTGCACATGCGCAACTCTCATCAGCGATGAGAAAAAATCGAGGTGACTCACTTAGTACCATTTGGGCATGTGCTAGCAGAGAGGGTAATGTTAGCCAGAGTTAGCTTATTAATGTAATCAATTTCGCAATGTTTTACGCTGGAAAATCTGTCAAACTAGACAAAAAAAGAAAGTTCTATGGCATTCGTTCTCTGTATGTATTTCTTCATGTTTTACATGGTGTTTAACCTGGGCCAGGCCATAAAACAATGATAGCATACATTATTGCATCAGTTTATAGTGATGTCATATAGGGTGACTGGGGCCTGTAGGATTCATGTTCGGGGAATATGTCGCTGGGGCTTAACTGAATGTCCAGTAGGCTACTTCATCAAGTCAACCGCCGGAGAAAAGTGGGTGCTGGCAGGTTGACTTGGGGCTGAATTAGCACCATTTCCCCGGTCAGACAAGTGAACATGTATAAACGCGAAAAGCCCTATCTCGAGCCAGTGTTTGGTTTGTCCTTTCTGGGCTACTGTAGAGAAACGGCAGTGCAACATGGCCGACTCCGTGCAGACGACCCGCTCCCAGTGTAAGTGTAAAGATCTCATTCTAAGCTAACGAAAAGACAATGATTATTATTTTCATGTGATTATACACTGAAGAAAACAGACTAAATATTATATTCCATATTCTTTCAATAGATCCCCCTAAATGCTTGAGCACTGCTCTGTGCCAATTGAATTAGGTCTTGGACACTATTGTGTTATCATTGATATTTGTAAGTATGTGATTTAATGTCTCCCCTCTTATTATGTTGAAAAAGTACCCCAAAAAAAATGTCTTCACAGTCTCTCAGGCGGATTAATTCAGTCTCTACCTGTTTTAAAAAGCTTCAGCGCATCATTTCGAGAAACAAAATGTAATATGTGACATCGGCACAGCATTATATGCCTTTTTTTAGATAAAAGTAAATTCCATACCAGAAAATATTGAAAGATGAGCCGAACGAGGCTCATCTTTCAATATTTTCATTTAAAAATATTGTTTTAATGAGTTCAAAACAATATTTTGAACTCATTAAATATTAGGTGAAAAATATTGCTACTTTCAATATAACAACCAAACTTGTCTGAGGCTATTCCAGCACATCAAACAGAATCACCCAAAAAGTAGCATTCGTGTTCAAAATGAAAAGGTCATCCACTCCCCCCCTCAGATACACCTGGAAGAAATGATCCCACGCGAGAACCAAGGGAGGGTTGGCGTTTGCGTGGGGTGGCAGCATGGGGCCCCCAGTGCTCTCCTCTCAGGGCCACTTATCAAGTCTGATGCATCCCAGTCTTGGTGGAACAATACAGAAAGGTCATTCTCAGCTGGTAACCCACTTCGCCCCCCTCCCGTCCCCCGTCCCCCGTCCCCCTGCCCCTGACGAGCAGTCGGCCTGTACCGTGGTACAGCCACCACCAACTGTGACTGACTGGAGCCGCTTTGTCACTCGGTGAACAGGAGGGACAGGAGGTCGGAGTGGCAATCCGATTCAAATCAGCCCTTCAAGTGAGAACAGAGAGGCACATAATGCATTCATCTCTACCCCGAGCTTTGAACATGCCTCTGCTGTAATAGTCCCATCGCTACAGTCTTTGCAAGGGCCTTCGACAGTGTTTAAGACACTCTTTCAGGTGTAGTTCTTTGATTCACACTGTGACTCTCTATTGGGTATTCGTGCCGGGGCGCGAGCTGAAGAAGCGGTTCCTCAGACTAATACTAATTAGCCTCCGGGATTATTTTTCAGGTGCCGCTACTTCATCCGTCAAATAAATTCCGGCAGCAAGTGAACGCAGCATTTAGATGAAGTTAAAAATGATTTTGCAAAATGACTTTTTGCGCCGGTCCCCAGTGTCTGCGGTGTTTACTTGTCGCTGGGGTGCAGCGGTGGGAGTTGCTCCACTTATAGAAAATGATTTTGGTGAATATCTGCAAACAGGGGTCTTTTTTTTTTCGCCCCCCTCCCCGCCCTCCCCACTATAATTAAACAATGTAAGTCTTATCTGGGGACAGGGGTATCCATAACGCCAACCTGGAGCACTTAAAAGCCATAAACACAAGACAAATGTTCATCAGCTGCACGAGTGAGCCATAATCAATCATACGACTTATAGCAGAGGAAACAGATTATTTCCCATGCAGGAGAGTGCTGATGCTGACATAAGAATATAAATGAATGCTTTCTAATTGTGAGAAATTCCCGTGTATAACCGGCACACAAATACTGCTCTTATATAAGTGGAGGACAAGAGGGGAGCTGTGATTGATCACTATCAGGCTCATCCATGGGAAGTACAACAGCAGCACCCTGTGGCCGTGGGAACACATGACACGCTGAGTCCTCCTGTGCGTGAGAGATCAGAGGGTTTAGAGAAAGTAGTACGTTTATTTATAAAGCACCTTTCTGGAGCAGAAATATTGATATGATAAAATAAATACATTTGAAGCCAAGGCGCGTCTGAAAAGGTAGATCTTGAGCTGCTTTTAAACCTGAGAGACCCACATAGACCAATTTGTTTTCCTTTTTTAGGGGGAACAGGGGATCTTTAGGGGGACATAGCAAGTCAACAGTACATGCCACATAGAAGTACCATTTGTTAACAGATTTGGTGTGAATCTTTACAATTTTTTTCACTTGAGAATTCATAAAAATGTCAAATACCACATTAAGACATCAACACCTCGAGGAACACCGTAAGAAAAAAAGAAACCGAGATTTGGTGTCAAATACTTTTGACATTTGGTAATTACTGCAAGAATTACATTTTTTGGTGATTGGATGGCGAGCATGTCAGTTCTGGAAACTGCTCAGAAACCCCCTTTATGTCCATAAACCTAGGAAAGACATACATCCTCTGAATGACCTCGGCCTTTGTGGTTGTAAAGTTTCATGAGGCTGTGATTACCCTCGAGGTCACAACAGGTCATTTTAAACAGTGATGTCAAGTTTCAAAAAGTGCAACGTAAAACATGGCCACTACGGGGACTAACATCATCACACATGAATACAACTGGGCTCACTGGAGCCTCAGCTTTCCAGTTATACAAGCTTTATTTAATTCAAGATTAGGGACCACAGTGTGCAGTAATATTAAAATACACATTTTAGAAAAACAATAAGTGGGCATGTCTATGAGGGGGAGACTCATGGGGACCATTTAAACCCATTTTCAGTCATGTAGGGGTGAGAGGTCAAGGGGACCCTTGTGAATATGGACTTGCCAGTTATGCCCTCACCAAAAACAATGCAGCCTTTGAAACATTACTAAGCCTCCTTCCTAACAAGCTAGTCACAAGCACGACACGGATGTAACAATGGCTTCCAGCTTCATAGGATAGCAATACCTTCAAACCGAGCCTGCCGCAGCCTCTCAGAGACAGTAATGTTGTTGGACGGGATCGCACAGGTCTCGCAAGTGTCCCTAGAAGGGAAAGAGTTCCAAGGTTACCAAAACCTGCGGGTGATTTAGGCCTGCAGAAGGCCGTTATTTAGTAGGGATAGACTTTCAAAAGAGAAGGCATTGTTATCAGTGAATGAAAGGCCAACTCCTGACTGAGCGAGCCATATTGATATCAGTACCGCCCTCAACTATCCAGCATCAGTCACTTCAGGCATATCTGGTCCTTTTAGCCTACAGTAGTCCACTGTCAAAAGCCACAATGAGAAGCCAGACTGAAGCTCACCGAGAATATTCTGCTTATCTGCTCGTCTTTTTCCAAGACTTCCACTATTAAAAAAGGCATCTTGGAAATTGGCATATAAATGCAACCCTGTCTAGCAGGGTCTGCCTGAATGCATTGTGCAGCCCCGGTGACGGCTGTATGTTGTCCTCTCAAACATCCCATTAAACTCCATACCCAGCTGGTAAATGTGTTTGTTATTGCAGGACTCAATATCCTCTTGGTGCTGCACGCGCGCGGCGAAGCGTCACCTGTCCAGAAGGAGAGCACTTCATCAAGTCCGGGTCCTCGAAGATTTTAGGCAGCTCGGAGTCAACTTCCTGTTAACCGCAGGTCCCAAACCATATGCCGGCGTAGTCCCCAGAAAAACTGCCAGGTGAGAGGGTTTTAATCACCTTTGAAATGAGTGATTAGAATAATTATTTCAGGGGAGAGGGATGGCTCCTGCTATTAACAGCCCTCTGTTCAATATCACAACAAATTAGTTCTTGCTCATTAGTATGAGTTGTGCTTGCCTAGTGGTTTGGAAAGCCTCCATTGGGAACCTGCTTTATTACGTCTCGTGAGTGGGGCATGTAATTAGCATTCGTCAAGTGCTGTGTTTATATAACGCCCCTCCTTTACAAAATTTAATTTTGATGTTACATAAGTGTAACTTACTTGCCTGATCAAGGAGGGTCTACCTTGCGAGGCTAAATTGTTAGGTCGGCAGAACTTCCTCTTGAACTCGAAGTCCGTGGAGAAGGACTGGCAGAGATGCTGCGAATCAACAGGTTGTGTCAAGTCAGAAGTCAAGTTTATTAGCTTTTATCACATATTTAATGGCCCACTGAGACATGAAATAATTGTAGATTAGCCAACCTGGGAGATATACAGTGTAATAGAAAAAAATAAATCTAAGCACATAAGATGTGCTTAAATAAATCTAAGCACATAAGATGTGCTTAAATAAATCTAAGCACATAAGAAAAAACACAATGAGGAAAACCTTGGTAGGGGGAATTCAAAAGGACAGAGGTCCCAAATGGACAGAAAGTTGTACCAATCAGTAGAAACATAACTTAAAACAACTGGAGTAGAATCAAACAGTGGCAAAGAAGTGTTCAGATATTTGAGTAGTCAAAGTATCAAAGGTAAAAGTACTCAGTAGGCAGCAGAAAGGCCCCTGTCAGTACTGTATAATGCATTACCACACTAGATACTGATGCATTCACATGTAAGGAGCATTTAAAAGGAAATATTCTTTGTCCTTGCATTGTTGATGATGTTGATACTGTAACTTTATTGTATTCATGCCAATGCATCTTTAACTCCATCAGTCAGTTCTCCAGGGGAGCAGAACCAAGCCAACCACCAGACATTCTTTATTATGTTAATCATGTTTTTTACAAAAATATTGACTTTTGAATTGTCGTAGGATTAGAGTGGTGGAATATAACTAAATACATTTACTTAAATACTGTAGGATACTTAACCACAGTTTTGTGGTAGTTTTACTTTACTTGAGTATTTCCATTGTGTGTTGCTTAATAACACTTCAACTCCACTAATGTTACATTTCAGCGGGCAATAGTGTAGTATTTGCTCCACTATATTTGACTGTTAAAATTACATTTCGAATCACGGTTTTCATACAAAACAAATAATCATCTTGAAATATATGATGCTTTTTTATAGCTTAAACTATCACGCAGTATATACATTTGAAAGTTACAAAAAAAAGCTACAATATTAATGAGGGCCTTTCCTTTTTTAATGAATGAGGTCTCCTGGTCAGTGTGCAGGGGACACAATTGCAGTGCGCACACACTTCCTGATGGAGCTGCTCCTGCGAAGAATAAAAATACACTCCTAGCAAAGCCAGCTAGACGAGTTGTGAAAAAGTTATGTCTGGCTGTCAAGTGGATAGAGAAAGACTATTTTTAAAAATGGACGTCATTCCTCGGTTTTCTGTACATTAATAGCAGAAAATATCCCCATGTCCAGAGAGCCACCGGCACTGGTGACAAGACAACTGCGAAGGGTTGGATTGTTAAAGCTAATTAAGTCCCGGTAGCTAGCGTTAGCAACCAGGCTAGCCAGCTAGCGCAAACTGGCTAGCCAATATACTGCAGGCCTTAAGTATCTTGTTTTTACTCGCGAATGTTGTATGGTACTGTTAAAATATGGTCAGCACTAGTCTATAATAATGCTATAGGCCCGTATTACGTTTGCCAAAAGCTAACTTTGAGCACTCTTTAGTGTCAGTGACAGTTTTTGCTAGGGCAGCTACAGCTCGCTCTGCTAGCTAAGCTACGCGGTTAGCCAGCTGGTGGACTGCATCACACTAACTTAGCTGACAGGAGGCTAACATTAATCCGTTGAATCTTGTTTGAGAGGATGTGTAACTAACCGTGTGGCCCCCTTTTTAAAGTATAGCTAGCTAACCGTAACGTTATTCATTATGTTACTTAGCCACGTCCCTGGCCGACGACAAGTTAGTCTACAATTGTGCCATTGTGGTAGCTAGCTAAATGTCTTGAAGCAAGTGTTCTCTTTTGCCCAATTGAACTGTGAAAAGGTGTCAACATATGTGTTTTTCTTGTCTGCTGTTTCCTCTTTTCAGTAAGCTGCTAGCTGACGTTAGTTAGTAATGTCTCTAACGTTGCCATCCGTCGATATACTTGAAACACCTCCTGGATATCCATTTGAAGAAATCAACTATGAGGATATTGAAGTCGAGGAGGTGGGTTGTGTTTGGTTTTGTGATCTGACACCGACTTAAGACCTAACGCTGATGCTCTACATGAACGTTCAGAAGACAAGGAGCTGATGTTTACTTTGGAGTAATGTTAACTTTCTGATGTACTGTCCCTTTTCAGGTGGTGGGGAGAGGAGCTTTTGGGGTTGTTTGCAAAGCCAAATGGAAAGGCAACGATGTCGCGATCAAGACCATCGAGAGCGAATCGGAGAGGAAAGCCTTTATTGTCGAGGTATTGTTGTGATTGTTTTTACCCCACGACTGCAACATGTTTAGTTGACACACACACACGCTCTGTCAAGTTCTAGTGGGACAGAGTTCATGTAATGACAGCCTGGGTGACAAATATTTGTGTGCTTAAAGTATTAAATAGCATGCATGCAGATGACGTTTTTCCTCTTTGTCTCCAGCTCCGGCAGCTTTCGCGTGTGAATCACCCCAACATTGTGAAGTTGTACGGCTCTTGCAATAATCCAGTAAGTTGGCTGGACTTCTATTACATGTCACGCTCTCTTAACCGCGCAGCCACATCGACCATTCGACTCCCCAGCAACGGCATGTCCCAGTACGATCCTGTGTGTTTTCTATTATCTCTCTGGTTGCGTTTCTGATGATTTTTCCTCTTCCCTCGCAGGTCTGCCTTGTGATGGAGTACGCTGAAGGCGGGTCATTGTACAATGGTGAGTCTACACGCACACTGCTGAGCGACACACTGCTGTATTACAGATGGCCGCATTTGTCTCACCTTTGCCAGTGGTGAAACGGAACACAGCCTTGCACAGACATGAGAAGCAGCCCTGTTCAGTTTTTACCCTCCCACTGTTTGCATGTTCAGTCGTTTGTCCCAGTTCCTTGATAATCTAGTCTTTGCACAGTGACATGCGGCACAGGCACAACCTTGTTTGTCCCTGCAAGTCTATATCCAAACAGACCTGGGAAATAGGGAGCTGTAACAAACACCAATATGCATTCTTGTTATAATGTGTTATTAAAGATACATATGTGTCTGCAAAGTTCAGCATCATAGAATGTGTGTGCACGTGACCCCCATGACTGTTATGGTATGTTTTTAATAAGTTTAACTTAGTGGTTGTGGGCCACAAAAGCTGACCAAATGTATTACTCAAATTTCACAGAATTTGGTTGGCACTTGGATAATTATTTTTATTGCAATTTGGGTCTTGTTTTGACAGTTTTGACCATCATAGCTATTGGTAATAATAAGACTCAGTCGATTGTTGAGGTCTGAGAATGTAGCGACATCGTTTAAAAGAAGTTACATGGGGTCGAGAAATGTGAGCAGATGTCGGACGGTCGACAGGTTTCAATCAAGCCCCCAGGCCTGCTTTCACTGTGACCTGCTGTACATACAGGTCCTCTACAGTGAGGGATTATTATCGACATTTTGGCATGCGTGTTTCATGAACATATAGGCCTTTTATCTGCTTTCCCAGGACGTCAGTGGTTGGAACAGCTTTTATTCCCAAAAGGTTTCGGATCGGGTTGCTTTTGTTGTTTCCAGGATGTGAATCCCACAGTGTGAGACGCTGAGCAACACTTCACAATTAGCTCTCCTCCCTAGTTACCGAATCTCTATCAGAGTTACTCTCGGGGGCTACACTATGGGCGCCATTGCTTTGATGTCATTAAGTTGCGTTGTGAATGCTGATTTTGAACAATCTGTTCTCAGTTTTCCCACTTGGAATAAACTTGTGGAAAACGGGTGAGCGGTAGCAGAGAGACTGCTGTGAATGTGCGGAGAAAAAATATTTTTTTACGATCGTTTCTAAAGCAGCTGCAGTTAATGTTGTTGCAATGAGACAAAACCAAAGTTGTTTTTTGTTTTTTTATGTGTTCTTATTTTAGACACACTGAGCTGCAGAGTGTGTTTACCCCTGCGACCACCAGCAGCAGTCGTCCCATTTCAGCAAATTGACCTAATCTTTAGACCGCTATGGAAACGCTGACAACAATGGGACGAAAGGAACCTTTTAAGTTCCTTGAAAAGTAGCCCCTGGAATAAAATACCCAGGAACTTCTTGCTTGGAACAGGGCTGGCTCGAAGCCCTACTTCCTGCGTGGTTCCTCTCTGTAGGTTCATTGTGTGTGGTGGTGGTGGTTGTGACTGTGCTCTCTTGTCCACAGTGCTGCATGGTGCTGAACCCCTCCCCTATTACACTGCTTCCCATGCCATGAGCTGGTGTTTTCAGTGTTCCCAGGGCGTGGCCTATCTCCATGGCATGAAACCAAAGGCTCTCATTCACAGGGACCTCAAGCCACCCAAGTATGCTCCTCCTCACCTCACTCTCTTGTCTCCTGTTTCACTGTGCCAGCAAAGTGCCCGGTGGTTTCCCCCTTTTTCTTTGATTTACTTCATGTTCAACAAATGTTGTACTTTTGAAATTGATCTGATTATTGTGTGGCAGAAGTGTAAACGTTTATATCTTTACATTATGGGGTTATTGTGTCTTTACAGAAGTGTGCAGAGGTGTCAGAGTAGGCAGAGTTTGAACTTGTCTCTCAAGCTCTTCTTTGAAAGAGAGTTTCTGTGTTTATTTTGAACACTCTGAACTCCATTTAACTCTGAAGTCCTGCGCCTCAGTGGAAACAGCATCGCGGCTGGAAGTAGAGATAACACAAACATTTGTGCAGTATAACACAGTTATGATGCCATATATCAAAGAAAATGAAAAAAGGGCTGCACTTTCACTGAATGTTTGTCATTTATTTAAAGGAGAAAAGTATAAAAACGGGATTTGTTTTAAAAAAAATATTAATATTTTACGCTTGGATTTGGTTATTTTTTCTGATGGAAGCCTATTCATATAGTTACGTGAAACATATTTCCATACATGCACACACACACACACAAGGTGTATTTCTGTTAAAATTATCCTTTTTCTGAGCTCAGAAAAAACAGCTTTTAAATGAAACAATCAGTTTAACAGTTGTGAAACCACTGTGTACATTCTGTCGCTGGTTATAGCACTCTTTTATTCCGGCACTTTTCTTTTTACTCAAACAAGTCCGAAAGTTAACTTTTTTTTTCTTTTTTTTAATTGATTACTTCAAGTTCAAAGCATTGTCAGCATCTAATAGAGTTTATTTCTGGCTCTTTTCTTTTTCTTCCAGTCTGCTTCTAGTGTTAGGCGGCACTGTGCTGAAGATATGTGACTTTGGAACAGCATGTGACATTCAGACCCACATGACCAACAACAAAGGAAGTGCAGCATGGATGGCCCCAGAGGTGTTTGAAGGCAAGTATGAGTGGCATTCCAAGTAGTTGAAGAGCTTTGATACCTGCCCTGTTAGGTGTTGTTTTTTAACTAAATAGTGTATATTGTTTGATTTCTGTAAATGCTCACAGAATCACCACAAGCCAATGAAACCAGCTCACGAGACAGGATTTGAGAACCTGTTCCCGTTGAGAGCTTGTCTGATTCGTTGAGATCGCATATCTCCGAGCCGATTGATTCCTCTTAGTGATGTGTAACGTCATTGTCAACTGTCGGAGAAGTTGCTATTACCCTGAGGGGAAGCACCACATTTCTTCCCAGCTGATGCTACATCTTAAACAACGAATCTGTTTTGAATTCAGCAGGAGAGCTAGTTTCTGTTAGCCGTTAGCCGCTGGGCAGCACAGTCCTGCTTGGCTAAATAACAGAGCTAGCAGCTAATGCTAACAGAGGTTACGATGATTATGATGGGTTTAATCTCTGATTGGTAGAAATTAGTATTGGGCGAAGGTAAATTATAACGTCATCATGACGCGTTATCTTGTAAATTGCTTTTAAAACTTGACCTGTTTTAACTTCCTGTAACTAGCTCTGAGCAGCTTAAAATACATCATTCAAAGTATTTAACAAGATTTTTCTTTTCATTAAAGCAAATATTGAAATATAAATACAACCATTAATTTGACATCATTACAGTACATCGTTTGAATTTTGTGTTTTTTATGCAAACGACCACTATAGATGACAATAACAAAATAAAGGGATAATATTTAGACTCTTTGACGGATTACACTGAATCAGCAACGGAATCAATAAAGAATCGATAAAGATAAATCTCGTGAATTCCCATCCCGACAGCTCACTCATTTGTATATGCTTTGTTCTTGCACCCACCTGTGCCCGGTCACCATTAGCTTCGCGCTTGCAGCATCGTGGCACTAACCCTTGAGTCAGCATCAGCAGCCTGACTCTGCTGCTCTATTGATGGTGGTCTCCCAAGCACAGTGAGACAGTGAATGGAGTGATGCCGGTGGCTTTATTTCCCCCAGGAGATGACGGTGTAAAATGTGTGTTCTCATTCAGCCAGGAGCCTAATGTACTTCTGCATGATGGGACGGGGTTCTGGGACGGGGTTCTTCGCCGGGGGGGCGGGTGGGGTGTCAGGAGGAAAGATGAATTTAGCCCAAGTCATTACCTTGTTTTTGGAGGCAACTTACAAGACTCCAGTGCGATTAAACGACTCACTTCTGCCCTCTCTGTGAACTCTTTACAACTAATTTGCATCCGCTTTACCCACGCAGCAACTTTTTCAATAGATGCGTGATGTGCACTTAAATTCTGCAATAATAGGCCAAGTAATTAAGCAACACAGGAGCCGCTCCTCGGTTAAAAAATTGCTCCCTTATACTCCTCCTCCTCCCCCCCCTTGAAAGCAGAGATGAGATGGAAGCTGCTGTGCTTTCTCTGGCACATCCTCTCTCTCATCTCAAACGTGCCACGGAGAATTACCTTTTTATCAAGTCAGTCAGTGATGTCAGACGCAGCCTTTCCGCCCCGTTTGAAGAGGACCTAAGTGTTGCTGTGCCTTCTGATGTACGTTGCAGGCAGCAATTACAGCGAGAAGTGCGACGTGTTCAGCTGGGGGATCATTCTCTGGGAGGTGATCACTCGCAGGAAGCCCTTCGATGAAATCGGAGGACCAGCCTTTCGCATTATGTGGGCCGTGCACAACGGTGAGTCGCTTACTGTGTGTGTGTGTGTGGGGTGGGGGTGGGGGGGGGGGGGGTGGAGGAGCTATAGGATGCAAAGGCCATGTCCAGCTGTCAGCTGCTGTGAGCCTTCAGACGTGCCCGCCCCACTAGGCCTGCTGGGAGACAGAGTACGAAGAGCCTGGCAGGAGAGTGCAGCTGAAAGGCATGTTCACCTGTGCTAGTGCGGAGATGGATGGGGGGAGAATACTAATGGGACACTAATAACACCTGGCCACAGGTTTAATATTTCAATCTGCCTGCCTGAGTCATTATGGTTGGTGTAGCAGGAGACTGGGGGATTTAGCATAAATATGCAATATTTATGTCTGGTGTGATGGTAAATGTTGTTTCTTTGTTTGACTGTTTTTTTTGTTTTTTTTCTTACACATTCAGGCACAAGACCTCCTTTAATCAATAATTTGCCCAAGCCCTTAGAGAGCCTGATGACCCGCTGCTGGTCTAAAGACCCCTCTCAGCGGCCTTCCATGGAGGAGATCGTGAAGATCATGACTCATCTAATGAAGGTAATCTGCTTCCCCTTTTCTCCCAGGCTTTCATTAAACTGGAGTGGATGAACGGGATTCGGTAAAGTTTTAATGCGACATAAAGTTACAGTACACACTGTATCGTTTTCCACAGAGAGGTGTTCCTGTCATTAGGCCGTCCCTCATTGATATGAATGGGGTGGATAAAAGTAATCATTTCATTTCGAGGTGTTGTGACTCATTCCTGCAGCACTGCAATCTACATCCTCCAAAATGACTGTACAGTTGAATCAAACAGTTTAAGCAAATTCAAATAGTGGCAGTAGTTTTAGGTAGGTACCTAATGAATATAAATATTTGAACTTTGATTCAGCACGTCATTACCTGCAAGTCGAACTCATGATGCGGTCACTCCAGCAGCTCGGGAGGAATAATTTGCTGATTCAGAGTTTGTGTCATCCTGGAATGCGGCCTGGCTCCTCATATTGAGAATATCCTACCGGTCACTCCCCTGCACATCCCGTCTCTGTTTCTTCATTCAAACACACTTGGCACTTTACATTACACTTCATCAGACTTGTTTATAGTACTGTTATCTGTTTGTTGTGCACTTTATTTTATATTCTATTGTAAATCTTAATATGTTTCTAGCCAGACTGGATGAGAAAACAAGCACTGTGGCTTGTGAACGCGCCCTTAGACGATTTCTTTCTTCCTTTCTTGACAGTAAACCATCAGCACGTCCACTGTTAAAATCCTGTGGTTGGTCTTAATTGCTTTCGCACTACAAATTAACCCACAGTCCAATTAGAACCGAACCGAAACAGACGTTTTCAGGCCATCGCTGCCCAAATAACGGCGCAAATAAGAGGTACATAATGTAAGAATGAAAGTCATAATTGAAGCTGTGCTTTTTCTTCTTCTTTTGGCAGTACTTCCCAGGATCTGATGAACCCCTGCAATATCCATACCAGTATTCAGACGATGGGCAGAGCAACTCTCCAACTAGCACGGGTACGGGAGTCCCACCAGCACAGGAAGTTGATGTTAAAGCAGTACCCGGCACTTACTGCACGGCTGTCCATGATGCAGACACACACAGACGTTTTACTCACTGTTGCCGCCGTTCAATGCTGCTGGTATATGCACGCATGTAGATAACGGGTTGTGATTGGCCTCTCTGAATCCAAAGTTGTGTCGGTTTATTACATTGTAGTAACAACTTTGCGTTTTTAAATCCCCAGATAATAGGCAGGTGGAGATCTGTGATTGTCTGGTATCGCAAGACACCTCCATTTATGTTTTTTAATGTTTTTGAATTATTTTTAGTTTTTCCACATGTTTTTTCAGTGTTGTGAAACACCAAATATAAGCAGCAGATGCATTGTAAAATCTTAAAAAGGCACCACAGTTGAGAACTTATGAAAGCTATAAAGCCTCTCTCCTGTCCTGCGTCTCGGGGAATGCCAGGTTCCTACGTGGACTACACCGGCACCAGCACAAGCAGCAAAAGCGACGCCAACATGGAGCACAGTGATTCTCAAGGGAGCAATGACACTATCAAGATCACGCCTCAATTCGCCCCTTACTTCAAGCCAAAGGTAAACCAACTCTTCAGTATGATCAAGTATTGTCCCAAACAGGCTCCTGTAGTGACGGTTTGTCTTTGGTTCCCTCAGGCAGACCCGCTGAGGACCCTGCCTCTGTCCAGGGGGGGCAGCGTTGAGAGTCTGCCCGCACGGACGCAGTGCCTGGCGTCGTCGGAGAGCAAAAGAATGAGCGCCGACCTGTCGGAGCTGGAGCCCAAGATGCCGTTTACGCCTGCAGGTAATAACCGACATTTACACGGAAGCAGGAAGAGGAGCTCATCGAGGCAAATTGGGCATGTCGCTTATGAGATTCAGAATGTTCTACGTTAATAAGAAACGTTGCACAGGAGAAGGCATGCATGTGTTATTGTCAAGTCTTGTTGGAATGAGGCCTCTCCCGAGTCCACAAGAAACTCCTCCCATGACACTTTGTTTCAGTTTATTTTTCATGTGCTTTCATCACATAGAGTAGATTGATTCCTCATATAAACACAGCCATGTCCCCCCTGAATGCTAAGGCCCGTCAGACCCAGCTGTCTCACCAGTGCTGAGGAACTTACATTTGAGCACAGAGAGTATGTCAGGGCTTTTGTTGTTGCTCTTTTAGTTTTGTCACACTTTGATGCAACGTTAATGAATGGAGTTCGTGTGAGTCGAGCACCGACGGTCTGTGTCCGAACGCCCCGCTGTCGTTTGTGCCGAGAAAAGCAGCGTCTGGAAACGGACGTGCATGCTGCCCGTGCACGGTGCACTGTATGCTCTGCATGTGCGTGGCCCACGATTCTACACAGTCCTGGCGTGGGGCCCCCCCAGTCTGTCTTAGTCCGCATGCTTGTCGTGTTCGCAGCTGTATGTGTGTATGTGTGTGTTTTTCGCAGCACGTCCGCAGTTTAAACGAGGCCACCGTAAAACGGCATCGTACGGCACCATTCTGGATGTCCCCAAGATCGTCGTCACAGGTATCTCTGGGGCCACTGGGCTTCCTGGTGACCGGGTGGAGCTGGCTTGGCTTGGCTGTTGTGGGTTGCTGTGCTCTCTGACGGGGCTCTCCTCCTGTGTGTGTCACTCCATATGATACCAACCGCGGAATGTTCCGTCATATTAACGATGTTGCATGTTAAGGGCAGTCTCTATTTTTAAGAAAAGGATGTTATTGACCCTTCGCTAAGCCCCACCCCCCGCTGCTAGTCTGACTAGCTGTCAGAGCTACCGTGGAGCCCACACTGTCACTAACTGCACTCCATGAATATAAATTATCTAATTTTTGGGGGAAAAAGCAATTGCAGACTATGATTGGCCGGTCCACTTTCGAGTGGCGGGACTTAGCGAAGGGTCAGTCGAGCCGGTCCTGGAGTAACACACATCGGAGGTGCCTTTTTGTCTTCTGTGATTTTCCAGTTGGCAGAAGCGGGACATGAGTTAATATCCTCATCTGGTGTCACTTTTTTTTGTTACACCCAAAATCTAGTTCCAGCTCATTAAGTGTCCGTCACCTGTGTCAATAACGACACATTTAGAGCTGACTCCAGGGCATCCAATCAGTGCATTAGATCCGTTGGGCTGACACAGGTGAGATGAACCCTTTAACTCACGTCCCCGTCCTCTCTGTCTCCTCGCTGGCTTGGCTGCAGCAGATCACGAGTAACTCAGTGCTCCAGTTCTCTGCATTTCAGCTCGTCCTTGCCTTTCATGCATCGAGGACTTGGCTGGTGTTTTTTTTTTTGGGGGGGGGGTTTCTCCCCCTCTTGCTCTCTTTAACATCCATTAACTTTGGAAAAAAAGTCCTTTTGATTAATTCCTCTCACATTGAGGGTCAGAGCTATTATTACAAGCAGAGGTACCAATGAAAGGAATGGGGACAGCTCTAGATTTCAGAACAAAAGTTAAATGTAATCCGGTGACTAAGGGAGTCAGCTGATGCATGTTATTACATAGTGCTCGTGTACACGAGGTCATAACTCCTTGGTAGCCGTTAAGTAGGGATGTAGCGCTATACAAAGTTCACCATTTGTTATATATCTCAGGTATGAGCTCATAATACAAAACCTTTTCAATAGCAGGAAAATTCAATTCAGTTTCATGACACACAACAAAAAATAACTAGAGAATTCCACTCAGTGTATTACAACAACAGAGGAGGCTGAATCTGTCCAACAAGTTCTTTGTGTTCTCTTCAGTGTGCTTGTCTGTTAATGTGTTGTGCCTTCAGTGTGTCGTAGACAGAGCTTCTAGATAAACCCAGTCACTGCATTAGCTTTGAGTGAGTAAGTGAATCAACTTGATGTGTCCCATGTCATGTAAAGTTCGGGAAATGCGCACACTATGGAGTAAAAAACGTGTAATCCCAACATGACATAGTCGTGTTGCATATTGTTATGTGAAACCTGGGAGTGCTATGTTATATGCTGTATATTGTGGTTGTGGGTAGGTTTAGTCTACGGTGGTGTGTGTGTGTGTGTGTGTGTGTGTGTGTGTGTGTGTGTGTGTGTGTGTGTGTGTGTGTGTGTTGTGCACCGTCAGAAGGGCTTGGTGCCTTTTAGCGCCTCCGTCCTTTCTGGCCGTGCCGTGTAGACGGGCCAGCACACGGAGGGTTAAATGAGTGCAGCTGTCCCCGGGGCACCAAAATCTGCTAGCTCTGCCGGAGTCTCACTCTCTGTCCCCCCCCCCCTCTGTCCGTCCTGTCCACAGCCACATTCGAGCCTCAGAGACGTCGGTCCGTGCAGGATCTGCCAGGCATCGGCACAGAGTCCAGCCAGGTAAGACACGGTCACTGTTGGGATCAGGAGCGGAGAGAGGTCGGTGTAGCTGCGGTTATATTTCAAAGATAATCTAAATTAAATGACTCTGGAATGAAGGAGGCACGTGGCCCTCTGTCGCTCGTGTCAAAGTACATGAAAACAGTTACTGTGGGTAATGTCTGTGTGTATGTATGTATGTATGTATATATATGTATGTATATATATATATATATATATATATAATTATTTTATCGCGTGTTAACGCATTTTTTTGATTTATTATAATTTTTATTTTATTTTTTAATTGAAAGACAAGAGACTATACATAACAAGAGGATGACAAGAACAGTGGGATAAAAGCCAGCAAACATCCTATAGTGTGTGTGTGTGTGTCCTTGAGGCTTTTGAGATGGGGAAAAAACTCAGCAGACACTTACATGTTAGTGCACCTATATGCTCAAATTCACGGTAAACGCATTTAAACGGCACAGATCGGGAGCGAGCGAAGGACTTTGAAAGTTAGCGGAAAGATTACCGTGAGACAACATCCGGTTTCTTCAGATGAACATCCGGTTTTCAGAATAAGATGCCAACAAAGTATGAATTATATTCACATTAAGTATAAAACATGCTGCCTGCATCTCGTGAACCAAATGTTATTGCCCTTTTGTTCATATAGCAGTACTTTTAAAATAAAAGTGCGCAATACACTACTTTTGAATTCATTATTGAACTTTGCCGTAACAATGCGATTAATCGCGATTAAATATTTTAATCGTTGCCCAGCACTAATATATATATATATATATTTTTATACTTTCCTCAAACTTGCGGTCATTAATAACTTCTATTGTACTTTGCTTTGCTGTTATTGTCTGATGAAAGATGAGGGAAAAAATGGGACTTGAAGGCTTTTCATTTTTATTCCCATAAAAACTAATTTGCTCATATGTAGGCCTATAAACAAATGTATGAATACACAGACTATCTTACGCCAACATGAAATACTTGGCTTTATTGAGACTGTTTATTGATCTCCTGCGCTGCGTTTCAGCACCCGGGACAGCGCCACACACACCCGCTACACAAACAAACTCATATTTACTGTTGATGCATCATGAATAATGTGAGATTGATATTCCTTATTTCACGGGCTATTTTGATTTTTGGGGATAATGCATAGCCTATTTAAAAATAAATCGATGTCAAAAGCACTTCCATTGTTGTTTACTATTATTTAACATGGAAGCTAATAAACACCTCGTCTTCAAATGTAAGCTTTATGATGCTCGGATGAACTCCAGCAGAACCCGACCAAAGGGTTTTATCGCTTTGTTTTGCCGCTGTCATCATCCCTCCCGCGGAAGCCGCGTGGATGTGTGACTGATGCCGTCTTTCAGAAGCGTTCTTCATCAAGAGAGAGAGAAACCCTTTGGGAGGAGACGGAGTACGACACGTGTTTGATATGTCAGACGAACAGCCCGGCGCTCCTTTTTTCTCAAACCGCTCCGGGCTTCAAACGGACTCCGGGGCTCGGGAGTGTTTCTCCTGCTTTCCCAAACATTTGTCTCCATTTGTAACGGATGTAAAGCCACAGCTCTGTGCACTCAGAAGTTCATCTGGAGTTCAGCGTGAAGACTTTGAACACAAATACTGTTCACTGAAGAAGATAAATCGCGCCGTGCTGCCTGTTCAGATTCCCAGTGGCGTGACAAGCGCCATTGATCATGGAGTTGTGTGTTTGTGAGTTTGCTTTGTTACCGTTCTGATTCTATTCCCATGTTTGGAATCCAGAGAGTCACTGAGACACTAACCTCAGATTCACTGCATACAAAACAGTCTGTTTGGTCATGTTAGACCAGTGTTCATCGTTTGGATTCTCCTTATTTTCAATGACATTCTATCACACCGTCCCTTTGATGGCTGGACGTACTAATTGCAAGCGGACACAATCACAAATCTCACCAGTATGAATGGAATTCAGCTTCATTTGGCCCACGCCTCCAAATGTGCACGATAAGCAGATTCGAGCGGCATTATTTGTTTTTTATTTTTTATTTTTTGTGGTGGCCCAGGTCACATGTTGCCACTCGGGCGCCGTGACTGGCTCGCCAGATGACTGACGGGTGTCTCGTGTCCTCTCTTAGGGGAGCAGGAACAGCAGCCGGTCCTCCAGTCCGAGTGTGAGGATGATGCCTGACAAGACGAGCAGCAGGGGTTACTTCTCCCCCGACGAACCCACAGGTACTTGCAAAGCCAAAATGATGTGTTTGCATAAAAGTGTTTCCTCTTTTGTCTTCATAGGCCAGTTAATAACTGGTTCCTGCCAAACAGATGGAAGTGTGAACGCCCCCCTGACTGGCATGCATTTTGTTCAACACGCTGGTTGTAACAGCATCTGTGTCATTGTGGCCAGATGTTTTTACATCTGTCAGGCTCCACTGGAGACACTGTAGTGTCACTGATTTCGGGTCAGCCCGAGCTGAGGAGGCGGTCAGAAAGGTTATTTCTGAGGGTGGTGGAACAGCCGACACCGTTCCCGTGCAGTCACAGAGAAAAACCAACTATTTTCTCTCTTTCCTCTCTTTCCTCAGACACCAACGGCTCGGACAACTCCATTCCCATGGCTTATCTCACCCTGGATCACCAGCTGCAGGTACACCGTCGTCGTTTCCTTTAAATATTGTCCGATAGCGACTCTAACTCCGGTTGGGTGGTGTTGCGGCGCCGCTCTTTTCCTCTCAAAGATGAGTTGAAGGGCATCGTGAATGACTTCATTATGAAGGGATTAGCCCTGAAAACATGATGCTGTCTGAAAAGTGGAATGTGCACATAAATACACGTTGGCAGCACCCGTGAGGTGTTTGGCGTATTATTAACTGCTCAGACTAGCCGGTATAAATACATTCTGCCGTCATGCGCGGGCGGGCGTCAATTAACAGCAACATGCGTGTGTTGTGTTTTTTCTTCCAGCCTCTCGCTCCCTGTCCCAACTCCAAAGAGTCCATGGCCGTGTTTGAGCAGCACTGCAAGATGGCCCAAGAATACCTGAAGGTGCAAACGGAGATCGCCCTGCTGATCCAGAGAAAGTACGTTGACTTGCAACAAGTGTGTTGTGTACTACACTGCAGATAGTAAAAATGACTAATAATGATACAGATTCATGCCACTCGAGTGAGGCAGCGGAGGCTCCAGAAACGAGCGGAGCAGTAATCCATTAAGTCGAATAAATTCCACATGTTAGTTTGAATCGATCTGAAACAAGCGCCCAAAAAACAGCAGCCCTCGCTATAAAAGATAACAGCGCTTCATATCCCGTCTGCGCAGGAAGGAGCTCATCGCCGAACTGGACCAAGACGAGAAGGACCAGCAGAACACGTCCCGTCTGGTGCAGGAGCACAAAAAGCTGCTGGAGGAGAACAAGAGTCTATCCACGTACTACCAGAAGTGCAAAAAGCAGCTGGACCTGATCCGGGTCCAGCAACAGAAGAGACAGGGCACGTCGTGATGAGACGGAGACATCTATGAACCCCCCCCCTCCCCTCCCCTCCGGCACCATAACACTACCCACTCATTCTCTGCACACAAACACACTGTTCCCAGTCCAGCTTTGTCAAGAGACCCGTGTCCTGCATGTCTCCTTGTAGACCCTCGACGTCTGTCCAGCAGGAAGATGACGTCCTCTGTACATACATTTGCACATCCTCACAGTGTATTCTGTGACCGCCGACCAAACCGCTTCGCTCCGGGGGGGGGGGGGGTTGGACCTTTCCCATCAGCGACTGGGGGCCCCTCCCTCCCCCCCTCTCGGGTGCGACGGCGGGCCGACGAGTGCGGGTCGGGTGTGTTCCTACTTGTTTGCTCTCAGGGCCCTCTGGGCTGCCCGGTCGGTGTGCGGCCACGCCTCAGCAGCCGGGGCGGCCACACCGTCCTCCAGAATGTGAAAAAAGGCTTTTTCGGGGGGGAGTGTGAATCATATGCAAGAATCTTCGGAGATCGGTGAGGTATCTTTGAAACCTGTTCTGCAGCGCGTGTGCGTGGAATCCCTGTTATGCAAACCACACATCCCTTAAATCAACTTATTTATGTTCCCCCGTTTCCCCTTTTTTCTAATTGTGAGCATGAGCCCTTTCCCACAGACTGCCGGGGGTGTGGGGGGGGGGGCGGTAAAACCTGGATGCAGCGTTAATAATCTGCGCCTCGTGCTCTTAAAACAAAAACACACACCGAGCTTCCCGAGCAAACACGGGGAGCTGCGGATTCCCCTTTTTATTTGGACTTCAGTGTTGTTGTTTTTTGTCTTTTCTATTCAGTAGTTCACTTTGTACGATAGCTCTTGTGTCATTTCTGCGTTACGACATGTTTTATCTGGTCTGGGAATGCCCTTGCATTTAAACGGATAGCGGAGCCTATAGCTCCCTATACAGTATCTAGTTTGTTTTTAGTTCACATGTTGCCTTAGAAGTTGCCTGCATTTTAAGTGCTTGTTTTATGTGACATGTAGTGGGGATAAAAGCAGCAAAAAAAAGATATATTTTTTATGTAATGGACAGTGAATGAAATTGTGAGCGAGAAGGATCGATGTCAGTAAGCTGATAATGTAAATGCGTCCCACCAGCTTTACATCCAAAACATGACATGTACTCTAAAAAAAGAATGTGATTTTTGTTTTGTTCCTTTCATATCCCTCAAGTACTTTTTGCACAATCACTTTTTCTTTTTTTCTTCTTCTGGTCATGTACAACTTTTAATCTCTCATTGAAGCAATTCTGATTTTAAAAAGGGCAAGACTTGACGAGTCTTACTTTTAAAATGTGTTACTGTACAGGACCTGCCTCCGTTCACAAAGAATGAATTTACCACGCGCACACCACACTGTTCATGACATGTTTCCTAGGCCACTGGGAACCGAGCTACAGTACACGGCGGTGAGCAAGGCATTATGAAATAAACTGAATGGTGAAAAAGTTTCACTTCTTTCATGCGTGTGTGTTTGTGGCGGATGCATTCATTTGAAATCATGAGTCATGTTTCAAAGTTGTGGTTATTTTTTTTTAATCTTTAATTTGTAATTCCTAGAATTGTAATGTCTGTAGTGGGGATGCTCCCCCGGAACTCTGTTCTCAACGGGAACCGATAAAACAGAAGTAAATACCCGGAGTATCGTTAAGGTCCGGAGTTAAAGGTTCCGCTATCGGTACTTTAGAAGTTACGAAGTGAGATTCTCCGCACAAAGCGGGTAGTACAGCGTGAGACACGCATGGCAGCGAGAAGAAGTGTGGCTACATTTGACTTGTAGATGCTGAGAACTCTCGTTGTTTAAGATGCATTAAAACCCTCACAAGAGAGGAAACGCCAGCAATTTATCAAAACATTTGGGGAACACGCAGAACATAAATGTGCAGAAATGCACAGTTTTCTACCGTTTGTCGAGCAGCCGTCCGTCCTCGTCCGCTGCAGGTCACGTTAGCGATGCCATCGAGAGTTTGGTAATAACAGGCTAATGGATGAAAGCTAGTCGCTCAGCTAACTGTGTTTTAAGGATTTTAATGAACTTTATTCAGCTAAAAATGTTTATTTTATATATTTATTGATTTATTTACATTTGTTGTTGGAATTTAAATAGTATAGTCTACAATAGTGAGTTATTTCAACATTGCTGCTGTTGCTCAAAATTTGTTTCCATAACAATAATAAAGTAATGTCTTTTTTTCACAAAATAATCAAAAACAGCCGATAAGAGTATCGAGAAGGAACCGAACCGATAAGCAGTATCCATAAGAGTAGGAGCCAGTAAAGTGTATGTCGAACATAGACGGGTTCTGACAGGTCTAGCCCGACGGTGGAGCACAAGTAGGGTTGTTTTTTTTGACCGCCATGCTGGGTGAACGTTCTGTTGTAATGGTGAAAAAAGTCAGGCTGTCTGGGGATTTATGGACCGTCTTTGTGGATTCTGGCGTGCTACACGATGAACGTGAGCATCGAATGTTCCATCAAAGGCAGAGAAGCAGAAGTTAGACTCCGTTATTTCACTCGACACGACTAAGCGTCTTGTTGAGCCTGTCTATGCAACGCCTCGTGGCTTTGAGTTCAGCCTTAGCCGCTACAGACGGCTAGCGGTTACTATTGGTCGACGCCACACGTGATGATAATAAAATGGAGTTAGCTCTCATCAGCTCTCAGCAGCAGTTTCATTTTGGTTGAATGTTGCTTAGACTTGCCCTGCTATTAGTCCGGCTTTTGTTTTTGTTTTTAATAACCAATGACAAATGTAGATTGTATGGATACAGTCTTGTTCGGAGCATGTGGCCACATCTTCCACATTGCTTTACTTTTTAAGTTTAGCTTCAGACCGGTTGAAATGCTGATGCAGCGATGGGCCCCCACTGGAGACAGCTACGCAAACTCCATCTGCTGATGAAGACCATGAGGTACAGTTGAAAGTCCCGGGAAAAGGTAGTAAGTGTACTTTGAGTTGAGTTTGCACAATTGTTTTTTTATTTTGTTTTTTATTTTTCAAGGGTTTGCACAAAAAACTCTGGACGCAAGGACCACTTTCGACTGCATCTTTTAGTTTTCCTCAGTGGGTGGACTTTACTCAGTTTACTTCATGCTGTTGTGGAACAAATCAACACAAAAAAGGCCAATAAATGTAGTTTTAAAATAAGTTGAAGTGTGGAACATAATTACTTTTGACTCTGGGCTTTTACGGACTGTGTTGATATTGTTCGGCTGAATGCCACATTACCAACACCTTTTGGGGTCACGTCGACAGTCATTTCAAATAGTCCATTGTGTACAGATCGGTCCAATAAATGGACATTTGCATGCTATTATAGATAATAGTGTGCTTTCAACTTTGTGTCAATAGTTTGTGTTTGGTTCTCTCCTGCTTCAATAGGACAAGGCCCTACCTGTGCACAAATCCAGCTCCATAGAGAAGTATATGGGTTGTCCCACTTTGGTGCTCAAACGGAACGATCGATCGACTGAGCAAAAACCACCCGACACTCACTGGTTCCAGTGTTTCAGATGTGAGGATCTGCTGCTTGGATCTGTTTTGTATCATTGAAAAACAGTGGTGTAAACGGAGGTCGACGTTAATGCTTTCTAGTCGCCGATCCTTCATAACGCTACAATGTGAACAAGAAATCTGTGTTGAAATCAGCCAGGAGGAGAACTAGCAACGATGACGACAGCACTGGAGTGTCAATAGATTACGCTATGATGTGCTCATGGGCTAACAATGAGTATTGGGAGAAAGTCAGTTATAACATTGTCATGTTGTGTTCAAATGTGATCTTGTACAATGTTTTTTTTTTGGTGAGAAGCTTGGACAAATACAGTTGTTTGAAGGTTTTTTCACAGCAATATAAAATATATATTATCGAGGGAAACTAGCTCAAAGCAGCTTATAATACATAGAGAAAACTACTACAGTAATGGCAAGCTGATTTTAATCCAAATAAATACAATCTTTTATACATCCTAATGGGGGCAAGTCTAAAAGTTATATTTGCTCTCGTTTTTTTCTGCTGAAGTGTTCACGTGGCTCAAAACCGCGATAAGCGTTAGTTTTGTGATCTGTATATTTAGGATAGTTTTTGATCAGACAAAATTCAGGGTTCGGAAACCCACATACTTTTGACTGTTTAGTATACACCCCAAAATCTGTAAGTACCCAATTAGGCGTGTGTCCCATTTGTCTTTGACATGATTAAATGCGGCCACAAGGGTTAACAGCTAAAACCCAGAAACATAACACGTGCATCCGGAGGCCATGCAGTACAACTCCACCTGTCCCTGCCGCAGTGTCTCCGTCCAGCCAGCAGGTGGTGCTGAACGTCCAGTCTCTGTCATGAAGAGGAGCTGCGGAGCTGTTCTTCTGCAGACAAAGAACCGTGCACCTTCAGCATATCGATGGCCGGGATCAAAGTCAATCTTTATTATGTCATGGCCGACCGACTTCATTGATTGTGCGAACAGCCGCTCCTTTGAATTCAGCTGATTTTGATCTAATAAAGCGACGGCTTCAGTTGCATAAGCAACCTTTTGATAGCAAAGGACCCTGAACGTTGACCTGTTTGTCTGGTTTCTTTCACAGTCGGAGAGCTCGGGCTTCTGCTTCACACGTCGGCCTTGGAAATCATCTCAGCGTAGTGCTGACAAAGGCCCCTGTCTCCGTCTGTGTTTTGAAGTCGTTGCCAAATGGGGAACAATGAGTCATTTCAATGTGGAGGAATGACGTCATCGTTCTTCTCCAGCCCAGGTATTGTGCTTGTGCTCCTGCTCGCCCCTCGCTGAACTGGCGGAAATCATGGAGGAGGAAGGCGTGTTGCTGCCAGCCTCGTCCTGTGCTCTTTTGTTCGCAGAGGGACGCGCAAGCGTTGGGTCCCACTGTGGGCTGGTTATGGGAAATCGGGGGGGGGGGGTCCGTTTAGTGCGTGTGGCCCGAGGAAGGGAGGCTACTTTCTAAGACTCCTTAGAGCTCGCTTCTTTAAATTCCTGTATGTAGAGTAGAGCTGGGTGATGCTTTTGAATTATTCCTAAACAATCCCCGATACGTGTTTGGTGAGGACTAAAAGCATAAAAATACCAGAAATACATCATTTCAAAAAAGACACTCTAAAATGTAACATAGTAAATTAAAGCTGGTACTCTACGACCACACAATACACCCAGGTCATGTTTTGATACTACAGATATCTTTTGTCCAGCACTGAAAAAGGTTTTCGGGATTCAACACCTGCTTTTAGTGCGTTTACTCAAAGGCACTTCAGCAGCACTGGTTCAAGCGCATGAATGACTCACTTTTGGCAAAAGGGGGAAGTTGATGTTGCACTAGAGTGTGTGTTTGTGTTTGTGTGTTTGTGTGTGTGTGTGTGTGTGTGCGTGCGTGCGCGCGCGTGCGCGTGCGTGTGCGTGTGTGTGTGTGTGTGCGTGTGTGTGTGCGTGTGTGTGCGCGCGCGTGTGTGTGTGCGTGTGTGCGCGTGCGTGCGTGCTTTAGATTGTATCTTTGGCATGGTAGCCATGGAAACTGGGTGACATAAATAGGCTAGCGCCAGCAAAGAGAGAGAGGGAGAGAGAGATGTTGCAGTTTTTAATAATGGACAGAATTTGGGTCATAACGTCTTGTATGTTGGCCTGTAAATTGTGCCGTGTGCCAGTTAGGATTCCATTAATCTGCGTGAATCCCCCGGTCGGTCCTCCAAAGCGGCCGCGGGCGTCTGTGTGAGAACTCCAACGAGGCCTCCTCTGCCGAGTCAAGGCCGCTAGAGGAGCACAGAGACCCCCACGTTCTTTGTTTACTCCACTTCATGCATTACGCAATTCCGCAATTCCGCGCCGTGTTTTTAGCTACAGTAGCGGGCGGTAGTAGAATGCTAATTGGGATCGTGAATTAACAGCGCTCCGTCATTCTTCCTTCATAATTTCACCGCCGGTGTATTTAGAGGGGCACTAATGAGGAGGGTAGGGAGAGTTCTTCTGATGCTAAATTTGTTTTGCTGTGATTTTTTTAATTTAATTTTTTAATCGACTTGCCGTATCAGCAGTCCGGAGAGAGGCCCGTCTCAACGCTCTTGAGATGGGCCGGGGCTCTCCGAGCAAGCCTGCTTTTGGAGGACGCCAAGGAACGACTCGGCGATTGAATTTCCACGCCGTACACTGTGTGGAGGGCGACGAGGGGCCCTCCACCCACTCGCCAAGGCACAGCCTCTAAAGCAGTTAGTCACGGCCTGAAATGGCCATCGGCAAAACTCCCTTATACGCTTACAAACTGCAGCGCGAAAACATTAGAAACCGCTTAAATGTCTGAAAATGTCGGTTCCGGACAGGTCCTGTGCTGAAGCGCTTAAAGAAGTTGAAGTGGCAGTTGAAACAAAGGCACTGAGGTAATAGACGTGGCAGATGTATTAGAGAGTGACGTATTAGTGGGCAACACAGCTGTTTGATATCTTAGGAAAGGTCACTACTCATTTTTCGTGTGTCCAGCAACACGTGTCAATTTTAACTTGAGACATGCACGCAGTCTTTTCAAAATAAACTTCCGTCTTCATCGGAAACAACTTGGTTCGGTCTGATACTCGGGGGACACAGACGGTGGTCTCCATGGTGAAAGTCTTGTGTTTTTTACACCACACCCATCCACCTCGAACCTCATCCCTACAGGGACTTTACCTTTATCATGCTAGTAATAGCTTAGTACAGCAATTAAGGCAATTTGTTACCATGAAATTAGTCGTCTTATCTGGACCAGAATTAGTTCCATGAATGTATTCTCGATAGTTACCATATTTACAGTAGGCCACTTTGAACAAATCCTACTGTGATAGAATAACATTACATACATGATATTAACACAACAGTGAACACTCAAAATATCATTTCCCACAAAACTTGTAAATGTATTATCTGGGCAACGCTACCTTTATCACTACATGACAAATCAACCGTTCGTTCTAGCATGTTTTCAGTCAATTGTCATCTCATTATCTTCACTACCTTTTACCATAAAAGGACAATTGACGAGTTGTATTATAACCTCAACGTGAACTGTGATGTGTTGAGTGGCGAGCAGCTGACCGCTGCCTTCCTCATGCTGGAGAGCACAGCGTGAGTGAGAGGTGAGGCGTCACGGTGAGATGAACATCTCCTTCCCGGACGCCCCTCGTGGTTCAGGATATAAAGAGTGGGAAGTGATGAGAGCCCATCGTATTGCCGCATCAGCAAGTTCCTCACACCTCCTGTATAGCCACAAGCAAGAGTGTGTGTCAACTCGATTTGTATTCATGGCGGGGGAAGCCTCTAAAGCTGTATCGATGTGCTATGATGTGACTGACATCCTCCGCTGAGGCCTTTTTATTACCGCGGGGTTTAAAAGCGCTTCACACCGCAGCATCTTTTCAGCAGCAGGTGAAACTGGCTGTGGGAGGCAGTTCAGACCAATAACAGGCCTTTTTTCCCTTCTTGCCGCGTAAACACAGAGCCTGCATCAACAGTTTCTTTCAGTTTCTTTCCACAAGCAAAGGTTCTGGGGGAAAAAAAAAAAAAAAGCACAAATAAACAGTGAAATGTCAAGAGGGCTGTTTATTTACTGGCTGGATCGGCTCGAGGTTTGCAGGTCTGGAGGCGTAATAAGTGCATCCCGTTTGCATCATAACGGGCCCCGTTCACACGGCGAGCTTTGATGCGTCAGCGCTCGATTCTGATCAGCTGCACGGATCAGATGTTTTCAAAGAATTGCTTGTTTTGTTTTGTGAGTTGACAAAAACGAACAAAACAAATACCTACAAAAAACAAATACCTACCCAGCCAACGAAAAGTCGAATATTTGTGTCCAGCCCAAGAAGATTCACAACTCTAATGTCACCTGCGATGGGAATGAGCCATGTATGTGTTATCATTACATGCACAGTCAAGAAAAATACAAAAGCATCATTGTGCATGAAAATATTAACATACTCAAGGAAACATGAATGGAGACAAATATAACTTAGTTGTTTCCTGTGAAGAAGGAAGTTTATTTTGAAAGGATGTATGGACGTAACGAGCAGAAATGAACTTTGCTTGACGTTTGTAGGAGAACGCGTGAAAAATTTTTCAAAAAATTGTTTGCACAAAGGATACGTTGCTTTACTCTTCTCAAGACAGTCGATTTTTTCATTCATTTTTTAAACTGTATCTATTCATAGTCGAACGCACTGCTTAAATCTGTGAACTCATTAATTTGTTTTGTCTCTTTTTGGCCACTCGAGGGCAGTGCAACAAGCCATAAACCCAACATTGACGTATATCACCTTCTAAATGTGTCAGCGAACATTTTACCCGTTTACACATCCAACAGACCCGGAGCGACATCGCCATTCATTTGGAGTCACGTTTGTGTGCACATGTTCACTGTCCAATATTTACTCTCCCTTTCAGCTGCTCCGAGTTGGTGATAAATCTCTGGGTTCGTCACTACAAGTGAAACATTTCATATTACACATGTGGCATTGAATAATTAATTTACAATTTGATTTAAGAAATCATTTTTTCTTTTATTTCTTTTACAAAAAAATGGGGAAAAAATAAGAAAAATCTCCTTGTCAATATTGGGATTCATCCTTTGTAAAATCTGTTAAATGTAATAATAAAAATCAAATAGCGCCGTGTTTAGCCCCTGTAAACATATTCAGGAGGACGTGTGTGTGTGTGAGTGTGTGTGAGTGTGTGTGTGAGTGAGAGCCGGAGAGTGCCGGTGAACGAGTTTTGGAGTGGGACAGCGCGACAGCCTGTTATTACGGCCCATGTGACTGACAGCGTGTGGGCGAGAAGGTAATTGCCTGCGAGAAAGTATGCCTGCGGTGACGAAGGGCCTTCAGGGGAGCGGATGTTCAGCAGACTGAGGCACGCAGAGCGCACAGAGAGGCCCGGCGAGCGCAGAACTGATGACTCACCCCCCCCCTCCCCCTTCACACCCGATTCACTCCTGTTCTGTTTACTCGGCTCGACTGCACGGCCTCAGCCAGAGAGTGGTGACAGACAGGGAACTGTCGCTCCGACGATCAGGCCGACTTAAAGGATTTCACCTGTTTAGACTTTCTGGACAAGCGGCTTAGTTGGATCCAGGTCCACTTCCCGTGTAAACAGCCTCCTCAGGCTGGCAGACTGTAAGCCTCTGTTTACCGGACTGAGCGGGAGAGTCAGACACAGGTCTACATTTACTGAGTGCACTCCCGACCATGGAGGTGCTGCAGTGGTTGGGGATTAGATTGCTAGACATCATGTCCTTCTATTTGTTACATTTATTCATTTGAATGTGTTTGGTTAAAAAGATTACAAAATGTGTACAAAACCATGCATCTGAAATATTTCCATTTGCTGGAATGATGCAGCTTTAAAAATACTTCACTTTAAACACTTTAATATAGCTTCAATGCTGCTGATAACATGTAATGCCATGTGTCATACACAGGCTGCCACCTTTAGTTCTGATAAGTGAAGCCAATGCAGAAGTGCCTTAAACCTGCATTCTCTCTAATGGCCATCAGGGGGCGACTCGAAGTCAGCTTGTATAGAAGTCTATGAGAAGATGACTCTACTTCTCACTTGATTTATTACCTCAGTAATCATGAGTTTATGGTCTCAATCTCGAGCTTTAAGTCTGTCTTCAAGACAGCATGATGTTCATTTTGTAAATGATGGTCCATTTAGAGTCAATAGACCATAAAGCAGGGTATGCTTGAGGGCGTGGCTACCTTGTCACTGACAGGTCGCTACAGCGGCGCGTCTCCTCCACATTCCAAATACAGTCACTACCATCTCCTGTTTGCAAAGAAAGAAACAAGATGACGACGGTCAAAATCCAGAACTCAAGGCTTCAAAACCTCAGTCAACAAACCAATGGGTGATGATTATATCCACTTCTTTGGTCATGCAAAAAATTTGGGGACTACCCTTGGAGACCCACATAGATCTCTAGATTATTTTCAGGGGGGCGGGAACAAGGGATATATCCTGAACAAATAAAACCCAAACGATCAGCATGGCTTTCTTTTTTCTTTTTCGCGCTGTCACTTGATGATACCAGACTCGAGCGAGCTCAGCCTCACAGAGGACCGGCCCGGCCTCCCCTCCGGGCCGTTGCACTTCTGGTTTGTTAAAAAAAAAAAAAAAAACTATGATTGGCCGTGCCTCATGTGCCAAGGAACTGGCGCTCCGCCCGTGTGAACTCTGCAATTCGACCCCAACTTCGCCGCCCACGTTCATCATGCGTGCCACGCACGCACACACTCGCACAAAACGATGACAACCTGTCATTCGCGGAGGTTCATGCGTTTTACCTTTTTCATCTCTGCAAACTAGCCCGGCCTGTCAGATGGAACCGGAGGCAGGGATTAACCCCACGGTTCTCTCCACTAAGCCAGCCAAACAGTAGTTCCTCAGCGAACACACACACACACACACACACACACACACACACACACACACACACACACACACACACACACACACACACACACACACACACACACACTGGGAGGTGGGCTTTGCTGTAGCATTCCAATAGTTTCTTTCTGTTAACCTCTCTGACTCTGTCTAACCCAGCAGGGGGTTCATTGTTACAATGTACAGTGTGTTGTGCACTCAAGCATTTTAAAATCGTACTTAAGTTTGGAGAGTATCCAAGGATGCCAAAAGTCTAAAATGATGCATAAAACATATAGAATAATCCCATTTGAGTGACTGATGCAGCCCAACAAAAACACAAAAACCCATTCAGGATTCAGAGCTTTACTGTCATCAGAAGAAGAAGAAGAAGCTGTAGTGAATGATCGAGGCTTTGTCTTCCACTCAAAGACAAACAAAACAATAAAAGGCTGAAAAAATGAACTCACTGACCCAACAATGAGTCATGTGATCAAGCTGTGTTCAGACCTGCCGAACTGGATTTATAATTCTTGTTTCAAAGACAACAAACATTTTCTGAATTCTAGGGAAATGTTCATTTGATGGATTGTGTTCTGTGTTCTGTGTCTGAATATATGTACTGTACATAAGTTAGAAAGAGGATATGGAAGATTTAAAATGCCAAAATAAATCAAGCAAAGGAATAAAGAGATTTGTTAGAATACACGTTGATTTCCCTTTTCACGTATACAGTTACTGCACTGGGATTAAACCGAAAGCATTTTGAAATGACTCGCTTCACACAAACACAGTGAAGAGACTGATTTCGCAACAGCAGCAATGTGCAAAGTCTGCTTTAAAAAACCTCACAGTGCATGGGCAATGCAATCCTCTGTATTATGTATCACATATAACATTATCAGTGCATCACACTATTGTCTGTGTTCCTCAGTTAGTGTTATCTACTTTTGCATTTCAAAATAAAATGGCCACTAGCTCTCATAACAACACTTGTCATTTTGGTGTTGCATACTGAAACAGTTTGAATGCATACGTGTGCCTGCATGTAAGATACTTGCATGTGAAGTGGTGTGATGAATGCACATATTTTTGTTTTGTGAGAGAAAAACCCTTAATTCTGAAAACTCAAAAACGTAGTATAAGTATCATAAAGTTTCAGTGACATGTTGGAACGGAGAGATAAAAAATAAATGTGTCCCAACACTATGGGAAAATGTATTTTTCTGACTTTAAAGCTCATTTTGGAGAATGTTGGAAAAGGAGAAGACAGACCGAAGACGTAGGTAGAAGTAAATCAAACGTGCAAAAAAAAAAAAACTGCAATGACTTGTTTTTTCGTAAGAAAATGACAATGCATCTCACATCATGCATTTGCATGTTTAGTAGTTACAGTACAAGCATCGTATTCAAGATACAGAAATGTGGTAAAGACTGTAGAACAGTTTAAAACTGAGTTCAAGAGGTTAAATGTGTACATGAATGTCTTGCATATTCTTGCATATGTGACATTGTGTTTGTTTCCCGAGGAACGAGAAGCTGCCCTGAACTTAACCTGAGTCTGATAGGTCGGTCTGTTATGAATGGCGGTTAGATCGCCCCCCCCGAGGCACCGTCGAGCTCGCAGTAATTGATGTAATCAAAGGCATTTTGGCCCGGGGTGCACACGCCACAACAGCACTGCATTTACGTCTTTGTGGAATCTCTTGCCTGGACTTGCCGCTCCGCTTAGCCAGCGGATTCGTGGAAGTTCTCTTTTGGCTGGCGGGATTCTATCTGCATGACCGCCAACCCCGATGAATCACTTGGAAATGAGTCATCCTCGCTCTCGAAGTGATGACTCTTTGACCGACGTGCATCTTGTTCTGAGCAGGGCTTCTTTTTTCTGCTTGGAACGCTTTTCCTATGAGTCACCGCTTTGAGAAGGTGCAGGATTATACATGTGCCTGTTGTGGTCACGGTGCAAATTTACAGAATGGCGCTGGATACAAAAGGTGCTGCTGTTGTTGAATGAAAAGCTTCGTGAAATCCCCAAATAGTTGAGTACCGGTAAATAAAATGAATTACTAGAAACCTCCTGTACATTGTAGTCCCACAATGTGTTGCAAATGGCTCTCATGGGCGCTTTTAATAATGAGCCTTCTCTGTGCAAACAGGAAGCTGAATACAGCTGCAAGTTTATGTGTGCAAATGAGATCATGCTTTATTCCTCCGAAATAGCGGTATGTGATTAATCTGACGTTGTCACTCAACTGCGTCGCCAGCAGTGCTGCATCCACGAGTCGTAAGTCTGCACAGGCTGATCTCATACGCTGCCGGTAGCTCCACCTTCCAAAAGGAATGCACTCTAATTCGTGTTGTGGGTGGGTGGGTCTCAAAACAAAGGACTTTCACCCAGCAGACCGCTGTTGGTGTCCTGTGTGAAACCAAATGTTCACTCATTTGTCACGTAACTTCTTACGTGACGGCGGTTCCGAAGTTATTATAACCCAAACGTTGACTTGTCACGTGACTTCCATGCTTAAGTAACGCCACTTTCGCAGTTATTTTAACCACAACGGTGACTTATTTGTCACGTAACTTCTATACTTAAGTAACATCACTTCTGTACTCAGTTTAAACCTGAACATTGGCTCATTTGTCACAGGTGCACTGAATGCTGGTGTTGCGAAGGTACATTGTAGAAATCCACTTATCCTCCTTTTTACTGTTGAATCCTAACTGTAGTCACAAGATGCAGGCAATCGCAAAGTGTTTTAGTTGCCTCACATTAACCATCATTCATTCGTGCAAATATAGTTGAAAGGGGAGAGTTTTACAAATTTTGGCAATGGACATAAAAAAAAAAAAAAACAATCTTATTGAATCTGACACAGGGTTCCGCAAGTCATTTGTCTTTACACATCACAAATTTGCCTTTGTCAGCATTTAACATATTTCCCCCTGGGAATGAATAAAGTATCTATCTGTCTATCTATCTATCTATCTATCTATCTATCTATCTATCTATCTATCTATCTATCTATCTATCTATCTATCTGTCTATCTGTCTGTCTGTCTGTCTGTCTGTCTGTCTGTCTATCTATCTATCTATCTATCTATACAACGCCGCTTTAGATTGTCAGTTTTGATAAGGAAAAACATCAGAGAAATAGGGTGATCAGGAAGAGCAACAGAGGAGGGATCCCTAACTCCCGGAACAGACGTGCACTTGATGTTGAATATACAGAGAGGTGCATTCATCTACTAATAGCTTCACAATTGCTCACCATGTAGGACACGGTGTCTTGGAGCAGCACTGGTACAGTGTTGCACCTGCACGCCTTGTTAAAAAGTAACCCCCATGTCGACCTGGCTGTCATCGGTTGCCTCTCAGTAACTCATGCATGACGGGACGCATTTTCTTCCGACAACTACCCACCAAACTAACATTCCACTCGTGTTGCACAATCGGCAGCGTCGCCTCGTCCCTAAGCTGACGGGTTTCAGAGCTTCTGCATAGCCTCCCCTCTGCATGGAGCTTCCTCTCTCTGTCGTGGAGGAATGGCAGACGTTTCGCATGCTGCTTTTATTAAGTCTAATTGGACTTCCTGACATAAGAACGCAGTGTTTGTCCATAGTACGGGCGCTGGGAGGGAAGGCGAGGCCAATGCCGTCGCTCTGTGGACTCTTTCACCCCCTCTACGTTTCTGCCACCCAACTTCAGTCAGCCGCCTTCCTTGAAAAGGCCTCGACGGAGAGGTCATCGAGTGCAGGAATGCCACCGCTTACTGTGTGTGTCTATGCATGTGTGTGTGTTTGTGTTCAGGGACTCCATGATCTGTAATTACATTCTCCTCATGCATTTAAGTGCATCGGGAGCATGAGCTAGATGTTGACTGTGAATGCACCGCGCCGAGACAAAGGTAGTCGAGGCTCGTCTCCCAGCCCCTTTAGACACGGGGTCTGCTGCCGGCTGCTGAAGGCCCCCCCGGCCCAGCTTTTGATCAGCTCCACTTTAGGTTCCACTGCAGATGTCTCAGAGGTTTCTGCGTGGATGAATATGAATATGAATACCTTTCACTAATCTAGGGGATTAGCCGCTGGATTGTCAAAACGGTTTCTCTCCCCTCCACAAAAATCAGCCCTTTGACAGATTGCAACTCTCCTTTTCAGAGCTGTACTTTTTATTTAGCATTTAGCTCCTCATTTCAGTGCACCTTCTGTCTAATTTAACTTTTAAATGATCAGTAATGCATTCATTTCAAGCGGCAGTATGTGCAGGCGCCAATGAAATCTGTGGCCGTCGTCTGAGCTTGAGGTAAGCTGATTTTGCGCATAAAAAGTGTCATTTGGATTAAGCAAATGGCCCCCCTGACTGTTATAAAACATGTTTGTTGAGCCTGTAGAGGAGCAGCATGTTTAGAGTAACAACTACAATTTGAATTCTCCTCCCCTTTTGTGTCAGGAAATATCAACTATAAAGATAGTGCAGCTATTTTGAAGATTTCTTTTCTCAAAAGAGCATTAAACCGTTGTTATTAAATCGTGTTTTCACCCTATTTTTCGGTCCACGTACAGTTAGCTAACAATGGTTAGCGATTAAAGCTGTGTGTGTCTTAAAAAGCTGTGGTATCGTGGTGAAGAGAATGGGTATTGTGCAGAAGTATGGATTGCTATTGTCTGGTTACTACAGTCACAAGGCATGTGTTGTACGTAAGGAGGGGTCAACAGACTGAGAAGGACAGAGAGCCACGTTGGTGCTAAAGAGCTACTGAAAAGATGCCCAGATCCTCGCGGTGTAAACGTCATTTAAATAGCTGTAAAGTTCCGCAAAACTGGAGACTAATGTTTGTTTTTGTAGTTGTGCTGCTAGCTTAGCGCAGCCGAGTTAGCTTTGCTTGCTAACGTTGGCGCTACACTTCGCTGACGTTCCAACGCCTGCCAAGGTGTGTGCGACTTTTGTGGCTGCTAAAAGTGCACAGACGAGACATTTTTAAAAAACCTGTAGTTCTCAAAAGCACCCGCAAACTGCGAAATGCACCCCCTAACTGCGCTGCCGAGCAAATAGCGTCTCGGAGCTACTGCTCTATTTAGCCTACATGTATTTAAATGAGGTAATATGCAGACTTTTGTGCGCGAAAATTGTCCCCTTTCTATGTCAATCAACCTCATTGCAAAAGCAGTGCAATTCACAAAGGTTAGCGCTAATGGCCACATGCAGTTACAATTAAATGGTTATTAGCACCTTTGCACCTCATGTGAGGAAGTATTACCCTTTGGCAGACACCGACAAGTGTATAAGGAACATAATACAAGTTGTTTGTGGTAATGTTTTAGCTGTTAGCAGTAAGGTAAGCTAGTTCATTGCTACAAGAGTCTGGGTTAGTTGTAACATGTGAGAAAATGTTACAACCGAACCAAAGCTGAATTTTAGTGCTATCTGTGGGCCAAAGAAGCCCACGCTATGCTGTTTGTGTTTCAGAGAAATCCGCTCCACCATTTAATAGAAGGCATGTATGACTAGTTTGTATCACATTTTGAGCGCATCAGCTCAAAAGAGCTCCAACAGACAGACGGAAATGTGAAATATGTTACAATCACCCCCGATCTCCCCCAGTGTAGCGTATGGAGTTCAGGTTAATTGTATCGTATCAGGTTTAAAGTCATTAGGGCTGATTTAACAAAGAGAATTCCTGTGAATTAAAGATAGGAATTCAATCATAATGGTATTTTTGACATTCATTTCATAAGTTGCCCTTCTCAGCATCATAAAATGACATCATCACCTCCCTTTTGCATACAGTGTGCACAAGTCTTCTTTTTTCCCCCTGACTCTCACTCACTTTAAAGCTTTCTCCACGCCAATAACAAACGCCTGTTGGTTGTTTTGATGTCAGCAGCCAGCAGCACCATCTCAAATCGCCAGTTTAATGCATGCGGTAGCACAGGGAGCTGCTCTTTGAATGCCACTCATGGAACATCCTGCGAGAAGTGACGGCTGCCGTGAAGAAGGGGCCGTCTGCTGCGCTGTGATAATTCATAATTGCATGCAAAATCCTCAGGGGTGGTTTTTGCATTAGAAATTAAAACATCTCCAGCGAGTGTTCGCTTGTCCAAATAGGATGTGAGCTCCTTCCAGAACAAAAACAAAAAAAGCCTGCCTCCCTCACATGGCTGATGTTCAAGCCGAGCGGCGCTCTCAGGCTTACCTCCCTCCCACCACCTCGCTCCGCTCATTTAGCATCATGCATTTCCATTTCTGTTTGTTTGCTGTTTTCACTTATGAAAACTTAGAAATGAGCCCTTTTCCTTATGAGTTTTCTCTCCAAACATGTTCACTAATACCTTTGTTTCACTAAAATGCACTTTTATATGGACTTTTTTAAACAGCGATAGACTATTTTCCCATTGCCAGTAAGGCAAGGCAAGGCAAGGCAAGGCAAGGCAAGGCAAGGCAAGGCAAGGCAAATTTATTTGTATAGCACATTTCAACAACAAGGTAATTCAAAGTGCTTCACATAAAACCATTAAAAGCATCAAAACATAAGGCAAAAGAAAAGGAGATTTAAAAACAATTAAGAACATTCATTAAAACAGTAGTAGAGTACTTTATATTGGATTTAGCATTTATATCAATACAAGAACCCAGCACAACGTCCTCCCTAAATCCATTCTGCCGTACAATTGGCCACTGCTGTTAAACCTTTTGGTACCTCTTTATAGGCAAGAAATATGTGACCGCTCGTCGAACCACGGTTAAATTACCAACCGGGCAAATAGGGTAACTACCCAGCAGCCCCAGACCGCTATGGTCCCCAATCATCTAAGGTTCACTGTTTGTCAGTTTGGTTTTGTAATTTGAATTATTGCAAATAAATAAAAAACCTTATTTGTCAACATGAGCTAAACAGAAAATGCACCCATATACTCCGAGCATTCCCACGGCTGCTCTCAGTGTCATCCATAAAATCTTTTCGAATTCATCGTCTTATGGAGCAGATCCGCACTTTATACTTGATGGCTCTAGTTTTGGGATTTGGGTGAGAGTTCTTTATGGTGACTAATATGTTTGGAATGTCTTAGACCGAAGGAATAACATGTATGCATTTTTGAAAATGGGTGTATCCCCTAAAATCAAAAAACCACAAGCTAATTATCTTCATCAGGGGAGTAAACACCGGAGAGTAAGCACAAATATATAAACAGAAACACATCACACAGCTGCAATCTGCATGATGAATGAATCATCCAGGCATAACACTGTGGGATACTTCCCAAGGTGTGTTTCTGTGGAAATAGAAAAGGAACAGCTGACAACAAACATGCTGAATCAATAATACCCCCCCCTGTAAATCTGTAAAATACATGAGTTACAAAGGACGAAATGAAAATGACAGAACAATACAATAAGTAGACCAAAAAGGTTTTTTTGAACCAGCGCCTAGAAGCAAATGTGGGGGCTGTTCACACTGTCTCTGTCTCGAATAGGGATATGACAATATGGATTAGGAACAAGTTGTCTCTTTATGATGTGTAAAATAGAACCTGTTTTTTTTTAAACAGCAATCATTATGTAAGAAAGAAGAGACTCACACAATGTTTTTATTTATCCTTTATTTTTGCAAGGGGAAAAAATATTTTTATATAAAATATATAAATATATATTTAAATATATATATTTAATATGTTGTTATTTGTTGGATGGAAATTAGTTTTATGGTGGTTTCAAAATTCAAAACATAAGTAAACACAGTAAATATTCTTCACATTTGCATCTGCAGCTTGTCAAAAATGCCTTGTGTCATCTTTCACCGTCATATTCCTGGTGTGTGTGTGTGTGTGTGTGTGTGTGTGTGTGTGTGTGTGTGTGTGTGTGTGTGTGTGTGTGTGTGTGTGTGTGTGTGTGTGTGGGAGGAGGAGGAGGGAGTGCGGTGGGGGCTTTTCGGCCGCCGAACCAGCGAGCACGAGGGGAGGGACTTGAGCGAGTAGCCGCTAGTGCGATTCTCCAAGCTCCGCTGCGCACGTTCGAGGGAGTACGCGCGCGCCCCGCGCGGGCACCAACGGCAAAGCCGCGCCGCGCTGACGATGTTGTGAATGAGGGGATGGAGTGACGTCAGCGGCCGAATGTCAACAATGTAGCGACCGAGAGTAGGCGTTCCAGTCGAGTGTAACAAACAGCCGAGACGGAGCGGCACGCCGCGCTGGATCACCACGCACGCTTTACACACACACACACGCACACACGCGCGCGCGCGCAGTCGGCAACAAACTGACCGTGGAGTCACACTAGACGTTGTTTTTTTAACAGAAGAAGTCACCGATATCTGCAGCCCGGGAGGCTTTGAGGAAGCGACGAAAGCGAGTCATCATGTGAAAGAACTTATGTGGGAAACGGACAAAAGCGCTGGAATACGAGCAAGAATAGGAAGTAAAAGGTGAGTCGCCGTGCACGTTTTCTCCCTCTCTGATCGATATCTCGCCGTGTTATGTGTGCGTGCGTGCGTGCGTGTGTGTGTGAATTCACGGTTTGTCAATCTCAGTCTATTGTTGACGCTCTCGTAGAGCCGAGTTGCAAACTTGCATAAGTGTCGCAGCGGTGGGCTACAGAGCCGGGAGAGTCCTCCTCACTGTGATGTATGGGGGTCAAAAACACACAAAAAGTCACTTATAGTAGAAAACCGCATGACTCTTGAAAGCTTTTTTTTTTGGCGGCGGTGCGAATATTGAAAGAGTGTATATGTGTCGGGGTGTGAACGCGGGTTCAGGAGTGAAACGCAACTCTGTACCACATCCTGTTGTGCTTTGACTCAATATGCGCTCCTTTTTTTTGTTTTTTTTTGCTCTCTGGGTTTTTGATAAAGTATATGCGTCGGTGATCCCGGAGGAGGGTCAGGCATGCCGCTGCTTCTACGAGCACAAACACAAATCCCATAAAAGAAGTCGCTGTCTGTCACTTGCAGCGTCATTAATTAAACACCTCCCTCACTCACTATATGTACATTCATCAAATTAATCTGCAGCTGAATAGAATGCTTATTATTTGTATTATTATGATTATGCATTGCACTTTTTCTGCTCTTTGCCAATCTGAAATGATGTCATCACCTGCTCATTATTCCACATGAAAAAAAATCATCAAAATATTTGCTGTGTAAGGATTAGCCTTGTTTGCTCCGACAGCCAATAGAATCGTCTCAGCCACTCGACGGTGTCGTTAAAGAACCCATATTTTCATTATCATTAACCCCTTATGTAAAAATCATAACAAAAAGCGAGCGCTTCTCCCATCAACTTGCCGTAAATAAAAGAACACGTTCTTTTGTTGTTTTCGTTTTTTGTAAATCAATCAAGGTGACTGTGTGCATCAAAACAGCTGCGCCTTTACGCGCGGTCCTGCATTGTCATGTGCATGGTGTGCTGCAGCAGTGGCTTAGTCAGTCCATGTCAGTCTTATGTTATGGAGCCAGCGATGTGGTGGTGAATTATGCTGCGGTGCGAGGCGATGATAAGGTCTCACAAGTCGATATAAATTAAATAAATAAAAGAGTTATGTGGAGGGAAACACCTTTTTTTCGTTGAGAATCCCTTAACAACCCACTTTGACGCACGCGAGCCATTACAGATACCCTTATTCAGTGTGACTTGTGTGTGTTGGTTTTTTTTGACAAAGTTTATCTTTGTTTAGAATTAAAGATCCACAAAAAAAGGCGGAATGAATTGTGTTTTATTTTGGGATACTATAGTTTGATCGCCACGTGTGCCACTCCGCGATGAGGTGCGCCCGAAAATCATAAGGGAGTGGAGTGTGATGCTGCCATTTAATGCGGTGATACAGCATTTTGCGGGGGGGGGGGGGGGTTAGTGACATCCACGGCATCGCAGCCTCTTTGTCTGTTTGTGCTGATGCAACGCGATGATGATGGTGGTGATGATGATGATGATGATGGCACCGAGCTGAGGGGATCGCAGCATCACCCTCCTTCCTCGACCGTGATGCGTCGCGTTTTGTGCCGCCGTTATTTCTCTGTAATTCTGCCGCTAATCATCGGGCTGCACGAGTCCGAGCTGCAGATGTTTTTTTGAGCGCACGCTGAAGGTGTCGTAGTAATATTGGCATTTCAAAAAAAGGAGAAGAAAATGACTACACGTTTGGTCGTTCTGTGGCACCGCTCTGCTTTCACAACACGTGCGTGTACAGCACTCATGCGCATGTTTTTACGCAGGGGAGAACCTTTTGTTCTGTACAGTAGCCCCGCTGCCTTTCTTTTTTTTCCCCCATGCGTGGCAATCCACTGCTTATTGTAAGGGGGAGGGGGGGGGGGGTGGTCCAAAAGTGTGTGTAAACCCCACAGTGACTCAGTCGGGCTTAAAATGCCACTTCATCGCATCTGCCAGCGCTTTGTTTGTCCTGCTTATAGATTGCCATGTGAAATATCCAGTGATATTTATTCACGGAGTTTTCTTTGTCCGTCAATAAAGACAGGAATGCAATTATTTTGACCTTGGTGGCATAGAACATTTTTCTTGTATATTATTATCTGTTTAGTAGGTCAGTGATTCATATGTCGGTGCATTTGTGCAATGTTTTTCAGTCTGCAATAAGACATTTAACGTTTTGCAAATAGAGAATGCATGTAGCTTGTCTTGCTGGAAAACCTCTGATTTAGACCGAATCTTTGAACACTTTGCATGTAGTGGCGGGTTTTTTTGGAGGCATTCCTCAGCTGATACCTGCATCCAGAGAATACCTATCTGTTGATGCCCTGTCATTCTTTATCTCCCATTTATTCATTCATCTTCTGGAAATATGTCTTTTTTATAATATTTCAGCATTACTTCTTACACAACAATACAATACTGTCATCGCTATAGGGCAAGGCAATTATTGAAAGCAAAACCCCTAAATTCCCAGAAAAAAATACCGCAAACATGACTTCAATGTCCAAAATTGAAGCGACAACCCCGTTTGACTAAAACATCCACAATTTGTAACAAAAATAAATAAATATGCACAAACAATTTCAAAGCTTCTTCCATTTCAACATTCTGTCACAACTGCAAGTCAATGAAAATAAATGAGGCGAGACCCCGCATGTAGTCCTTTATTCATTTTTTTAAAGAAAACACAAGTCATAATGTTGTTGTTATACAAGTTGAGCTCGGCTTGGGAACATGTCCCAGTCTGAGCGAGGCTGTTTTTGGGGGGATCTCGACATAATGAGTCCCTCCGGGTTCTCCCAGCCGCAGCTGAAATCCCACATGGCAACAGGATCCCCTCCATGTGACCCTGCCGGTGCCCCCCCCCCCCCCCCCCCCCATCCAGGGGCTATAGCTCCTCCAGCTTTCCGCTGATAGTAATCATATTTTTTTTTTTTTTTTTTAAATGTTCCTATCAAGCTAATTGAAATGGTGATGACGAAAGGAGCCGCTTGTGTTCAAAAGTAACCAAGCACTTGCAGGTTAATGATTCATGAAATTGCATTTCTCTTTGTGGGGACCGCAGCAGCCCCTTAAGGTGCTGAAACCAGCATCCTTTTTGGATTCTTATGAATCGTAGAAAAAAACAAAAGCGAACCCTCTTAGAAAACGTCGCTTTTCCCCCTTTTTTCTCTGCATCATTAAAGGAGCGTTTGCATCACTGAGGATATTTGAGTAACCCCCACCAGCTCAGCTCAAACATCCAAAGTCAGTGCCTTGGCCAGAAAAAAAACAACATGTTCCCATAGCTCTCCCACGTCAGCACAAAGGCATGTTTGACTGGGCTGCTGCCAGTGTGAGGCGTTGATGGAACAGCAGTGCTGGGAGAAATCTAAGATCCTGCCGCACGTTACACCAAGGGCTATTGTTTCCCCCCTCCCCTCCTCTCTCTCTCTCTCTCTCTCTCTCTCTCGCTCTCTCTCTCTCTCTCTCTCTCTCTCTCTCTCTCTCTCTCTCTCTCTCTCTTGTGATCCCTTCTTCTCCTCCTCAGCCGCTCATTCGTCTTCTTCCCGCCATTCGCGGCGGTGACGCACGCCCGGCACCGCCGCTCACCAACGTGAAATCAGATTTGCATTATCCTGGCAGACCCAGCTGCCGTCAGTCCTCGGTTGCGGCGTTCGGTGCCTGTCTGTGTGATCGACCGCTCAGCGGAGACACTTGCCAAGAAGCTATCAAATCTAAAACACCACAGGCTTATTTTGTTTTGGGGTTTTTCTTTTTTGTCTGTGTGTGTGTCTGTGTTGCCTGTAATAAATTCCCAAGACATGCAAGTCACCCTGCGTCAAACCTTTTTGGATGACCCTCCTGCGGAGAGCTTCGCCCTCTGACCTCTTGAGTCGATTCCCTCTTTAGCTGCCCGTCGCGCGGTCGGCCGTCAGTTTTGCGACTGTGCGAAACACACCGAGCTAATAGGATGATGCACATCTGGTCCTAATAGCTTTGCAAGAATGCAACATTGGAAAAGGGTGGAAAGAGGAAGGGCAGGAGGTTTAGTAGCCATTGAGGCAGTTTAGAAGAATGAGCCAGTTGTGTTCGGTGCATGCAGAGAAAACATTTAGCGCAGTGCAATGACCTGATTGGATTAGTGCAGCACTACTACTACTACTACTACTACTACTACTGGCAAGGGACTAGAGAGCATTGCAGAGGTCTGTCTAGAGACGAAGCCTCAGTTGCACCAAACAAGGATTTGTTTTTTCAAACCTGATCCAATCACTGTTGATGAATATCACGTTGCACCAATCCTTTTAAAAACTCGCTTCAAATGAAGAAAGATTCCATTTAAAATCTCTCTTTGAATTTCAATTTCGTTGAAGTGAAAAGTAAAAGTTTAGTTCAATGCACCAAACAAACACACTTGAGGAGGCGTAACTTTTAAAATCGGCTGTCTTTTTGAGATGGATTGGGCAAAATGATCCAGTTCCTCGAATAAAGTGAAGGCAGAGCTACTCATGTGGCCCCAGTTACACTTAAAGATTTCTAGGCGTGTTAGTCGCTTGCTCCGACGTAACCACCGCAGTTATGAAGCAGAGCATGGGTTTAGTTGGCGAAAGTATTTTGCTATTAGTGTTTAAGTTAACATCAGGTGTTACACCGGGGAAATACAGTCGGACACTATTTACTTGTGTCTTGTTTGGTTTTGAGATATGCTGCTAACTAATATGTACAGAGAAAAAAGACCAAAACAGTTACTTAATCATGAGAAATGTATTTAAAGTTATTTTAAAATACAAAAAAATAAAAAAATTGCTGTCATTAAGATCTCAAAATCAACAAATCAGCACGTACAATAAGAATTAAGTAAAGTCAAAGTAAATGTAGTAGGATAAGATAGGATAATGATCCCCTGAATGGAAAATCAGGAGTTGCAGAACAATAGAAGAAGTATAGATACATAGAGAAAAGTAAAAAATAAGTAGTAAATTAATTAAGTATAAAAAACACAAGTAAGAATTAAAGAATAGAAACTATACAAGCTTTAAAACTCAAAATATGCTCCACCAGTTCCACCAGAACTTAAAAGTTGCACAACGAGCTTACACACACACACACACACACACACACAGTGTACAGTAACGTAGACGTCCAAACTCAACAAATTGCGAGCGAGATTGTGCCTATACCGCTCGGTGGTAAAGTGATAACTTAGACCTCAGAGTTACTTAATAAACTCCTTCGCTACAGACTGAAAAAGTTGCATTCTCTAGCGATTAGAAAACGCACCAAGTTGTGGTTCTTCTGCTTTTAGCCAAAAGACTCTAACAAGCTGAGCACACCTGTAAAAACAACTGACAGAATACAGTTATCATTTTTCTCTAAATATATAAGACATCTGTGGAGATGACGTTAGAGTGAAGAAAGTCGGTTTCGAGACCCCCCCCCCCCCCCCCCGTCCTGCACAGGCAGAAGAATGCTGTTGTGTGCTTCTTCCTCTGAAGTTTGAGCTCATATCCTTATGTGACTCCATTTGGCTCTGTTGAAGTGCACAATGCAACAGTGAAAACGTTGCCATTGTTGTTGCAATCCTCACTGGCTGTGAAACCAAACTGTTAATGGCTTGTGTTTCCACTCATATCTGCTATGATCAATCAAATATCATATATCTGTTGTGGTGTGTATGCTTGCGAAATGCTCAAGCAGGAATTACAAATCCATGAACTGCCCTTTTTATTTTAACAAATGAATAGAAGTATGTTGATGAAGACCATGTGATACGGTCGAAAAAGGTCCGGAATAAGTGGACCTTGAGTGTAGATCGTGTCAACTGCGTTTCCAAAAGTCAAGAACGAACAGCCAACCTCAAGTTCGATGCAGTTTATTTTGAAAATAATCATTCAAATTGAATTTTTATAAAGCTTTATACCATTTCTTAATGACATATCCGCTGTAAAATATATGTTGTTAGACGTATCTTTATTACAAAACACGTACGTTATGCAAATGTTACGTTTTGGATTCTTATCTCCTCAAGTATCAGACTGGCACATGTTTTTTTCAGCATCCTAACTTCAGCATCGACCTCAGATTCCTCACTTCCCGACCAAAAGCCATTGTCTGTGTTTCCCGATGAGTCTTCCTGAGTTACATCACAGTCACGGACCCCCCCCCAATCCCTCGGAGTAGTGGAAGGTATTTCAAACAATCAGCGGATTCCTGGTGAGGTCATTGTTTTAGTGAAGGAGGGGAGGGCCCTGGGATGACCCTCCTGGCGGGACGTTGTTTTCCGTCAGAATTCCTCCCGAGATGGATTTATTTGCACTGCTTTGCACATCACAGGAAAACAAGACGCTCCCATTGTGCCTGTGAGGCGCGTTAACATGGAGCTCTGTGGCTGATGAACGCAGTATAAATATAAAATAATAGAGTAAACAAATGGGGGGGGGGGGGGGACTATTGATCACTCGGTACTCCATGTGATCTCTTGTTTGCTTTGTGAGCTCATATAGACAGACAGACAAATAGTCACAGATGACAATGAGGAATGCTCGTGGTTCATGCATTGGTTCATTATCGCTGCACGATTGCGAACCTGACAATAACATAAGATCAAGTACTTTTGTTATCTAAATCTAATCAAGTACTTTTGTTATCTAAATCTAACCAAGTACTTTTGTAACCTATACCTAACCACAGACACGGTTGAAAAATGCTTGAAAAAGCACATTATAATATTGTTTAATGCTCATTATCGTAGTTGCTTTGAATTAAGAATCATCCATATTATCATGACTCAGGTCATGACTCAGGTCTATTTGTGTCTTGTTTTTGGGTGGAGGGTGGACCCCCCTCTTAACGACTTAATGTGTTTTGAGACGGTTTACAGTAAACCCAATCATATCTCCTTCTCTGGCGTTGTCAAGGCAATGGAGTGTAAAACAACAAAGCGTGTGCAGTGTGTGGTTTGGTGAAAAAGTGCAGCTGTAGAGGAGCTTGTCTGAGGGAGGAGAAGAGGGTTTGAGGGGGGGGGACATCCTGTGAGACCAGCACAGGTGGTTGGGAGGGGGGTTGGCGTAGTGGTGGGAGGGGAGAGGCGGGGGGGGGGAGGTTGTGGGCGTGGACGTGCAATAATGTGCCCACTTCCTGTACCGAGCCCTTGTGCTCTACTGTAAAACAGTAAGCTTACAACGAGATCAGCAGGATTTGCCGGCGGTGGCTTCCTGCCATTTCACAGCAGGCAGTCATAGGTGGAGATCCTGTCTGTGCACTCTAGTGTCCCACTGAGCCTCGTACTTTTCCTAATGATGGTGTTTTTTTTCTTTCTTTCTAATAATGGCTGAGGACAAGGGGCAAGAAAGGGGAACATTAATTCTAAGGACAAAAAAAAAGCAGTGAAATGAAAGCATTAAAAACCGAGACCATGACGTTTACCCCGATGGGTTTTCCATCCGTTGCACACTCACAGATGTGGAATGGAAAACATGAAAGTCTTATGTGTTGGGTCGAGTCCACGTACACAGCCGTTCCTGTGGGGGAGAGATGTGTGCGCGGATACTTGACAGCCACGTTAATGCCGATTTCATCCTGTAATTTCAAGTGAATGAGCGTGTAAAAACGTAACGATGGCAAGTCCTCTCGGGGCACGCTCACATCAGGCGTGTTTGAGGCAGTTCGGTCATACTTTGAGTCACGTAATATAGATTAAAGGCCCGGGGTCGATGGAGGGGACAAACACACGTAGGACTTTCACCCAGGAGGCCGTAGTTCGTGTCCCGTGTCAAACAAAAAGTCAACTTATTTTACCTTATTTTTGTTACGCAATTTGCACACTTAACTAACGCCGTGTTTCAGACGTTACGTTGCTTGAACCTAAAGTTGTTTTGTTTCACCTCACAACATTAAGTTTCCCTTTCACAACGTGGTAGTTGCACGTTGGCCCGTCTGAATACGGAAAGTATAATTCGTACCAAAGGTTTCACAACAAAAAAAGCTCAATGTTGACATGTATTATTATGTGCTACAGAATTAGCCCAGAATGTTATACTCCTAGAGAGACTAACTGAGTAATTAAGTAAGAAAAAGACAAAAAATTTCGCTCTCTAACTCCACCTCCAACCTATTTTAATTTTCCAAAAATCGACGCTGGCGTCCCGACATCTTTGACATCTTTGACGTTTCCTTTTTCCCTCCAGTCTACAAATCACATAAACGAATCATTCCAGCTGAGGAAATTATTTTATAATAATGAAGTTATTTATTCATAACTATCATAATTTTCTCAAGAGACTTGCTCATTTTGCGGAGGGAGAAATCACAACGGTGCTAGAAAAAAACCCACACCCCCTCGCACTATGTATCAAAATCTAATTTTCCAGCTCCATCTGCCAGAGTGCGCTCGCTCGCTCGCTCGTTGGGAAGAGGTGTTAGAATGTAATCCCGAGTAACGAGAGGAAGTGACCCCGGAGCACAACGTTTTATGGGCGTAAGAAGACGGATGTTGACGTCTGATAGCCAGCAGTTACTGATTCTCCCAACAGTCTCAAGTAATAAAAGGTGGTTTTAACGGTGTGACATTCACAATAGGTAAAAAAACAACAACCATGTGGTCAGTGTGAGCCCTGGTGAGTTTGCAGTGGGGCAGTGTGAACCCTATTGACCCGCATCGGGTCCGCAGTGAGGCAGCTGACTGTTGTTGTGTACCTGCAGCGGTCAAATGCGCTCCACCGGCCGGGCCAGTGTCATGAAGGACAGACGGTGAAAGGTCAACAAGTTGCAGTTGTTGGACGGTCCGCCATTGATACTGAGTAACAAGCTCTGTGTCAGCCAAGCGTGTCAAAACAAGCCTGCCTCTGACTTTTAAACCCGTTACTCCTATGTTTGATTTTAAAGGTTTAAATAAGAATATTTTTCCGCCCTCTGTTTCCAGTAAATTAGATTAGAGTCGAAGTGGTTCGACTCCACATGAGAAGTTGTCTCAGTCTAGATTGGTCCCTTGCAGTCAGGCACTTTTGAAGCAGTGGTACCCACTTATCACCTTCCATTGTGAGAGTGCGTGTGTGTGTGTGAGTGTGTGTGTGTGTGTGTGTGTGTGTGTGTTTGTTTGACTCTCTACTCACTTGACGGGGTACATGTTCGCATTTGCTCTCTATTTTGTGGCTTTGACATGTGTAAATTGCTTTTCCCACAGTTGAACGGACATGATCGACTGCGATATTAACGTTTAAGTTGCGGGCTTTGCTCATGGAAAACACAACGAATCAAGCGGTGCCTAAATTAACAGCCAACCACATGTCTCGGCTTCACTTCAGTTTGCTACTAGATGCACTGTGAACAAGGTTTGATATTCTGTACTATGGGCACATCATGGTCGGTACCAATAAAGTCTTTCTATTTTAAGGCGCAGTGTAGGATTTGGCGACATCCAGCGGGGGAGGTTGCAGATTGCAACCGACTGAAACTTCCCCCGTGTGCCAAGCACGTAGGAAAACCACGATGGGCGACGCGAAAAACGTTAAAAAACGTGAATGGTCCTATCTAGCCAGTGTTTGGTTTGTCCGTTCCAGGCTACTGTAGCAACATGGCGGCCGGCTCCATGAAGAGGACCCACACCGTAAGCGTCTCATTCTTAGCCAACAAAAACGCAACAATTCCGATTTTTAGGTGGCTATACAAAACAGAAACCATACTTATTAATAGATCCTACACACTGTCCCTTTAAGACAACACAGAATCATCAGCGGGAGCTTTGTGTTTAAAGTTCAGTTACAGAGGCGTTCCTGTAAAAGACAGACGAGGAAAGATGGAGAAACAAAGGCAGGCGCAGGGAGAGTCGGTGAGAGCGGGGATCAGTAGTCATGGCTGCATGAAAGGATGCAGGAGCCGGCCATTTAGATGGATTACAGTAGCGCAGCTTTCCTTTTCATCTCACTCAGAGGGTCGTATCTGGAAGGGGGAGGGGGAGGAAGCAAATTGGTTCCCATCATGCTCAGCAAGTGCTGCTCGGTCTCACTCTGATGGCTGTTTGAACAGTGTGTACGAGAGGAACGTTTACGCTGCGCTTGACGCCAGCTCTCATCTCACATCGTCGTCTATCTCATCCTCCTCCGAGAGCGACAAGACCCACAAACAGGCTCATCCGTGGCACTATACGCTCGGCAGCTTTCTCCAGACATCGCGATATCTGTGTGGCAAACGCGTGTTCAGTGGACACCGAATAAGAGAACGGGGGGAAATAAAGAGATTTCACGACTGATTTGAAAATGAAAGTGAACCACAGTGCTGTTTGCTCTCACTGCAGTCTAGACTCAAACTTAATCATGACAGTCGGCAGTAATTCCACTTGTGTCATTGTTTCATGAATTACTGAATAAGACACGATGAGGCAGACATCTACGCTAATACCAAATGAATGGATTCAGTGTTGGGTTGATTTGTAGCGGTAGCAGAATACATTTCCTCAGCGGCACACATGGCAGTCGTGATAAGCGTTTGGAAGACAGCAATTTTCGATTTTACGGAATTATCGTCACCTTTTTAAAAAACAGTGTTAGTCAGTCATCATGATAGCTTTATTGACCGGTGAAGACCATGAGATGTGGTTGAAAGCTCTGGAAAAGTGGACATTAAGTTGACATTTTTCTTGTCAAACAACAAAACAAATGAGCGCTCAATTGACGTATTAAATCAAAAAGAGATTAAAATAATTAGGTGCAGCCACAGATATTAGGGTATTTCTTTTCTAAAATCAAATTTTCTTATCATTTTACAAAATAATTTGAATAAAAAAATACAGTTCAATAAATACAATCAAAATATATTAACATTTTTATTTTTATTTACAAAAATAAATTATAAGACAATAGGTTTATGGATTCAAAATACATTTGTGGCTGCAGCTAATTATTTTTTTAAATCACTGATTAATCTATCTTTTTCTTTTCAATTAGTTATTTAGTTGAGTGTTAATTGTTGAACCTGGAAGTGGTACTTTGACATGAAAAATCTCTCTTTACGTCCACTTAAGAGCTTTCAAATGCATCTCATAGTCTTCATTGGTAGATACAGTTTTCACTGTGCTAACTCTATCCCCTGATGAAGACTGTGAGATGCAATTGTAAGATTAAAGATTAGGGCCACATGTGAAAAAAAGTCTTTGAGGTCTGAGTTTAAATCAGAAATCTGAGAATAAACTCAGTTTAATCTAATTTTGTTCTTTTATATAAAAATAAAAGTTTAAAGAATTAACATTTAAAACTCTTTGTTACTGAGGAGATTTGGAAAAGGGGGGAAAATATGTTTTTGGAATTTGGAAAGGTTTGTGTGTAATATGAAAAGTCTGGTAATGGATCGCACAAGCCTCCCTATTTGGGGGCTTGTGCTGCAAAAACATTTAAAAATAAAAATGTAATGAAATTCAAATGTATTAATTGCAAACAAATTAAATTAAACAGAACAAACAAAAGCATGTCCCTTGTTTAGAAGGAAATTAACTTAAAAGTTTCCAGAACAGCAACACTGCAAAATCAAATACCGTTTATTTTTAACAAGCATTTTAATCTTTAATCTTGAGTCTAGAAAATTCCTGAAACAATCAAACTGAAAGCTGTAGTTTTTGAAGCACCGGCATAAAACATACAGTATAACAGGTGTTTAACAAATGAAATACAAATATTTATGTTATATATTAATATAATAAAAAACGAATTATAGCGTATAATGCTTCTCTGACAAAACTTTTCACTTAGCCGCGAAATCGGTGTTTGGAATCTTGACATTTGAAAGCATGTGGTGAGTGCATGGGTAATTGTGGATGATAAGGACGGTCTGTGTTCACGCTGCAGGGACGCCCCCCCCCCCGCCCGCCCCCCCCCCCCCCCCCCCCTCCGCCCCCACCCACCTGCCAGTCATGTACCTGCGTCTTTCTGACTGATGGTGATGTAGACGTGTCAGTGTTACCGTACGCATGTCCCCTGGATAAATGATCACCAATCGCCATCGGAAGATGAAGGACAAGTCTGTAAGTAGTGCTGTGTGCACTCAAACTGCTGTTCATTGTACGTCAAGACGTTGTTGTCTGTTGGCAGGAAATCTGTTTCTTTTTATTTTTTCCTGTTGCGGTTAGACAGCGTGAAGCCGAGGCAAACATTCGTGACACACGCAGACAAACAGAAATTCAGACTGACTGCTTCATGATCTTTATTTATTCAAAATGTCATGAACAGCAACGAAATGTATTCATTTATATCGCTGTAAATGAATGCCATGCTTTCCTTTCTGTTTCGAAGTCTCAAAAAAACAAGAAGAAGATTTTGTGAATCAAAATCTTTCCAATAAAACGGATGATTCTGAAGTTCTTGAAGACAGATAATACCGCTGTGCGCTCGCAGACAACAAGCGACAACCACAATGTTCCAAACTGATAAACTGTGTGCGTTTCCATTTATAACTAACTGTTGCAAAGGAAATAAAGCTTCCTTCTCTGACTTCCTTTGCAGGTGCTAGAATAGCAGATGTCGTAGACTTAATATTCAATGATAATTGATCCAACTGCGTCTTTTTCGTTCTCTCCCGTGCTCGTGTAAATCTTCAAACAAGCCTCGTCGTCACCGTTAAAACTCGTAAAGAACAGATGAAGGAAACGTACATTTTTAACGCTCTAATAATAGATCCCTGGCAAGATATCCCATTCAATATGTGCTTGTTAAAAGGGAAACTATAACTCTTAAGGTGACACGCTGCCCACAGATCTCTTTATGGCAGCTCTCGGGTGTATATGAAGTCAGAACTCTTATCCCGGCTTTTCTCAAGTCTTCTCTCGAAACACAAAGGCGTTCTTTGTCCTGGAGCTGTTAGTCTCATAGCCTAGGAGTTTGTGGCTTAGCGTATATATCGCGGGGTTAAAGCTGCTGTAGTAAAGAGTACAAGTTGTCAGAGTACTTAGCACAGACCACGTGGAGTGCTGGCATCTGTGTGGCGCGCCCTGAGACCGGCTCAACGTGGAGACTTTTACTTTCTGGCAGCTGCGGCGGCGTGCTGATCAGGCCTTTGGGACGTGTACATCCAGCTGTAAAGTGCATGTATTTGAAATCATAATTCACTTTTACTGAGAAATCAAGTAGATATGTGTCAATTCCATCTCCTTAGTGTTTGTTCTTTTCTCATTTTAATTCCCAAAATGAAGTCATTTAAGGACAGCTCCCCTTATACTAGTGTTCTTCAGTTGGCTTCATAGTCTGTATAAAAGAAGTGGGTGTCGTCGTTGCGACGTCACCCGTTTGGGTGACGTTTTTTTGAAGCCTTGAGTTTTGCAATTTGGCCTTCGCCAGCTTGGCTTTTGGCCATTGCCACCTTGGATTTATTTCACGTCGCCGCTATATTGGCTTTTGGCTGCAGCCATTTTGTTTTTTGGGAACCAGAAGTGACACAAAAGGGTGGGGCTTAGTTCAACTGACTGCTGAAACAGACATTTTAAGCGTGTTGTCACAGTTAACTTTCATGAATGGAAAACAAACTGCGAAAGGATCAAAGTTCCAAGACAAAAACATGAACCTCACAACGCCGTGGTAGCAACCTGTCAATCACAAGCTACCCCCGCCCTAAAGCATACCCTGCTTTATCGTCTACTTTACTCTAAATGGGACCATAATTTACTAATTGAATGACATGATGTATTGAAGGAGACTTGAAACTACAGATTGAGACCATAAACTCATGTTTACGATGTTTACTGATGTAATAAATCAAGTGAGAGGTTAGGGTCATTTTCTCATAGTCTTCTATACAACCAGACTTCTTTTTGCAACCGGAGGCCATTAGAGAGAATGCAAATTTAAGGCACTTGCGCATTGGCCTCCCTTAACAGACCGGGAGGTTGCTGCATTGTTGCCTTGAACATTTGGTGCCGACTGATGATATCGGTACTGCAATTTGATTTGTGCAATTACTGCTCACTCCATAACATACAGAGTGCCGAGGTCACCTATTGGAACATCTTTGCAAGGTTGCATAAACATTGGAATGCAGTCTCTTTAAGCGGTTTAATATTTCTTAACTCTTCTACCTAGGGGTGTAAGAAATGTCTGAAAAAGGAAGCTAAAATCCTGAATGACTTCCTGCTTCCTGTTACTCAAACAATGTTTGACAAAAAATTTTGAAAATGGAGCAAAACTGGAGGAAATACGTGCCAAAAAAAAAACAACTATACCAAAAAATGATAAGTATCCAAAGGGGTTCTTCCGTCTCCAAACTGCATTCAAGACACAAATCCCCTCATTTTTGTTGTGCAAAGGGATTCCATAGTCTCGAAGTACACTTAAGAATAAATCCTCATTAATTTAAGGATATTTCCTCAAGCATTAACTTGAATTTCTGCAAGTCCCCTTTTTTTGTAATCACCAGGAAAATATTCTTTTCAAATGCTTTATGCACCTGAGAAATACGTGACCAGTTGTGTTTGTTCTACATCTTGAAAAGAGGCTCTGTGAACTGCCGGCCCTCTGATCCAGGCTGAGCGTATTCGGCGGCGTGTGTTTTTCACAGAGCGCACAACCCTCACATGGCCCATATCTGGAAGCTTTAAGCGCCGCCGCTTGTTGCCGGGGGTTTGTGCGAGGCCTCTCTGAGCCTGTCCGCCTGTCTGCTTCCCATGATGCACCTCCCCATCTCCAGCCTGGCGACGGCAGTGAAAGAGGCCATTGTTCCTGTCACTCCGAGGCATGTTGCATGCACTTCTGACACGGAGTGGGAGAAATGATTCCCTTTTATACCCCCGGAATGTCTTGTGAATCAATCATTTCTGTACGCTGCTCTTTTCTGTCCTTTGGCCACAAACGCGCTTGTGTTTGAGGGAAAGGGAAAGTATTGCATAGTAAGGAATTTGGGGGGGGGGGGAATAAAGACAATATTACAACACCTCGTTTTATGCAAATTATCTTCCTCATTCAAGCATTTCTTTTGCCATTTTTAGCTCTGACCACCTCCGGAGCCCGATTCAGACGTCTGATCCTCTGATTGAATCGAGCGGCCAGTGAACACTTTGCAAGAAAACAAGTGGCTTTCAGGAACTCCCCTCCCTCCCGGTGCCCCCTCTTCTCTCACCGGGCTCTGATTGATGCGCAGCGAACCACAGTCCGAAAAGCTCGCGGCTCTTCTCGTGGATTTTTCCTGCATGGCACAATGTTACGACGATCCTCTATGCGCTGCGCCATGTGCAGTGGCATCAAAACAATATCAATATAAAAAAGGTGGTCTCCTTGGGCAGATTATTCATGCCTCACATACCATGAGGGCCTTTGAATCCCACCCCCACCACCACCAAACAGGACGTTCTTTGCTTTGACGTGCGTGAGAATGTCTGATGCTCTCTGTTCTCTAGTTCCAGGCCACATCAAATCCTTATAGAAGCGAGGCTTTCTCATCCTATATCTGAATCTTTAAGTGGCATGAATATAAAAAATGGCTACCCTTGTTTTGTTTTTTTCCGATCCAGAGTCGTAGGAGTCCTACTCAGATCTCTACTCGGGGTGTAAACCAAGAGCGCTACGCACAAGTCACCAAACACTGCCCTATCCGTCAGCGGCGAGTCTATTTTTAACCCTGCTGTATCACGTATCGCCTCTCGCAATTTTCTTCCTTTGTTCGGCGAGGAGGGATATTTCAGGACACTCTCGGGTGGCGTGGGAGGCAAGGTGAGGCCAGACCTCTCCCCCCCCCCCCCTGACAATTGATCTTCCCCTCCGCTTCGTGTGTGCGTGTGCGCGAAGGGAGGTGAAGCCCACGCCTGCCACTGACCTGTTGCAAGGGGTTGAGAATGTGCTCTCCCCATTCATTAGGCTGGGCGGCCCGCGCTGCCACCAATCGCTTTCACTACATCTGCGTTTGCGGTCTGGGATCGAATCCAGATGGCAGTCTGGAACACCCGTGCAGACCGCGTACGAGCTTCCCATATGGCAAATGGCAAAGGAATATTTAAAGGAGCCTCGTAACCCCGGGCGGGGGGGGGGTCACGCTCTAAACTACTTCTGCATTTGCAGTATTAGCGTTATTAGCTGGCAAAAGTCTCTGCAACTTTGTCTGATGAGCTGGATCGGGACAACATCCCACACTTCTAGATAGTCTCTCCTCGGAGGCATTCATGGTGTTGCTTTGGGGTTGGCGGCTACCCCCCCCCCCAAAAAAAAGAGAGAGCTTGAGAAAGCAGGGTGGGGAAATGGGGCGTCAGACGCTGTTTCGTTTTGGCCTCGTGTAGCTCAATCAAATTGCAACATAGAAACGTTGCATACATGCTGCTGGAATCAGTGGAACTGACTCATCGCTAACAGTATCCAGTTTCTCAGTTCATATGAAGAATGCTCTCCTCACAACTTTCTCACAGTCATCAAATTCAGACGAGTGTTCCAAGTATAGTAAAGCATTGATTGTTTTTCTGTTGTTCATGGTCACAGAGCTGACAATGACACGTCAGAACACACGGGCAGAAAACTTCCTCAATAAGTGTTTTAGAACATGTGCAGGACCACCCACACACTGATGGTATTTGTGGGTAAATAACAATATGTAACGTGTAGTGACTGCATTATAAGCCTATGAACGAAGAGATGCAAAACCCGGCAAAAGCAGCCGAAGGCTCGAGGGGTTAAAGGGTGATGAAAGAGCATCAAAAGTTGTGGAATAACATTCCATAGAAACAGGCATTTAGAAAGCACCACTTGTTGAGTTTAGAGTTCCAGTCAGTGATCAGGACAGGACTTAATCTCCTGGAGGGAAAAGCCCACATGACTCGTCTGCTGCTGTATTTGTTTGGGTTGGGTTGTGACCATTTTATCCAGTCTGCTGCTGCTGCTCTGTTTTGCGCCATCATTTTTTTTCTTTCTTTTGCTGCTGCTATGAATGTGGCGGGGGAATGTGCGTAGGGCGGGGTGACAGGGGGGGGGCAGGAATTCCTCACTCAATTGGCTCATCTTGCATTTGCTCTACTCCTTCGCCTGCGCATTGGAAAAACAAAATGTTTTGTTTGTGCGCTCTCCTGAGGGGGTCGTGAGCGCCATCCCTGTTTTTTCAGGCATCGCCGGGACCCGGGGACGCTGCACAATGTGGCAGCCCGGTTTAGCGGGAGGAGCGCCGCTGAGTTCATTAATCCGCCTGTCGAGGGCCCCTTTTTTTGCTTTTATTTTTAGCCAAAATCCATCAGGCCTGACAAGTGGGGCAATTTGAGCCAAGTCGAAGGAAGCACTCCAGGTCCTCCCTCCACAAAGTCAATCTTCTCCTCCCCTCTTGGGGGGGGAAAAAACAAAGCTCCGGACAACCCCGCTCCGGGGTTTTGTCGAGTCATATGAGATCATGTACACAGAAACACAGGAGCGGTGGGGGGGGTGAATGAGGTGGGTGGGGTTAAGGCCGGGGCCAGCAATGGGAGCTAAAATCTGCTCACAGGCCAGCGGGAAAGCAGAACGCGCGGGTGCTGGCCTTGTATAAGGTAATGTCTAGAGAGCTTGCTGGGGTGGGACGTGTGCACAGATTTATTTTAATACACTGGCGCTCTTGCCAGTGGGGGGAGGGATGTACAGCGTGCCAGATCGTCCCAAGACTACTGTCACACTTCGGACCAGACGGGACTTTTTAGTAGACAAACCCACCACAGGCGAATTTTAGAAAAGCACAGAAAGGAGGCAAGTTGCATGATCAGACCGGGTGTTCTTTTTTTTTTCCATCCCCTGAATGCTGTCGACCTTTACCTACTATGCCGTCTTCATGCGGCCGGACTAGCTCCTCTCACACATGCATGTTTTGAGTGAGTTGCCCTGCAGGGGAAATCTGGATTTGGCATGTATTTAGGCTCGCGGCGATATGGCAGTATGAGTAGGTGCCTTAAGGTAGTTACAGTACGCTGCAGGTGATAGTCTGCTGTAGCTTCACACCTGCCGCTAACTAATGATTTATGAATTATTAATGCATCTTTTAATTTGTATGTATCATTTGATCTCTAAATATAATAATTACATGATAGTGATATGATATTAAGTGGATTACCAAATAGTTATTGATTGGGTGTGAAAGCTCATTCTTGCAGTTGAAAGCTCAGGAAAACAGAAGTAGTTGTTGAATTTTTTTTATTTTTATAATCGAATAATCAACTAATTGCCACAAAATCCATTCATATGTAATCCACGTAATCGTGAACCAGGAAGTATACAAAGCGCCAACGTCCGCGTATGGAGGTTGAATGGGCTCAGTCCAAAAACACAGGACCGTCTTACTGACTTAAGTAACGCCACTTTCGTAACTATTGTAACCCAAAGCACAATCTTTTTATAAACCTAACCAAGTAGTTTTCTTGCCTAACACTTGTTTCTGTGAACGCTACACACTAAGCATCAGCGTGTTAGCATTGTCATTGTGAGCACGCTGACATTAGTGTTCGTATTTATAGTAGCACAACTGTGTCTACTCAAAGAGGTGCTAGTGTGGCTGTAGACTCTTGTTGTGCAACCAAAGACGGGGAGAGAAAGCATGCCTATCCAGCATCAATAATTTAATCTGAGCTAATTTTGGAGTTGGACTGGCACAGAATGCTACTATCAGGTTCAGTGTTAACTCAATGGCTGGTAGCCATGTGCTGTGATGCCAAGTGAGTGTAGCTTGGGAGTAAAGTCCGCTCCGAGAAGAGAAAACTTCTTTTTCTTTTGCATTCAATTTCTTCTTTGATAGCAGTATTACCGTTGCAGGAACAGGCACTAGCTGCTTTTTCTTTTCTTTTTTACATATTTACCATTGTGGAATTAAACTATTTAGAGGACGTTCAGTGGGTTAATGCTTTTTAGAGACTATAAAAAGCGGCAACACTCTCACAGGACATAAATCAGCACAGTCTGGTTCCTGTGAGTACGTTGGAAAACAAGGCTGTACACTGCAGTGGCAACCCCTATTCACCCCCCCTTGAGCGATGAAGGTCGCCGAAGAGGAGAGTTAATGACCAACGCACAGGGCAGTTTTAATGAGCCCTAGCACAAGTGTTATTTAGATGCCATCATAGCATGTCTTCCCACTCCCGTTGAAGCTGTCAAGAGGCTGTATATCCTCCGTCTGTGCATGTGTGACTTTTCTGGGTCTGGGAACTTTGCGCTTCCATGGTGCTATGTATGTTCATTGGGGGGGGTTGCATCTCATTACTGTACATTATAGCTCCAGTGTGTACTGTAAAGTTGCCCATTGTGTCAGCTGATTTATCGTAGCCTATTAGCTGTGTCGCACCATCCACTTTTATTTAACGCTGATCTGCCACAGTGCAAATGGCTCTATGAAAGAGACACGGTGAGGTGACAGGAGTCTATGGGACAAATGTGTAAACCCTAATGTCCGATTAGCAACCAAGCTTCTAACTCGCCATCAGTAACAAATTAATTTGTTGAATTACACATAAAAGGATGATCCAAAACTCTTCCACAAAGTGGGGAGCACACCTTATTAATTAGACACTGGTGTTGGGTCATACCCAAAGCCCAGGTATCGGGACTGACAAAATTGGATCGGTGCATCCCTACTAGGTATGTGTGAATGCAGCATTAGTGGTTTAAGTTAGCTCTCCAGCTACAGCAGTTCTCCAAATAGCTCTGCAAGTACCGTAGTCATTACCTCAGCAAGCTCCTAGCACCACCTATACACTTCTGTCACTTATTGATGCAGTCCTTTAGACCAGCCCTGCCCTGGTAGAGGTTCAGACTCCGACCCCAGTTTGTACCGCAGACCCTCTGGTATAAATTTCAACTCTAGAGCCAAGCTGAGATAACCCTGATGACATATCTTACATCATCAGGGGTCAGACTTGACAAAGCTCCTCTCCAGGCAAGGAAGTCATTGCGCAACTGTTTTTCACCAGCTGAGTCGTACTAAACCGTGACGAGTAAACTTGAGTTGGACATGAACCAGCTCTAACACAGGCCTGTCCACGCAAGATAGAGGCAACAACCGCATTGTGACTGCACATTGATATGTTGTGCTATTACTAAGAGTCATTGGCGCCTTTTGATGTCTCATTCCAGAGCCAAACTATTGAGCCTTGACTGGATTTATTGTTCTCTCAGTATGTGATGTTGTGTGGCATCTACCTTTTGTTGCCCGTGACCAGGGGTCTATAAGTGGGATGTCACCCCCAGCTGTGAGCACGGTCCACAGAGCCTTCAACCAAGGAAGGTATAACGGAGTGGTGTGGGTGCAAAAGCTACGCCTGTGGTCCGTATGGCGCTCAGAGCTTACCCATGGTTCCTTCTTTCAGTATGACATCGCGCACTTGCGAGGCAGCCTCCAGCTATGTAGCTTTACTCAAAAGAATGGATTTTTTTCCCTTTGGTGTCTTTCTGTTGCACTCCGTTGTGCCTTGTTGAATTTACTGTTGATTAACTGTGAAAAGTGTAAAATTGCAAAAAGGATTATTGATTAAAACATCTTCATAAATAGCTCACAAGAGACAATAGAACAGAGGGCTGCTACAAATCCATAATGTAGATTTACCAATCATCTTGCTCTGCAATGGAAATGACCCTTCCAAAGGGATGTGGTCCTCCAGACTTGTGGATTCTGTCGAGGATGTTGTTTTCTTCCAAACTATTGATGCATGCAAATTCCTACTGTGTTGTCAAGACCGTAGGCTGAAAGGATGCCTCTGGCAAAAAAAAAAGCTTTAGGAAGTTTGGGGCTGTATCCATGGACCATGGGAACTGCGGAGATGGAAATGGAACACGGACAAAAGCGGATTTTCTTTTCTGTAAATCAGCGTTTACTTACCTTCTGACACAGAACAGGGGGGGGGGGGGGCTGAAAAATGTTCTGCAACGTGGTGGAAGTCGGGTCATTGTTCCGCCCGGTTCATTTCTGTACCGCAGCCCTGGATCCGAGGACCCATCTCCATGGAAACCATTATGTGGGGCAATTGGCGGCAGAACACTTTAGAAATCTCCTCGGAATATATTAGTTACTGCAAAGGCCCCACTCTCCTCACCTTCAACCTCTCGCCATTGTCTCGGAGCTAGTGTTCTCAGGATTTCAGGCCTCCACTCAGGAATGCCCGACCCATAGCCCTTCTCCATGCAGGGACGTCAAAACAACCCAGCTGTCGTCGGCGGAGGTTCCAAATCCCCAATAAATAAATAGGCTGAAACCCTCAAACCTGCCGCCCGTGAAGCTCCAATGCCTCCCAGTTCTCCCCCGTCTTTTTTTCATATGGAAGAAATCAAATTTAAAAAAGATTAATTTCACTGACTGATACGGGCCGCAGCAGTGCAGAACGTCAATTTCGACTCTGATCGGGGAAATGAAATGATTTGTGCTCTAGAGCAAACGAATCGCGTTGGTTTTCCTGACGTGGCAAAAAAAAAAATAATAAGATGAGGACTTCATATAGAGCAGATTTGCTGAGACTCAAATTTCGCTGCTGATTCAGAGTGCTCGACGAATTGTCAAGCTGTGCATGTGTGTGTCATTAACTCAGCCCTATACCTACTGAGCAGACGGCTCTGAGTTTTTTTCAGTGATATTACCTTTTTGCCCTTCACAGACATTTCCCTCTGGTATTTAGTCGGCGGTATGAGTTCTCAAACCTGAAACCCTCAGCAATCTTGCAGCCGATCGCCACGGATCGCTTAAAGGCATTGAGTTCGAGTGACAATTTCTGTGCTGTGGCCTGATATGGCACATTTTACGTGAGCAGGAAAACAAGCCTCCTAAAGATCCGCTCACCCATCTGGCTTAGGTGATTAGGAAAAGCCGAGGCAGATGGTGCCACGGCCAGATTCCGCATTGCCTCAGGGGTGTATTCATCTGCATGTACAACTGACAGCCAAGTTCGTCTGTGGAGGATATTTATTTTTATTGTGTGACAGGACTGACTGGGAGTGTGAAAGACGGTTTCTGGTGGAGCTGGCCGATTGACTGGGTCCCTCAGGGTGTTGTTGTTCGGGGACGAGGGAGGGAGGGGGAAGGGTATGTGGACCTTCCCCTCTTCATCTGCGGCAAACACGCTAAAAGTGAATGAGCCACGCAGCGGCCAGCCCTCCCATCCCTGCTGGCAACGGGGTCTGGAAATGTTGACAAGCGGAGCGGAGAGCAGCCCCAGAAACCCCAGGAATCCCCCCGGGAAGACGCTGGGCGGGAGGGTGAGGTGGAGCCTTGGAATGCGCTCGGAGGAGTCAGTCACTTATTTACTAGCTGAACTCGGTGAACCCTGCCTTAGTCAGCCACTTCCACCGCGGCCAGTCTGTCCCACTTCTCCCTCCCACTCTCCTCTCTTGTTTTCTTCTCGGACCTATCCTGATGCTCCTTGTGTAAGTCGGCCCCTCCCCTTTCATCCCCCTTATTGGCAGACGTCTCCGCTTCTTGGCCTCTCATTGGTCGGCGCCTTCGCCCATGCCCCGAGCGACCTAATCCAACCCCCACCTGACCCCCGTCACCCTGTTGCTCACACTCTAGCTGAAGCGTTGAGGTCATGATGAGTAACAAAACAAATGTCAGTGGGAATCTGAGTCAAGCCGGGCAGTGTGTGGAGCACAAAGGGCCTTCAGTGTCATTCCTTACATATTCAAGAATTCTGAAATAGATGTAACTCAATAGTTGTTTTTAACTACGCTTTGGTACTATCAGACTGCAGTAAACAGGAAAAAGAAGTCTTCAATCTCTGTGCATCCCTTAATCTATATCATAGCTCTTCTTGTTATAGCAGGGGACAGTGTCCCCCTCGTTCGCTAAAGTCCCAGTGAATTATTGGAGTGTACAGTTACAAGGGGGATTTGAATCGGATATTTCGCATTTGACTGGCCGCTAAAAAGTGGGCAGGCTTAGAATATAGCGCGATACGGAGCTATGGAAGCTTCACACACACTTCCGTTGTCGCTAAAAGCCTCAAATTGATTAATAGATGGATGTCATGATGATCATTATTGGTTATAGCTTATGTAAGCGCACGTCATATTTTAATGTACAGGAAGAAAAGATGATTGGATATTTTCTTTTCCATATACTGTTAAACATATGCACAATATGACCAGGGGTGTGACCTGCTAGGTGGCTCTTTCCGTAATTGTCCTGTCATGTTTGAATAACGCCCCATCACAGAACATTTATAGCCATACACAGATTCCACGTCTGAACATGTTGACGGAGACAGGATCTGGTGGCAGTCGGTCCTCGGCCTGAGACAAGCATCATGAGAGGAGGTGTAATGATTAATAGCACTCTCAGTCTCACTGTAACAATAATCCATGACTCAGTGGGAATCCAGCGCTGTCTTGTCAGTGATACACCCTGCATGTCAATTACCAGCACTGGGAAATGTCAATGGGCTTCATCTGAATTTAGCACAGCAGACACCGGAGCGCTGCACAAGCGTAAGATTTTCAAACAAAAGTGCAAACAGACAATACTTCTTGAAGACGGAAACAGGAATAGCAAAGTTAGATGTCATTAGAGGAATCAGACCCGATAACGAGCATTGAGAATAACTTTATAGAAATGTCCAAGTATTACATTGAGACGGTCTTACAACCAGTTAGAAGTTCCTCGCAGTAACTTCAATGAAACACATTTATCGGATCGTGCAGCCTTGATAGAGGTTTAATGCAGAGTATTGACCTGTAGATTGAATTTGATTTGGTTTGGCTTTGGTGTGGTTTTTCATAATGTTGCCGATAATGTAGCCTTTTTTATTGTTATTCTATCCACTTATGAGGTGTTAAGTTTCCAGCATGAAAACTATGGTTTTATTCAGAAAACGCTCATAACCAATTTTTTTTTTTGATTAATGACTCAGTCAGTCAACCGACTGACTCAGCACGAATTACATTTTGAATTTATCGTCTTCTTGTCGAGCCATTGGTGTTTACGAGGAACTGAATATCCCTCTCACATTAGTGTGCTTTGTTCTTGAATATGCCGCGGGATTTGTCCGCACCTCCAGTGAGACAAATACTCAGTGTGCCTCTGTATGGTTTTGTTGCTGAGGTGTTTTTACAGAGAGAGACCTGTCAGTCAAACAGTGTGAGCCGTATTGTCGCGCAGGTTCTGTTTGTGCAGGTGCGCCCTTCTCTCCCGTCTATCCGTTCGTGGCGGCCTGCCCTGTTCTTTTCCATATGACACTTCTTCTTGTGGCTTCCCTCGAATGACATTTGAGCTCGCTCTGTGTTGTTTTGGCCCGTGGGTGAGGAGTAGAATACAGACCCCCCCCCCCCCCCCCCCAAAGACATTCCACAAAGCCTCCTTTTCTAAATCAACTAGTGAGAGGGTGTGCCTTCTTTCTTCTTTTCTTTTTTTTTTCTACTTTTCTGTTTTGACTCTCCACATCCCCCAGCAACAAAGTAGGTCACACGCTGACCGAGGTGAAGTATGAGGCAGCAGTTTGCCGGGGCCGAGGCAGATTGCCTCGCCCCTGCAGGAAACTTGTAGCAGAGGAGAGACGTTAAACACACAAGTTCCTGTTTGGCATGTGTTTCCAGCAGCAGCCCCCACCACCACCACCACTCACGCTTCACCTATAGCCGCGTTATCAGCCAGGTTTTGTCGGTTGAACTGCTCTGTGACCCCTTTCCTCCCCTCCCTTCCTAGAAACCAGAAGAAAAAAAAAATCTGATGACGCTCTTGCCGGTGACTCTGTGCCCAGAATAACAAAAAGTCTTGAGAGATACAGTCAGTAAAGACAGGTCCTTGCGCAGGCAGCCACACCGCTAGACTGCAGACCCTCAGGGCTGTGAATAATTAACCAAGTGTATATTTAAGGAGACGAGGCAGCAACGTGTGTGTGTGCGCCGAGTACATCTGCTCAATGGTGAACGATCTCATCCTAACGTTTTACACTGAAACATCCTCACATTTCTCTTGTTGAGGCCTGATCTGAAAGAGAGAATTCTCCAAGTGAGCCGTCAACGTGACAGCCACACTGCCACACTTCAAGCTCCAAGCTGCTCGGAGATGGCTCTGATCTGTTGTTTTTTTTGCATCATCATTAAAGCGGTTGTGAAGCGCCACCGGCCCTCTGTAGGCTTCCCTCTGGTGCACGTATGCAGGTGGACACACGAGGGGTTGTATTTTTAGGCGAGATACTGTGACCCGGGCAAGTTATCCTCCCGTTACACCTCGCTTGGCGTGAAACCCTAGATAGATAGGCCGAGCCGGAGTCGGGCGGCGATCCCGGGTACCCCGGCGGGCAGAGCCGTGGTGTCAGAGGCGAAGGGGGCCGAGAGGCAACCACGAATGAGTGACAGAGTCCAGGCAGAGGGCCAGCAGAGCACCGAAGAGAGCCAGGGGCACAGTGTTCCCGTGTCACACAGGGGAAGGTGTGCAGCTCAGTGATGTCATCATCAGCAACACACAGAGTAGAGCTTCCTCTCACACTGCTCAAAATACTGACTCTGTTAACAAGCCACTTGGGCTATTATTAAGTCCAAAAATCACATTTTATTCAAACAAGCCAAAAGAACAACTTTCTTTGACGCCCATGTCTGTAAAGCATTATAAACATACGTATAATGTGTTATTATCTGCTCATAGCACTGCATTAATTCTAGTGATAGGCATTCATAAATATCCATAAGGCTGTAAAACAAGATTTATAACACATTATAATGCATTTTATCATAACTTATACCGTCAAGTATCACAAAACTTCATTATTACTGGTACATTTTTATTGCAAGGATCATGGTGTATTTTGATTCTAGTTGAAATATATTATCTGTTTTACAAATATAATGTGATTATAAGTTACTCAATGTGCAATCATTTGCTTTTAATGAAGTAAATAGAAAAGTTATTGCAGTAGAATCAATTCTATATTTTTTGAATTTTGTAATTTATAAATATATATATATATATATATATATATATATATAACTAGCTACATACATACATAGATGTACTGTATATGTGTATGTATATATATATAAATATATCTATAGAAAAATACATGTATATATAGAAATATATATGCACAAATTATATATGATATATATATATATATCATATATAGATGTAGGATATTGTACATTTCCTGGACACAAGTTGTAGAATAGATCATTAACTAGTTTGATACACTCATTGCCTGACATATATTTTATTTTAAATCGTTTACCGCCATAAAACAGTCCAGCATATAAGCTCAGTAAATTGGATGTGTTTTCAGTTGTAGGCTATGGGAATGTCATTTGTTGGTTGCAGTGTGCTAATCATTTCAGTCACTCTTAATTGATTTGCTTTTTTAAACTTTCCATGAACACTTTTTCACTTTATTACACAATCATATTTATTACAAGTAAGGTCTTGTTTTTTGTAGTTTTGGCCATACCTTCTACAATAACGTTCTACTCACCAACAGCTGGGAGCAAGGCAGCTTGGTTTAAACAACCTGGATCAGCTGTTGGCTTGTTTACAAGCTGTCTGATCATCTGACCTCTTGTGATTCTTGCCCCCATCAGACTTGGTCGTAACGCTGTCACGCAGATCCCAAAACTGATAGAAAGACTAAAAGTTGTACAAAACACAAGAAAACAAGAATGAGTTAGAAGTCTAAATCTGATTTGCAAAAAAAAATTTTTTGCAGTGTCGAGCATGTTGCCGAACCCTTGTAATGTATAAAAAATAGCTTTTACCAAATGCCATACCGTTTACTCATCAAAGTGGTTCTGCCCACTTCCTCAGTGGAGGCAGATATCCTGCAGTCAGGGATGTGATACAGTCAGATTTCATGAATGTTAAACCGCTGTACATTTTCCTGTATGGAAACAATGAGGGGTATTGGGCCCAGCCAACATTTCCACAGATTTGTTTTATTTGGGGGGGGGGGTTGAAGCTTTACAGTGGGTGATTCACTTTTTCCACTTAGTGTAAAGCTCCTGGCAGCCGAGGGTTTCTCTGTGAGCAGTTTGTTGACAGCGAGCATTGGTGAGACAGCATCTTCAAAGTGTTTCTGCACAACGACTCATCATCACATACTAACATATTTATATATTTTTTGAGCGGTCCACACCGCTGTCAGCGAATGAATTGCGGCGCGGAGCGAAAAGCAGCTGCTTCGCGAGCACCAAAGCGCGTCTTCTTAATGATCGTTTTGCTGCAAAAACCAATTTAGCCGTGAGGGATGGAAAAAAAGAAAAAAGGCTACATCTCATTTTGTGTGATTGTACACTACGGGACTTGAGAATCGCAGCCGCATCGCCCCGGCTCTGATCGATAAACCATGAACGGAGAGGGTGCAGGGGGGATTCAAGAGAGGATGCTGGGAAAAAATTAAATAAACATTGGCTCAGTTTCTCTCGAAGTGTGTGGGAGTCAGTGGGATGAGAAGAGAGAAGAAGAAAATAATAGCTCTGTTTGTTGTTGCTCGCCCGGCTCTCCGGGCTGAGATCAGACTAATCAATAGCGGGGATAATGTGGAGATGAGTAGTATGACATCAATATTAGGCGCAGAGGTCCGGCAACACCATTGTGCTGCTCTCCGTCTCGCCCTCTGCTGAGTAAACAGTGGCTCCCCGAGGAGAAAGGAACTCATTGATGGGTCCCTTCGGCCTCTCCGCCTCTGTGCATTGTTGGGCCTCCCATACACAGCAACCTCATCACACGGGGGGAGACACACACACACACACACACACACACACACACACACACACACACACACACACTACCTGCTGGCCAGCACCAATCGATCGTCGGTAAAATACGACGGCATCTTAGTGGTTTGCGACATTGGATTCACTCCCCCCGCTCCCGACTCCACTCCATCCCCTCTCGCGCCAAACGCTTTTTGATTGGATCGCGAAATAAATCACTGAGGTTCGGTCGAGACGATTCATGTGGGTGATTGAGTGGTCTTCCTCGAGGAAGGTTTTCACTGATGCATGATGATTTTACAGTAGCAGAGTGTGCAAGAGTCTGGTTACAAAATGAGACATGCACAATTTGATTAAAGACAATAGTGATACGTTTGCATATCTACCAAGCAAATCAACTAATGAACTAGAAATAAGGGGAGTAGTCTGTTCTTTTTCTCATCCATAAATAACTTGTTACACATTGACCCCCTTGGAGTCTTCGAATTCGCTAACGGTGCAGATTTTGTTCCCTGGATACCACAAATCGTCTTCAAAAATAGATTTTCCCCCTAAATGGATTTATACTTCTCAGCCCTTGGCAGTGGGCCAAAGCAGTGGGCCGGTAAGTGTAGTTATCCGTTTGCTCACTTTGATCTTGAAAAATACTGGATGGGTAGCGAGGAGAGTTTGAGACATTCATGGTCCCCAGTGGATGAATCCTACTGACTTTGGTGATCCTCTGGCTTTTCCATAAGGCACCACAATGAGGTTGAAACTGTTTCATTTCAACGGACAGATACCTGCTGGAGTGCCATGAAATTTGGTTCAGATATTCGTGGCCCCCAGAGGATGAATCCTTAAAACTTTGTTGATCACCAGCAGGTCAATTTTTTCTAATTCTTTCGTGAAATATCTCAACATCTAAATCATGGATAAGCACACAATTTGTATTCCAATATGCCTAGCGCCACCATAAGGTTTACATTTTTTGTTTTGATGGATTGCCTTGACGTTTTGGCTATGGCTACCGGTGGCTATGCATCAGTGTCGATTGCCGTTGCCCTCGCTCCAAGCTCAAGCGGAAATTGGTTAGAGTGGAGGCAATGTCACACTGAAGATTGAAACTGAGTTGACAAATCTGTCCAATATCTACTCCCTATCACAATGTCATAGGGTTTATAAAGGATGCGTATGGACACAAAAACAGAATTCATGCCATGCATTTGGTATGACATTAGAATGTCTTCAAGAATATCTGCTGTCTTTTCAAATAGCTGCCATACAATCCCTGATTCCATACCAGGCTGATGCATGGCCCCACTTTTACTTTTCCATGTTACTTCCTTTCCCTGCACACACTGATGGGTAAATAGCCCGACCAAGTTGGCTCTGCTCCAATGGCTCTTCCAAGAGCTGCCTAGTCGTTTGATGAATAGCTGCATGCAATTCCCCTGTGGTTCCATCCAGCAAGTTGAAATGATAGGAATCCTCATTCTTCTCTCCACAAGGTACGAGACGGTAGGCGTGAGCCAGTCCAATGCTGGTCATCTCAATGGACGAACACTTGAGCTGATGCCCTCTTGTTGCTGTTTCAAACTGCTTAACCGCAGGAGAAAGAGAGCCATCGTTTCAAGTACAAAAGCACTTAATTTGCTGATCTGCTGATGAAGCCTCTTCTTGTCTCTGTAATAACTTTAGTTTTCTGCTGATGTACACATTTTCCGCAATATATTCAGCTCGGGGACATTCTCCTGAGTCCTGTCATCTGACGCTCTTTGTTTGTTTGATGTGGTGATTCATCACCTGCTAGTTGGCCCGGTGTTTTGACAGGAAACACAATACCTGTCACTTTAAATTGGGGATTCAGGTGTATGGGTGAAATCATAAGCATGGGAATTTTGTTTCTTTTCAAGCATCATGAGTTGTATTAAAATCATTCCATCAAGACTGAACTTTGAGATTGAACTTTACGAACTTAAATAACGATTTCCGTGGATGTATAAATCTTTCATCCGAATAATTCGCATTAAAATCAGCCTCCGCTTGAAGCGAATTGGACTTGTCAAGATGTAACCAAATAAAAACTAGTTTTTGCTTGTATATTAATCACCTGTGTAGTAAAAATGCTCTTGCCTGCAGCCACAACTGTGGCTGATAAACAGAAAGAGTCTCAGCCTGCTCCAAACGAACGCCTCTGATTGGTTAGTCAGTGCACCGGTGTATAGAGAGCGCTTCATTTGATGCCCCAGAGCGAGCATTGGCAACCGCAATATCGCTTTGTTAATTGTGAGATCGAAATCCCGAATTGTTATCATGTGATTTATTTGGAGTCCCCAGTTCGGCCCAGCATCCCAAAGGAATTCCGTTCACAATCGCCAGCACACAAAATTGGTTTGCTTCCAGTGCTGGGTGTAGTGCGATCACATCGGGCAACTCCTCACCGTCAACGTATGTCCACTAACAGTGTTTGTGTTTTTGCGGCTGACAGGCTCAGATTGTCCTGAGAAGTGTCTGATAACATCACGGAAGGAACCCGACGGAGAAATAAAACCTTTTTCTTTACCTTTCTCCTCTGTTTGTTATAGCGACTAACCCAGTGTCACTGAAGGAGAAGTCAGCCACGACATTGAAAATCTTTTAGATAACACCAAGCTACGCTTTCTGCACTCCGCCACGACAAACTCTGACAACGTCGGCCCTCCTCTCGCCGACCCTCATAGTTTCCACCGTTGTCTTCCGGTTGGAAGTCACATGACACAAACAAACGTGATCAAGCAAAAAGGTATAGAAAAACGTCCTTTCCATCATTTTGTCAGACAGGTGTTAGTGGAAAAAAAGGAAGGTGTTGCCCAGAGCGATTAAGTTTTAGCCCGTTCAGCGGGCTGCCGTCTTCAGCGTTCACCATCAATACTTGACCAATTCTAAAAAAACGTTAACCATGGTTGCTGTAGATGCACTTATATCGCTTTTTAAAAACGTTGTCGGTGAAGAAAGGTCCGTTATCAACGTTCTGTCTGGCAATTGGTTTCTCAGAGATGGAGCTGATCCGGAGGCAGAAATAAACCTCGATGCGTTGAGCCAAAGAATAGCTTCTTGTTGGTGCCTTCCACCCCCCCCTCTCACGGCGAGCATCGCTCCGCTCAATGGATCGGGGGATGCCCGACATAATTGGCCGAGCTTTGATGTGACGCTGCTCCACTAAGCCTCTCGATTCAGCACTTAGCACTTCTTAACAATGCCAGTTCTCTTTCATCTGCAGGGGAGCAAGTTCACCTCGGGGAACCTACTACTTCTACTGCGAGATCAGTGTTTATCCACAATCATTTTTTTTTGTTTTTATTGGAGCAGGCAGCAAGTTCAGTCTCATCACTGGACTTATTTATTGTGTCTTAGAGACAAACGGTCCCTGGGGGTCATTCACGCAGCACTGAGATCTGCTATTAGGCTTGTGGAACATTTTCTGACTCATTCCTGGCTTCCTCCTTCATATTGTGACTCAGAGGCACGGGGTGAAAAAAGGTTTCAGACTTCAGAGAATTCTTGTGTGTGTGTGTGTGTGTGTGTGTGTGTGTGTGTGTGTGTGTGTGTGTGTGTGTGTGTGTGTGTGTGTGTGTGTGTGTGTGTGTGTGTGTGTGTGTGTGCGCGTGCACAGGGGTGAGAGACGGCGGGCTTACGCAAGATGCCCATACCGCATTCATAACACGATGTAATCAGATTACAAGGAGCTCGAGTTGCCCAGAGATGCATTTCTAAAAGTAGGTGATCCCATTACTGGGGCTGTTCCAAGAAATCGCTGTATGGTTTACTTTGTGAATTATTAATATGAACATTTGGAAGTTCAATGCATGAAATATAGATGTGTTTATTGACTCATGAGAAGTCATGCTTTTATGAAATTGTTAATCCTGTCACCAGCCAGAGCCCATTGGGCATAGAAGTCGTTTAAGGAGAGAAAAGGGGGGAAAATGCGTTTCAGTGTTTTTAGCCTAACTGTTCTTATTGCAGATTTGCAAAGAAATATTTTTTGATGATCTTATCACGGTTCTTTTTCATGTTGGTTTTTAAGACAACAAGGTTTTTTGCAAATTACTGAACAGTCCAACCAAACTAATTCCCATATTTAAAAAAATGATTGCCCTACAAGGTAACACAACCCCACACCAAATTCCTTTCTTAAATTTAACATTTTAAAGTTTGTTTGAAGTTTCTGTAAATATTTATCAGCCCCTTCTTCCAAAACAGTGGTGAAGAAAAGCCGGACCAAATGCCAGGTGTTGAGTTTTTCCTCAAAACAGAATGATGTGTGTTAACTGCGCTACGTTGATACGCTATGTTGATAAGCTACGTTGATAAGCTACGTTGATGCGTTACGTTGCTATGTTACCTTGTTACGTTATGTTGATGCGTTACATTGCTATGTTACATTGTTACGTTACGTTGATGCGTTAAGTTGCTATGTCACATTGTTACGTTACGTTGATGCGTTATGTTGCTACGTTACGTTGATACGTTACGTTGGTGTGTTACATTGTTACATTGCGTTGATGCGTTATGTTGCTACGTTACATTGTTACGTTACGTTGATGCGTTATGTTGCTACGTTACATTGTTACGTTACGTTGATGCGTTATGTTGCTACGTTACATTGTTACGTTACGTTGATGCGTTACGTTGGTGTGTTACGTTACGTTGATACGTTACGTTGGTGTGTTACGTTACGTTGATGCGTTATGTTGGTGTGTTACGTTACGTTGATACGTTACGTTGGTGTGTTACGTTACGTTGATGCGTTATGTTGGTGTGTTACGTTACGTTGATATGTTACGTTGGTGTGTTACGTTACGTTGATGCGTTACGTTGATACGTTAGGTCTTTACGTTTCATTGTTACTTTTATTATTTTCACACAAACATGATCTTTTTTCTAACCACAACCAAGTAGTTTCGATTTCTAAAATGAACCAATCGTTTCACAACGTTACCCACTTGGCATTGTGCGTTTCTGCAAATGTGTGATACGAGGCGGATATAAAGCGTATTCATCAGACTAACTTTTGGTTTTCGACTGGGTAGGACATCGCTAGGATCTTGGCCTGAAAAGGCAGTTCACTGTTGTGCTTCCAAGCTGCGATGATGCATACATATCACAAAGAATAAATCAGGAAGTCAAAATAATGGAAATAAATAGCAGAAGTATTACATGGGAAGGAAATATTGCACCGAATCAGTAAACACCATCTATAGTATTATCCACATTTTAGGACTCATTAAGACGAATACTTCACTGAATAAGATATGAGACTTTTGCTGTAATTGTTTTGAAAATAAACAGCGCAAACAGGTCTGACAGGGCCTCTTTAACCCTGAACAGACCTGTTTGCTCACACTGAGTAATCCCCCTCTTAACTCCGTATGGGCATTTCACATGGGCGCATGAATGTGTGTGGCCCTGTGCTGCTCTATATCTGTGGGAATGGGGAAGTGAAGTAGAGTCCAAATGCCCCCACCGCCTCCACTTCCAGTTTAGGTGTGTGTGTGTTTGTGTGGAAGAATGGGAGGGGATGCATGTCCTGCGGCAACCCCGGTGCTTTGTGAGCTGTTTACGAGTCTCCTCTACAGCCTAGCACCTCCCTCCCTCCCACCACCACTCCGCCCCCTCCGCCCCCGCCTGCTCGGCGTGGAGAGTTTGTAGTAACGAGCCCGAGCAACTTTTAGAAACACGGTTTACGGCGGTCGCACAGGATGTGAAAAAGTTCAGAATAAGTCAGCTCGTCGCATGTACCATCAAATGATATCTGGTCGGCCATGTTGACATTAGCCAGTATGAATGTCAGTTCCTAGATCACAAGCAAAAGGAGTAGACCACTCACGATGTATGTATGTATGTCTCTTTAAGAAACTACAAACTCTTGAGGCCAAACAGCAGCAGTCGGTTTAGTTGATGTAAGCTCTTCCCTCAAATAACCTTGAGTCAGTGGAGGGCTGATGAACGGACTGTGACTCACTTTGAGCTGTTGCCCTGACAGGTGAAGTCTGGACTGGGGCTGTTTTTATGCTCTGTTTTTTTCTTTCTTTTTTACAAGTGAGAGCTTTAGAGGTGAGAAAGTTCACCAAAAGAGGCGGGCGAGGACCAGAGGCACTGCTGAGCCACGCTAGTAAACTGTGTTGGAGCCTGTGGGGAGGGACGGAGATCCCTGAGATACTGTGACAAAGCACGCTTGAGGAATGTAGAGTTGCGCTACTACTTCATGATCAGTAGTAAAATTAACACATACAGGCTAAAGAGTATTTGCGTGTAGAGGATTTCACTTTAAGATACTGTCACACTGCTTTTTGCTGAGAAATATGTCAAGGGTGCACGAGACACTAGAGACTATGAAATATCAGCCCGTTCTCACCAAAGGGCGTATGAATGACACGACAAGCATAATCGTGCAATAACAACTCCGTTCTTGCATTTTGTCATTTTTTACGTCATGTGGTCCATTCTGACTGCAATGTGCAACGCACACAGGGGAATATGGTCCGCTCAGAGCAAGTGACGTCGGGTTGTTTGCGATGTGTTTTCTGTGCTCTTGTTACATTGTTTACCTTTTACTTAGTTTACTTATTTATTTTACGCCCAACCATGAGTTTTTTTTCCTGAAACTCACTGTTTTTTTGGGCGAAACAGAACTTCGGCATTCTCACGGTAACAAGGTTTCGGAGAACTAAAGTCAGGTAGGGCTCTGCAATATATCGATAGTGTATCGATATCGTGATAGAGGATCAGATTTCGGATATCGTGATTTGAATTTAAAGTTTTGTCTTTTCTTGGTTTTGGAGACTGCATTACCGTAAAGCAATGTCATTTTCTGAAGTTACCACTGAAAACATAGTTTGGAATATTATATTATTCCACACCTGCTAATAGATCCCCCGAAATGCTACACACTGGCCCTTTAAGTTGCTCATTTGAGTCTCACCTCACCTCTGCAGCTCTGTGTTGGCGTCATTGGTTTTTAGTCTGCAAGACAGTCCAACTCAACTGCGTCACATTATTGATGAGTTTTCCCGATTGCCTCAGTAAGCAGCACTACTCGTATTGTAGGTGTTAGAAGCTGCTTCAAAGTCTGAATTCGGGTAAAGTGAAATGTTACCTCTTCCTTATACTTTGAGGCCAAATCCCGATGGATCAGTGATCCTGATCGAGGCTCCTGCGTTGGTGATGTACAGAAAAATGATGCTGCCTACTCAGGGGTTAGAGCAGATGACTTTGGCGCTCCATACAGCGGCCGAGGCAGGCGTGTGTGTCGACGGAGTCATTGAGCTCGTGTTGGCTGCGTGTCGATGGCTGGCTTTACATTGGAACATATTGAGCAGCGACTCGGGGGGAGTGGGACATGTGTAGGACTCCACCGTGGACGGAGGGCAGAGAGAGAGAGAGCAGCTGGTTGTGGCTGAGTACCTGCCTCTGACATGTGGAACAGCACCCATTCATCAACTCCCGGAAAATGAATCACCTGCTATCACATCATCCCTAAGTGCGTACTCTTATCTCATTGTAGCGTGAAGAGGTTCCATTGTGTGCCTCTTATTCTGCTCGTTCATCTGCCCGGCCTTTAGCCGTTATTGTCGGGAGTTGTTGCAATTTCTTGACTATTCCTTTTTGCACAAGAAGATCTTCACTATTTGCTTCCCTATCAAGTTATTAACACCTCGTTTGCCTGACAATATGTCTTACAGACACAATGGACACTCAAAATAATGAGGGGACAAAAAAGAAAGAAAGAAAGAAAGAAATATGTCACTGACGATGTGAACACGCCTGTATTTTGAAATAAATTGCTAAATGGGATGATTACTTAAATATGTAGAGGACAGGAAAGAAGACACCATGGCCGATCTCCAATCCATTAAAGGACAATTCTCGTATATCACAACTTGGGTGTTAGTTCGATGTCTTTGGCAATCACTCCTATCTGTAATAATAACATTTTGCTCAAGTTAATTGCTGCGATCTGATGCCATCACTAAAAACAGGGTTTGACTCACTGCACTTACTGTTGGTGTGTCCCGCGCAATGAAGGACAATTACTAATATTTCTGGTGCGCTCACTTTCAGTTTGACCTGTGTGCAGCGAGGTTGCAGTTTCCAGGTATCAGCAAGTCATATCAAAAACTACAAGTTATAATAAACCAGAATTATCCAGCAAGAGTAATCAATAAATTTACCTTATTGATACTTTGTGATTAAGTTGATACCATATACTGTATACAAGAAATGGACATAGTCTCCGTGACGTCACCCACATTTTTGAAGCCTCAAGTGTTTGCTTTCATTTTTGGCCGTCGCCATCTTGGTTTTTAGCTTCATAGGCATCTTGGTTTTTGGTCGTTGCCATCTTGGTTTTACAACCGAATGCTAACATTTTTAGGCTATTAAGTTTCATTAACTAAAAACACACTATGAAAGTGGTAACGGCCTAAAGCACATCTTGCCTTATAGTCCACTAAATAATAAATAAATAATCTAAATATGACCATAATGAATACTAAATGAAAATCCTGTTGTATTAAAAAATACTTGAAACTAGTGATTGAGACCCCAAACTCATGTTAACAATGTTTACTGAGGTAATAAATCAAATGAGAAGTAGAGTCATTTTTCACATAGACTTCTGTAGAATCAGACGTTTTGCCACTAAAGTAGTCGCCCCCTGATGGCCATGAGAAAGAATGCAAGTGTAAGGCACTTCTGCCTTGGCTTCACCTTTCAGACCCGTAGGTTGCTGTCTGGTTACCCATTACAATACCTGTGAGCACCTGTGAATATGTTCTTACATAAAACGAAAGAAAAACACGAATTTAGAGGCAAAAAAAAAAAATGAAAGAATTGTACCACATGTAAATATGTTGAAAACAACATGCATCACTTATTTTTGTTGTGGAGTTCCCAGCCATTTTGTGTTAATGTCTCCAATATTCTAGACAGTTAGGAGAGTTTGATCCAAGTAAAAGCCTGAGGGGGGAGTTCATCCAGTCTGTGTGTGGTCATGTTTGTCCCGCCCACCTCAGCAGATTAGCTGCACAGCTAATGCTTAGCCGGGCATAAGGCACTTCTGAAAGAAATTAATCGACCCGCTCTCCATGAAGAAGTTGTTTTTAACACTTGAATCCTCCTCCTACTAGCTCAGACTCATCATACATACTCATCTTGATTGCGGTCCTAGATATGCTCTTATATATGTATGTATGTATATATACATAGACATTTCCGTAGCCACAACTGTTTGATGCAGAGATTTGTTTTTTCATAATGGAAATTTAAAGAGCAAAAATAATGACAGATGAGACATAAACCTAGTAAACGCTTTAACATGAAGCTTTTTTATGTTTATTTTTGTCATCTGGCAAGTTAAGGGTCATTATAAATCCATTAAAGGATAAGGCGGCTAAAAATAGCCTCTTACGATAGTGGACTTAGTGCACGGACGGTCTCAACCATAAACAAACAAATGGCAATTTCTCCGCGGCCCTGTCTGCTGCTGCCGCCAGCGTTCCAGGGAGCAATTTGTGGTGCGCAGAGAGGCTGACCCCGGTCAGGAAGCGGTCAGGAAGCCCTGTTCGGGAGCTTCAGAGTGGCATCCTCTCGCGGGCCGCGGCCACAGACCAGCCGAAGCGCTTAGGGCGCTCGAGCGGTGATGTGCATCCATCATGGCTTCCTAGAAATGTGTGCCCACTAGAAAAAGAGCCAAATGTCCTCCCACAGACCGCCGTCCAACGTGTCGCTTCTGCCAACGCTGTCTCTCGTCCGCAAATAGCAGCAGCAGCTTGCGTCTGCATTTTATTCTTTTATTTTTTCTGCCAGAGGTTTCTTCAGTAGCACTCGCACACATCAAACTCTTATGGGTTTTAGAGCAGGGGTTTGTTGATCTGTCCATCATAGTGTGATTTAAAGAACATTTTATTCCTAAAAACATGGCCACAATTGTTTTGACTGTTGACAGTCTTTTTATTTACGATTTATGGAGTAATACAAAGACATATTTAATCCCTCGGTAAAAGCCTTTCACTCTGAAATGTGAACTAAATGAAACAACAATTTTTTAACCTGGCTTTATCCAATGTTAAGATTTCTGTTCTGGAAATGTATGCACACCAGCACACATTTAATAATGCCTAATTTGCATATTGAAACATAAACTTTCAGAAAACTTGTAACACAAAAAAACATTTGTCTTTAACTTTAAGTAAGTAATCAACATTACCTATTACCCTATATGTTTCTGAAGTTTCTTTTTTTTAGCTAGTCAGTGATTTTGCCATTTTTGAGCTGTTGGAAATTCTCCAAATCTCTGACTCAGCTTTTCCCACTCTCTCACAGTTACAGTCCGAACGATATGACCTCAATGAGGTTCTGTGCGATTGTCACCACACAGTCATTTGATCCAACGTTAACATGAGACATATTGTTCGGTGCAGACAGGAAGAAAATAACAGAACACCTCTCTGACTGGGATGGAAATCTGAACCACTTGCTCTAAAAACAACATTTGCATATGAGTAACACCAATTCCACTTTGATTGACTCCTGAATGAAACAGAGCATTAACATTTCCCTCAGTCTCTCTTTTCATGCTTGCTCTGAAAGGGTATTTTGACCTGCAGGAGAGGACTAAATGTTTTCTGTCATACCGAGGTTCTCTGATTTTAAAAGCGGTTTGTGTAGTTATCTTTGTAAGGAGGTGGCTGGACGGAGATATGGACGTTCAGTTTGCCACCATGTTCTATCAGTCAGCCTTGATGCTCTCAAGATTTATTTTTTATACGTCGGCAGACTAATTTCCCTAACCTGCGTTGGTCTGTCGACCTCAACGGCAACGCAGACAACAATGAGCTTTTTCTGGTTAAAAGGTTCCTTTTAAGGAACCTTTTAGTTCCTTAAAAAGTAGTCCCGGTTAACAGAATTACCCAGGAACGCAACTATGATGGCACAACAGAGAAATGGCAGAACACAGGCTCTCTGAGTGCTAAATCAGATACCGAACAAAGACTTAGTTTTGAGCGTTTCGCTTCGCTCCATTTCGAAGTATGAGAAAAAAAACACAGAAAATCCCATCAGAAGAGGATCGATGTGTGAAAACAGACTGTTGGCTGTGTGTCGCCTATAGACGTGGTGCTTTCAACTGATTATTGGATTAGTCGTTTCCAGCCATGATGGAAAAATCAATCGCTCAGAGAAATGCCATTCATCCATCCATACATATACCGTCTGAGCTCTTTCTCCTTGAGTCTGTTACAATTCAGTGTTCTAATCAAGAAGAGAAATCAATAACCCCATAGATAAATATTGATCTCCAAGCATCGACTGGCTGTGAAAAAGACTGCGACTGAGTTATCGGAGCGGCGGCCTTTTCCGTCTGCGTTGAAACGTGTGCGGATGCAGCAGCCAGCGCCCTCTCTTCACCCAGAACTGCTGTCATAACGGCGAAAGTCACATCGCAACACTGTGTTTAACAGATTGCTCTAATGGCTGCATGACACAGTGTACATAAATCACAGGCCGGATCCGGGCGTTGGGATCAGGAGGGCTTAACGACTGAGTGGCTCTAGAAAAAAACAAAACGTTGATGTCACAGGTTGTGGAATTACTTTAATGCGACCAGATGGACAGCATCGCCGCGGGCTGACACAAGCTGCCTCCGAGTTTTCAGGGAATTTGAAGGAATTGTTTCACCTTTTAATGTATTTATGAGCCCCTTTTTTTCTTTCTTTTACAGTTGGAACCCAGTGATCAAAACCAGTGCTAGTGATGTCAGTTCCTCCTCCCTTGCGAATATATTTCCACTGTGACTTGTGATTGCCTGGGCGTGCGAAGGGGGGGGGCGTCCGATACACGAGTGCCGCTTTCTCTTCTCGGGTTGAGTCATCAAATACCGAAGCCGCGAAACCGCACTCTGTGTCACCAATCTGCGCACACTCGAAACTATGACCTTTTCATTCTGTGCCCTCGCACTTGATCCGATGCAGCCACGAGGACTTGTGTCGGCGTTGTGTTTTGCAGCCCCCGGCTGACCCATGATGCACCCTGATGCTGTACAGTGGATGAATGTCACATGGCGTATATTATGAATTAATGTCTGTCAGGAGAGCACACGTATCTTTGAGCACGCGTTTAAAATGACACACTGTTGGATCTGTGACTCAGTTTTGTCGTGTTATTTTTTTTAATTTTTCGGTCACGCCAGATCAACAGCGGGGCCCATCTCTCGAATCAGTGAAATCAGCTGAGTAACGATTGCTTCGTATGAAACTTGCAGACTCTTGCACATGATTCAGGCGGCCGTGCTTCACACCAGATGCTGTGAAATGAGCACAGCGGTTACAGAAACCACTGAGATTACAGAATACACAGAGACGAGTAGAAGCAGCTCCTGAGGTCGTGTACGCTGGGGTATCTGATGCTGCAGTGCATCACCGTAGGTTGACCTGTCGATACGCTGGCAAAGACATCACAGCGTGTTTTCCCGTGCGATGCTGCAGGTAGTCAGCTCTCAAACCCTTCTGCTCGCTGGCAGATGAGGCTGGTGCCACCACTGTAGAGCATACGCTACACATTAAAGACAGGGTAGGTGATTTATGTTAGAAACATTTTCTTGTTGTATTTATGGAAATTCTCTTCACATCCCGACGGCAGTCAAAAAAATCGAGTGGCTTTGAAGAGACGGGCTGTCGGATTTGCCGACTTGGCGGCTTTTCTCGCCAGATTTACCGATCTCGAACCAATCCAAATGTTGATGGTGTCATTATTCTACAGCCATTACGTTATGCATTCAACATTTTACTTGACAATGATCGGTTAAAGCAAAAAAAACTTGTCTATTGTCACTTTATTTAATCTCAGTTGGGACGAAGACTCTTAATGTAATGAGTCCTATTTTTTTTTGGAAAAAAACAATCTTGCAGTTTTGGGGATATATTTATTTTCTCAAACTTGCAAAGTATTCGCCTATGTTGTGATTCCATCATTAGAAGAACGAGTTATTCTTTAAATGTCCTGATACAAGTGGCTATTTGATACCTGGGTTTTGGCACCGATACGATACCAAAGTGATTCTCTTTTCATTATCTTACTGTGAAGAATGTAAACATGTGTTTCGTAACTTCTTTTTATTCCATTAAAAAACAACCTGTCAGGCCAGTGTGTTGAGACTGAACCGTGAGGAAATATTTGATCAAAGATTAAAGGAAACCGGAGAGCGATAATCTCCCCAAGCATTCAGTGCCAACCCCTTGATACTTGGAGGTTTAACAGTATCTCCTTGTAAATATGAGAAAACGTGGATTACTTTCCCTGGTGATGTTTTTTCCAATCCAAAACGTGTGACATTCCTATGCAGCAGAGACTCTGTGAGGGGGAGGTGAGAGTGGATGTTGCTGCATAGTTTAGGCTAGTAATAAATAATAAATAGTGAAAAACACGTGCTCACCGTTATCATCCTTTCTGTAACCAGGTGCTTTGAGAAGCCTAAAAGGTAACCATGTACCTTTATAACACTTTCGAAAAAAATAATAATAATTGGTTGATAGTGAAGGTTTTGACCATTTTGCATTTTATCTTCACATATTTTGATGCGCATTTTGCAGTATTGCATTAGACAAGCGGTATGGGAATGCAAAAGTTGGTCAAACTTTGTCAATTGCAACAAAAAAATAAATAAAAATCCTCGCTTTTGGTGTTTTTTGCCTTTGTTAAAAAATAATTGATGCGCTAAATGGGATATGGAAACGACTTTGGCAAATAAACTCTGACTTGTCAAACATTTAACTGATCAGACGTTGCGGCTGTCGGCATCTTCGTATATGTACATTTGTATTGTCATCATATCTAGACAACATGAAACACGGCCAATACGAGCTGACACAAATGAACAACTAAAACTTCCTCATTTTCTCTCATGAATGGTTAGACAGCCGATGTGACCGCCGAGTTCATACGCTCCAGACCAGTTGATGGTAACACGTCGAACTCAAATTTATTTTTTTGTAACATTTAAAAAGTTTACTTAAAATGTACTGGACAATTTAATTGAAACACGGCTACTGAATGATACTGTCACTGAGTTTGAAGATGTGTTGTATATGACATTTGTAGGAGAAAGAAGGATGCATGGTCGTTTCTCTAACTTGAAACCAAACTTGTGCCGCTAGCCTGAAAAACGAATGACGATTGCATGACAACTGTCGTCACGTGATTATTTTCATGTTTGAGCAACGTGTTGTTCACACAGCAGAGAGGCTGCACGTCAGAGCTCTTGTTACTTCAAGACACGATGTTGCAATGTGTATGTGTAGGTACGCTTGTCTCTGTAGTACACCAACTGGTCACACAGTTCGGTCCCCATCCCCATGTGTGTGTGTGTGTGTGTGTGTGTGTGTGTGTGTGTGTGTGTGTGTGTGTGTGTGTGTGTGTGTGTGTGTGTGTGCGCGCGCGCATATATTTTCACCCTCACATCACTTCCTAAATTAGCTCCCTCAGGGTGGCTGCTGCTGCCAGTGGGTCATCTAACCCGGTATGGCCATTCCCTGGCCGGGTAATGTGAGTGAGCACGAAGCTCGGCTTCAAGCGTTGGAACATGTGAATGTGTTGCAGCTCCCCCCCCCCCCCCCCCCCCCCCCCACTCCCCCTCCTCGTGCCCCTCACACCGTGATCCGTAGACATGCGCCAAATTTGTGCAACAAATACGGATCGGCAAATACTTTACACTATACTGTTCCTGAAGCAATAAGAAGAGGGACTGTCAGGTACATGTCCTGACCTGACCTGACCAGGGACAGGAGTCAGCCTAATTGGGTTCTGGCAGAGTCCTGTTGTACTGCCTCAGGTCTCTGGTCTATGTGTAGAGAAGAATGTATATTGTCTTTTAGTCTCCTTTTGTGTCACCACAGCTGCTTTTTGGTGGCACATGAAGCTGCTGCCAGCGTCGGTGTTTCAGTCAAATTGGGTCTCGGATGAAGTTTTACCACTGTTTGGGGTTGAGTGCAATTTTTAGTTTATCAGCTCCGGCGCACTGTGTGCGTCATCAGCTGCATAGTCATTAGACGCTCGGAGCAAGTGCTCCTGGAGTGTGGTGATGATGGTTTAATATAAAGACAGATGAAACCCACACAGGGCTGGTGGGAGTGGATGGATGGGACAAACAAACACAGGACGTTCACCCAGGAGACAGCTGCCGTGTCCCACGTTAAACCAGCGACGTGATCTTTGTGTTCGCAAAGTTTCACTTTCACTTTACAAACAGTACATTTAACCCACTGTGACTGTAACAGAGCGCCGTAGTTTGACGGGCATGGCTACCCAAGGGTCCTGGCCACCAAGCGTCAGTATGTGGCGACTTGGGAATGAGAACGAGCTGGCCTCATCCACTGTGTGCCACGCGTTCCTCAAATTTCCAAATGTTCCAAATTTAGTCAGAAGAAGAAATGCTGCTGGCGTGACAGTATGAATGACAGCTTTAAGCATAGTCACCTTTTTTTGACTTTGTGAAGGAGGAAAACAAGAACTGTTAAACAAGCTTGTTTGTGAATGACTGAAAAGAAAGGAACCACTAACGTGGCCTTCCGGTCTTTTGTGTGTGTGTGTGTAGCTGTGTGTGTGTGTGTGTGTGTGTGTGTGTGGTCTTTCACGGCACCTAGAAGAAGAACAGAACAAGGCAACGGCGAAATAAACAAGGAAGAATTAGATGTGAAAAGGTGCCAGCATGGCGTCCGGCTCGAAGCCCTGTATTCTCAGACGTGTCTCTTTGTGCTTGTCAACGGTGCGTTACAATCAGTCACATTGGTGGATGTTATCTTTCATCTTCCTCGCCGCCCGGCTTTGCGGCCCTTTCTGATCTCAGCGGGATATTTTAATACCATTGCGCCGGTGTTGCACATTTCTGCATGTTTCTACAACAAGAGCTCTTGCATGTAGTCTCAAAAAAAACTTGCAAGAGCAATGTGAGAAAAAACAACGTGCTTTTTCTTTGCCTTGTCAACACCGTTGTACCCTGCAGCCCACTCACTCGTACACACATGATCACACACGCGTGCGCACACGTACACACGCTTGGCGTTGCACACAAACACACACCCACACACACATACATGCGTACAGACGTGGCTTTTGAAGGTTTCTTTTCACGTGGGCGATGCCTCTGTGTCAACTCTTTCCTGTGGGGAGACTTTCCACTTGCCCTTTTTCCATGAGTCCTCTGAGCGTGAGCTTTTTTGTCACAGTTGACGGCTGATTTTCAACTTCCTTGTGCGCGCTGAATTTATTGTTTGGAATAAAAGGCTTCCACCTCAAACCCTGCCCCCCACTCGGCGCTCCATCCGCTTTTTTCCACCCGGGCCCCATTAATAATGCAGCACATAATCCAGTCTCGGGCACACTCATGCTTGCAGCCTCTTGGCCTGCCAATCACTGGCCTAATTAGCACAAGATCTGCTCCTTCCCTGGCTGCTGCTGGAAAAACAGACCACATATCCGAATCCGAATCCCTCAAAGGCCACTTTCCCTCCCAGCAGTGATGCTTTCTGGCCGTTTTTCCGCTTCCTTCGTGAGGTGATTTTCCGTACTTGCTGACTGAGTTGCCTGCAGACACCCCGCTTGTTTCCTTGTTGATTCAGCCAATCGCACAGGAAGAGGTTTAGACGATTGCATTGTTGTATGTGCAGGTGTACCTTGTCATTGTCAGTGCGAATATCAAGCACGGGGCAAGAAATGCAAAAAGCATCTGCTATTCTTTCTAGATTCTGTCAAAGACTTAGTCTATATTTATCTCCGCCAAGGAGGTACTGTAGCTACAACGCTAGCAGTGCCGACAGGATTGGCAGTGTTAACCTGGGGAGGGGGGGTTCAGGAGCATTTTCTGCACGGGTAGACATTATTTCACTCTATCTTCACATTGCAAATAGTTCTTTGATGCTACATTACTGCTCCCAATGTTGTATGTCGTACCTTTGCGAGATTGCGAGAAGCATTTTAATGCATTTTTAGGCATCTTAACTGTCGTGCAGTAATGTAAGGCTGGTGTTGGGTCAAATGGAAACCAAAGTTGGTTCTTAGTTGAGTCAAACCTAAATGTTGGGCAGACTGTTCATAACTGAATCACAAAATATCAAAGACATTTGTTGTCAGACATATCAAAGAGGAGATTAAACAAAGAGAAGTGAGCTTGAAGATTATCTGACGACCAAGACGGAGCTGGAGACGTTTGAGACAGCGAGCCCAGTCTATAGATAACTCCAGTGTTTCTATCACATGTGCAGCGTGTTACCATATAAGACAGCAATATGACTCACCCTGCTCACTGACCTACTATGTGGGAAGTCATGATTCATGCAAGCTGCATTTGAGCAGGCAGGGCCCAAAAATACTCTGGCATGCCATCACACAAACACATACACAACTATCGCAAACACACACTCGCACATACCTCACTTGCTCAGTCATACTCACCACCCACAGACACCGACAGGCTCAGATGCTGTCGGTAACACACGGCGAGAGACATTAGAAAGTTGTCAGAGCAAAGACTGGAATAACAAGATGACTGGATCTGTGCTGATGCCTTTTTGAGGTAATGCCAAACGTACGCTAGCAGCTGACAGTTCAATTGTTTGTCTCTTTCTGTGACTTTGAATTGATGGTAAAGATGATCCTTGAGATCTCCTAAGTCAAGTCTGGTTTTCGTGAAACTGATTTCATAGCATTTCAACCATGCAAATAATACCTCAATGACATCTGCTTAAGGAAAATTGATTGGGCTCTTTGCTGTTAGTCAGCAGAGCACATCTATTAATAGCTTCTTGAGTGCTGTCGTGATAGCTGCAGACACCACGATGACGGCAAGTTTATGAAGTTGTCCTGAAACCTGTTTCCACATCCTGCACTTTGGTTGTCTTTCTGTTGATCACAGGGATTAAAACGGTCTAAGATGCTCCGCTCAAGCTTTCACCTTGCAGTCTTGCTTTTCTTTCTTTCTCTGATGTCAAAGACATAAGCCTCAACGCATTTTTAAAGGCAGATGTTGGTCATCTCTGATAATGAGTTTCTTAGTACGTAATCCAGCTGTCTTCGATGGTTTCCGTCCTGCTTGTGCTCCTCGCTAATTGTTTCTTTTAAAAGGTAAATCTCTGCGGTGGTTTGAGTATTGATTTCACATGGTCGAGGTCACTGCCTGGACCTTTCTATCGCTGGGAGATGAAGTAGCTCTGGTGTTAATTGGGCCGATTGCAGATAGATGCAGGTTTGTGCAGGCGGACTCTCGCTCGCTCTCACAGCCGGCCCTATTCATCAGTGTCAGCAGCAGGAGCACCGCACGATTGGTCCGCAACTCGGCGGCACCCAGGGGGGGGGGAGCTCAGCCTAACCTGGGTAACCCCAGTCTCCTGACTAGACTAGAACTGGGTTATGCTGAAGATGGGCCATGAAGGGCCTAAGAATTCGATCAGGGACAACATTTCTAGTCCAGTTGAATCTTCTGCATCAATACCTCGTCTGGGCGGAGCTTTCTTTGTTCAGGAATTGATGCTGTAGTGTCTTTGCTCAGTCCCCGGATCGAAGCACAGGGAGACAGTATTGATTTCTATCCGGAGCGAGAAGCACCTGATCCATGTATAGATCCAGCCGTAGCCTGAGATTACTGTGCCCTCAATGTAAGGTTTTACCTTGAACTTTCTTGAACACTGCCTATTGTAAAAAGGGTACCTGTCACATCTTGAAGACACCAAGTGTGAGGGATCTTTTGCTGTTCCGCAGAAGATTTCTAAGGATCTGTTTTTCACAAGACACCGTGGTCTCCTGAAAATCACATTCCCATTCCACAAACTGCATTATCAATTGCGGTTGGAGGGAAACGTATTTTCTCTCTGTTTAAGTTATGTTAAATTCAATTTAGATTACGTATGTTTCTAATCTAGTCTGCAGAATCTGTGTAGGGTGAAGATCTTATTTTAAGGCAAGGCATGATATTTTACTAAATCTAACCAAACAAATTAGTTGCATTTTTGTTTTGTTTCAATTTATAACGTTAACCACATAACTGCTATCATCCCATGAAACATAATTGAGTTTAGTTGTATCGGAACATAATTTGTGTTGTAGACGGTTTAATTGCATATGTAAAATAATTGAAAAACTCTCTCATTACGCTTCGACATTCCTCAGCATGTAATCCGCCGAGCATCAGCAGTGTCTCAGACGTGTTTGTCTTGCATATGTTATCTCAGGATCAATATCAGCAACCCAGTGACCTTCTGAAGGGATGTTTGCCTTATCAGCAGAGAGGAGAATGAGGAGCCTCTGCCATGAATGTTCGTGAACTTTCTGTGGCCAGAGTGGAAAGCCCCAAAAAACTACTCGCCTTCAATCTTGTCTCACAATCTTAAACAAAGGAGATTACTTCAGGGATGATGTTTTTTACACCAAGATTCTACGTTCCTTTCCAATCGTTCTTACTTCAAGGTGTGAAGTACGAAAAAATCTCACCCCCTTGGCAGATTGTTGACAACCTGGCAGATGTTGAATTCATTACTTACTTCCTAAATCATAGTTTGCTTGTTGCAATCCAGAGACACATCAGGCTTCCTTCCTCGCACCGAGAATGACCTTAGAAGAATTGCGATGAACAGCATGCTTTTTGTCTGCCAACAGTTGCAGATGAAAAACCACATTGAGTAATGACAAAATGTCGTTTTTCAGGAACTAACAACAACAGCCTTGATGACAGTGCACATTTATTGGTACTCAATGGGTTTTGCAACGGTGTCATAAGCCACAGAGGTCAGAGAGTTGCGTCGACTTGAGGACAAGCACGTAATCCTACTGAAGTTACAACATAACAGTGATAAACCCTTGCAGCAGGTTTGAAGTTACAATGTTTTTACACAGCCAATCTTAGATGATTAAATTAATTTGAATTATATTACCATTTGACCAGAATCTTCCACAATGAGTGCAAAGTAATAGAATGAAAGAACCAGAGAAGGGGGTGTAATAGCAGAACGGCCAGGGAGACATTTGATGAAAGTGAGGTGCTCCGTCCTCATTAACATTCTCTATTATGGCCCAGATAGACCAATCCCAGTTTAATCAATCCCCGTGCCTGGTATCCCTATTGATGTTGTAATGACCCATCAACACGTTTCTTTTTGATGATCTCTGCAGTTCATCTTGCAGCGAAGCACTATTCTGGGTATGATTAGCAGCACCACCTAGGCTCTTGATAAATATTAGAGACCACCTATGGTGCATTAAATGTATGATGTACTGTATGCCTAGGCATGCATAAACATGATCTGAAATGTTCCAACCTTGTAAACTAAAAATCTCATGAATTTCAAATGTAGTGTTTAGAAGTAATTTCACGGCAAGTCAATGTGCTACGTTAGCCCGGTGACTACACATTTATAACAGATCGCCTGCGAAACAAACTGGTTGCTTTGGAATGTGAAAGACATTTGCATTTACCAGACAGGCTGGCTTAAAGAAAAGATGGACGCATTATGAGAAATGGAGTGTTTTTGGAGCTCAACCTATACTGAGCCCACCTCAGGTGCTGGGACCCATGGTGGAAAATGTTTATACCGATTCCTTATCGATAATTAGTGTTTACAGGCCACTGTATTATATTGCGCAGTGTATTGTTTTTTCGAGCATATGGTTTATAAATAAAGTAGCCTACTGAGCATATATTTATTACATTCTCTACAGTCACACAGCCTCCAACAATAACACCGAGGTAAACAATGTAACATTTCGATATAACTGTAACTTATGAAGTTAGGCAACGTAACGTTAACCAGCAAATAACTTGTACTAACCTTATGAGTTTGCTAACTTTAGCTAACGTTAGCTAGCCATGTCAATGTCGTTAGCAATTAACGTTAACGTGAGCACAACAGGGGGACAAAATGCAAAGATTGAATGGAACCATTTCAGCTACGTCAATGTCAGTTTGCTTACTACATTAGAATAGCTAGCTAACTGCCTATTTGCTTTATTTCATCCACTGGTGGCTATTGGCTTGCCAGGCTAGTGCAAGACCTTTTCTCTCGTGTCTTGCTATCTTTTTGCGCTTACCACAAATTCCGTAGTAGAATATCTTGGACGAAAGCATTAAAACCTGTACTATCTATCACTCTGACCAACGCTGCCTCAAAAACTAATCTGAGGGTATGTTTCCATATGGGGAAGCACATAGTTTCATTTGAGGAAATGAAACCCCTCCAAAAATATCACCTGCATGTTACATTCAAAGACATTACATTGCATTGCATTATGACTTTTGTGGCGGAAAAGGCTTCTGCTTACATTTTGTTTTGCTTGCAAACACCGTCGTAAGGCAGGCCTGTAAGTGGTTTTCATTTGAACTTAACATGGTCATAAACTCCGGATTAAGGCTTCCATTTAGCTGCCCATCATCACCTTGCACTGCTCCAAGGGCAATCGTTTCCGTGGCCTAATTTGATAATTCCAATTAAAACCATGTTCATCCTTAGTGTAATTACAGTCACCTGGTGGGGGTCCTTCCCCCTTAATTGTGCACAGTGACACAGTGTTCATGTTGGTCTGCCTCCGACTGTACTGGCTCATTGAATAACGTTATTAGACTGCAGCAGCAGCGGTTGAGACTAACGTTGTTTATTACAAGCAGCCGCAGGGAGCGTTTGTGTTGTGTCACGACCAGGCCAAGTAGATGTTCCACTTGACAAAATCATCCCAATAACTCAAGAGCTGTTCAAATTATTTGTCCCACAGTAAGCTGTGTATTAGACCTCGTTTTGCAACAACTCATCACTTGCAGCTGGTGTTTACGAATGTGCCTGTGGGCCTCATTCTGCTCCGTGCTGATTCATTGTCCCCCTGTCTGAGGCACTTCATCTGTCAGGAAAATATAGAAAACACTCCCAATATGTTATTATATCAGGCGAAAAGAATATGTGTCCACTTGCCAGCAAAGCTTCTGAGAAACGCAATCTGATTTCAGATTTCTCAGAAATGGAGCAGCTTCTACTTTATATATATATATATATAAAGGATAACCCCTGGTATTACAACACTGTTCTTATTTTAGTAAAGAAAACAACCTGAAAGGAACTTGCAATGCTGATTTTGCAGAAGTGTCTCAAAGCTTCCTAAATGGTAAACAATGTTTTTTTATTTTTCTTCATGATAGGAGCAATCATGACTCTGTCGTCGGGGGCTCAGTTCAGCCCCCGAAGTCTTGTCAGTGTCCGCCCTCGCTCCTTTGTATATTCCGTTCCGTCATGACCTCTTCCTTCCTCACACCCTGCAAACTATTCTTCTGAAGCCCAGAGAGAGAGAGAGAGAGAGAGTGAGAGAGGACACACATCACAGAGCACATCATGACACACTGTCAGACATAACCACCCACCCCTCCCACTTTAAGTCCCCAAACTAAGATCGCGTGAGATGAGACAGTCAGACCAAAGCTGACTCAGGCATCCTGCTGGTTGTCCTGTTCAGCTCACTGATTGGCTGTGTAAACGTGTTTTCCATTGTAGTCTTAATTCAGCTCCTCTAATGTATTGATGCATATCTCAGCTGTGTTTCCATGGTTATATTAAGCGACACCTGTGATCTGCAGAATAAACATGGCTCACAGTTTGTGTGTCGCAGATGAAATAATGTGAAAGGAAGCCTGTATCAATATTTAAAAAATTCTGAAAATATTTTCTTTTCAGAATTTACCTTGAATTGAGGTAAACGGGGACCACGTTTAACAGCAAGACTATGTCGAAACTGCACCTGATTGTGCCCTAAATGTTGTCTGAGATCCGAACTCAACTCGAGCTAGGCCACCTCGGCATTTGTTCCAGCTGATCGGATGCCAATGTGAGTAAGATCCGATCTTGGAGCGTACAGACCTAGCAGTCAAAATCGCGTTGAACAGATGAGTGTAACCAAGGCCATAATGAAAGCATTGTTAAGTACAGGAGGTTACCTTCAGCTCCCTCTTATGCACAGAGGTACTGTATATACAGTGTGTGGGACTATTTGCACACACGCGGTGCACCATACCTCCACAAACATAATTGCTGTAGAGCTAACGGGTCTCTAGCCACACTAGTCTTCATCAGCCTCCCTCAGATCAGCAGGCGTGATCCAGGAGCAGCCGGCGGTAAACCCTGAAGTCGGCTCTGGCCGCTGCTGGAGCGTCCTCGCCACCACCACGCTGTGCTTTTGATCGGCACAGGAATGCGAGCAACTCGCCGAGAAGGTTGGCGGCGGCGGTATTAGTGTGGCAGAAAGAGCTGCCGTCAACAACTGTCCCAGGAAGTCAAAAAAAGAAAAAAAAAATCTTTTGCAGCCATCAGCACTTCTAATCAGAATTCTGCCACAACCGGCTATTTTGTGGTGCGTTTGTCTGGGTATGTGCCTGCCTGGATGAGTGCGTGTGTGTACGGCTATGCTTGCACTGTATGTATGCGTGCGTGTGCCTTGTGTTTGTGTCATCCTTGCATTTTCCTCCCACTGCAACAAACCCGTCTAAAGTCCAAGCGTCCAAAGCCAATGTGCATTCCAGGGTAGAAATAGCATGTTTGGATTGCGCCGAACCTCGCAACCGCATCTGGAAACATTATTCTTGGAAGACGGGTCATTATCATAGAAAGCCAACGGAGAAATGTTTGGTGGAAATAAGCAAACTATACAACAGTTTGGACCAGCCAGAACCACAGGAAAGTCTGGACTGACATAGTTGTTCCACAACAGCCCCTACACCAGACTCAGTCTGCTGTAGCAGTGGACCACTCCAGTCAAATCATTGCTACAACCCTGTCCCAGGTAAACATCTGATTCTACAAATGGCCTGGTTGTGATGAAATCAGTGGTGGCAGTGTAGCCTCGCAAAAGCCAGCCCGCAATTTTCACTTCCCCCTTTGTGGACTAGGCTCAGTACGCATTTGCTTGTGTCAGACGTCATTTCTAGTAGGCTGCACAGCAGATAGTAGATGATTGAAAGGTGCTCTCCGATGTAGATGAGATATCAAACATGACCCCTTCTTGCACCTGATTCGACAAGCACCGCTGTCTTTCCAAAGATGCTTCTCATTCTCAAAAATGCTCTCAACTGTCGGCCAAAATCAGTTTCATCATAAACCTGAGGTCAGAAATAGGTCACACAGTCCCTGAGTCATTTGCATATTGCACCTGCAATGCCTTACCTATGTATGTATGTATGTATGTATGTATATATATATATATATATATGGTTGTGATATTTGAGAGTTTTAAAAGGTGACAAGTTACGTCATCAACTTAAACACTTCCCACTGTAGTTGGTTCCACGTTACATTCTCTATGTTAACAACCTGTGGCGCTAACATTAGCAGGGTACGTTAGCGCATCATTAACTAGCGTTTGCACTTCTTTGCTACGCTATACTGAATGTACACACATGCTGCTTTTGCTTCTATATGATCGTAAAAGTGAATAAAGCTGCTGCTGAATCAGTTTGACAATCTTTGACATATCCTTCAAACACATATTTTAGACCTTTCTGTCATCTTCTCTCAGAAATCGTTTTTCCAAAAATAAGAATTTTCCACTGAATGAATTGCCTTTAGAAGGAAAAACCGACACTGCCAGTGATCTGAGCTGACCAGTTGAATGTTTGCGTCTTCTTATGAGGGGATGTAGCTGTGCTTCCTCTTTTTCAGGAACTCTTGTTCAGCATTTTTCAAACAGCACAGTGTGAGTCAGTGAGAGCTTTAACTTGGTTATTTCGTCATTGCCAACCCAAGGGAAGTATACATTTTATGTATTTTCCTTTTATTTATAAAAAAAAAGTCTTAAAAAAACACAAAGTGAGCAAAAATTCCATTTCTATTCATAAGAAGCCCGTATGACCCAAAAGCTATCAATCAAATGGAGCAAGTAATACGACATGAAAACATCAAGCACTTGAAATCACAGCAAGGAGACATTTAATGATAACAATTCCATGATTGAGGAAATTTTTTTGCGTGTACTCACATTCTCAAAAAAAAACATTTTCTGAGGAAATCTAATTTGGAGCGCTGCGCGAAACTAGTACAAAAAGACAAAGTCACCCCGTGGCAAGGGATTCATTTTAGCAAAAAAAAAAAGGGCCATTGAGGGTCCTTGAGTGTGAGCAGCTTCAGTCTGTGCGGTGTTGTGAGAGTGTTAGAGTTCATGTCAAACTTGTGACCACAAGCCCCGCATGTAGCAGAGCGGCATCTTGGCGCCGAGCAGCACCCTCATGTAAAGGCCCCTTGGATGAAGTTATGTGTCTGTGTGTGTGTGTGTGTGTGTTTGTGTGTGTGTGTGTGTGTGTGTTTGTGTTTCTGGTTGGGATCTCTGAAGGGAAGATAGCTCTGCGCCTGTCATCGCAGGGCGAGCGGGGTGGAAAGTATGGGGGGGGAACGTGCTGCTGTGTTCCTGGAGAGCGGAGCTTTTACGCCGTTTCGTAGTGTGGAGCTACGCCGACTACAGCCGCTGCGTCGGTCTGCCTCACATGTCACACGTGACTCCATTGTTTTTGTTCACAAGCACATCAATAAGTTTGTGAAGTAATCTGAAATGATGTTTGTGTTTTATCATAAGCGCATTGATTGATTTACTGCCGCTGCACGTCTTGATTTACAATACAACTACACTAATATATAACTCCTAGCCTACTATATCGTAGGTCTTCGGGTCATAGTATGTGGTATACAACATACTTAATATCTCTGAGGCGCTGCATGCAACGTGAGAAGCTAACCATTGTGCCGTTTCAATGAGGGCTACGATTGTGTCCCTCTCAGATACTTTGTTGCTGTTAGCCGTCCACTGGCAATTTCTGATACCATGGGGTTGAGTCTGTCGACCGATCAGAGGCTGTGTTCCTGGCTGTGCGTCGGCTCTGAAACGCATCAAACATGAGATTTAACAATAACCTTATATGTTAATATAGTATAATATGGTAACTGCGGTCCATGTGGAATAAATGCTCAGAAATCTTGTGTGTTTTATTTTAGCAACTTCTCGGTTTCAGGCAAAATCACACATGTTGTGGGCCGAGAGGGTCAGTCAGGCCGTGTGTTTTATTAATACATTTTGGCTATATGTGTATCAGTGTATATATATAAAGACCAAATTGTTGAAGTATTCCTCTAATTTTATAGCTGGTTTAAGTTTTTCCTGTCAGGTTGACATGATAAAGTTATCAAAAGCCGATGATAAGGATGCTTGTATTATACAGTATTTGTTCCCACAAAACAACCTCTGCGCTGTCATGGGGGTTGTCATCCTGTGATGAAGCTGCTCCCTGTTCTTATTATTCCCATTCCTCTCCAGCTGATGTTATCTTGCTGAGTGTGTCCAAGCTGCTCGGCATACCTTCACAGTGAGTCCTCCTTAGATTACAAACACATGTGGATCTCCAGAGCCAAAAGCAGCGAGACAGCACTTTTAAACTGGACCCCGTTACCTTTAAATGTAATTGCTTCTTTTTTTTTGAATGTGCAGCGGGAAGCGTGTGGACTACGCTCAAAGTCAGACTGATTAGTGTATGGACATCCTGCACGGGTCCACACTGAGCAGGGGCACGACGGCGCTTTGGCCGGCTTTTTTTTTTAAACGTTAAAGAGGCGGTGAGCGTGAGAAGCAGAGAGCGTCCGTTAGTCAGGCTTGCATGTGTTTGAATCATGAGGCTGACTCGCAGCAGACCGCCGGGGGCTGATGTCAGCCCTTGCGGTATGCGCTCGCTGGCCTCGGATGTAAACTGACCCCCCCCCCCCCCTTCCCCTCTGTTGTGCTTCTATTTCCAGGGCGTGAGCGGAATGTCCGTGGATGAGAAGCCTGAAGCCCCCATGTATGTGTATGAGTCGACAGTTCATTGTACCAATATCCTCCTCTGCCTCAACGACCAGCGGAAGCAGGATATCCTGTGCGATGTGACTGTCCTGGTGGAGGGCAAGGAGTTCCGCGGGCACCGGTCCGTGCTGGCCGCCTGTAGCGAGTACTTCCTCCAGGCGCTGGTGGGCCAGGCGGAGAATGGCTTGGTCGTTAGCCTTCCGGAAGAGGTACGTCCATCAAACACGTCGTTCCCCTGACAGGTTTCTCTCTTGCAGGGGCTTGGAAGTGCTTTTGACTTTGAGACAATGCAACCCTGAAAGTCCCCACTGACACCAGGACAAAAGTAATACTAAACCAGGCTCTCCGTACACTTCCCCCCCCAGACATCCATAGCCACACACAGAGATGTGTGACCACTGGACTAAGGCCCTCTATCCACCCTCCACCTTAAGCAAAACAACAGCTAACTTTTGTCCAGAGCAACATTAACAGTTGTCTGATAAAGCCCAACCACATGAATCAACACACCCTCAGCCACAGCAGCAATCCTGTCCACTGGTATTTTTCATATTTATATTGATGGAAAAACCTTTCAAATCTCTTGGGGTGCATTCACACCTATTGGGTCCAGAACAAGGGAGAATTTCAAATACATTGCTTCCTTTTAGTTCTGGTCCGATTCATATTCAACCCTGGCTTTGTACAAAAGAACCAAGATGACATGAGGTCATATGGGCCGACAGGTAACCCATTCACTGGATAGTTTTGGTTTCATCCTGCATCATAAGCGCTAAACCCACAGGGAAATCAAATAGACTGACAGTAAGTTGTGTTGCGTCTTATGAGAATAGTTATCTTCTCTAGTGTCACAGAAATGACTGATAGTCAGCATAATTAATCGGGACTGTTATTACAGCAATGATAGCGTCAAACTGAATGTTGTGTTGTGGTAGGTGGGGGTTGCCATGTTTTGATTGTTTCCTTGCTGTAAGAACACAGTACAGCACACAAGCACAACACACCTGTTTTCACTCCTTTTCTCTTTTTGACTGACCAAAATTCCCACACTTACCTTTTTGACCTCTGCATTTAAGACATCCCTAGCATATTGGGAGCAGTGGGCTGCTGAGGGAGCGGTTAGGGGTTGAGTGTCTTGCTCAGGGACACTTCGGCACAGGACTCATAGCAGCTGAGGATCGAACCGCCGACCTTGCGGTTGCCGGACGACCCCATTATCCAAATGTCTCGCCTTAAAGTTGCTTAATTCAACATTCAGAGCATTCAAATAGCAGGAAACAGCTATTTTCTATTTGAAGTATAGATCCAGTTCCCCCTCAGGTTAACACTGTTACCATTGTTTGGAACTTTAGCACTGTTAGCACTGTTAGCGTCAGCCGTCTCCATATTGAGAACTGTTCTTTCGTATGAAGCACCTTTAACTCCATCGGCTTCATTTTTTGATGTATTATTATTACCTCCCCACTTCTTTGTTGAGTTATTTTTGGTGTCTTTTGGTGTCACTGCCTTTTGTGTGCTATGCGAGAGGATGGCAGTAAAACAGTGTTTTAATTTGACGCGCCGTTCGCAGGGGGGGATAAAGACTCGGTGGAAGGTGTGAGAAAGTGCATTATTGAGCATATACGGCTGTGATTACCAATTAGCACCTGTCAGCTGCCTCCGCCACCGATGTCGGTGGCAGGAGGCAGCGTTTTCGTGGCGAGATTAACGCCACCTCTGGCTCAGCGCTCATCAGGTTTAGCAACACTCCTCGCTCTTGCTCACCTCAGCTCTCACACCGTCGCTCCCCCCTCAGAGCTCCTCCACTGAACACATGATGAAAGCGCCCCGCTGACGTATTGATGTCACACCGCCGCACTCGCACACACACTCACGTGGGCGTATACATACATGTGTATGCCGTGAAAACTGGGGCACGTCCCGCATGTGCTGTGGAGTTGTGGCTCCTTCGCTGGGGCCGGCGCACATTAATAAAGTAACGCCTGTCAAAGGACTTTGTCGCTGCGCTCATTGAAAAAAGAAGTCGGCGTCAGATTGTCGTCTTATGTGAAATGAGCATCTGGGGCTTTTTTTTTTTTCTTATCTTTTTTTTCTCCCCCCTCCTTAACTCAAAGAAGGGACTGCAGGGAAACGGCTCCTGGATGCTCAAAGCCGCATTTCTTTTCATTCACTCACTGCAGCATGAATAATGCATGAGCTTCTGCGTGTTTCAGGTGTGAGATGGAGTGTGGAATGTAACATCTTTCAATGACTGTCTCTTTAATTTGCCGGAGAGAGAGAGAGAGAGACAGAGATACTCCATTTGAGGTTTTAACTAAGCCGTCTTCCCTTTGTCCATCCCTGTTCCTTTTGACAACATTTCACATCTTTTTATCTAAAGGGGCAAAAAATAATGAATATATCGGCTTTATTCTTTCACAATGGACACTTAATAACTACATCATAATCAGCAATACACAGCTAATGGTACCATACACTATCACTAGCGCTGTGTCTCAATAAGGTATCGACCGAAACTACCCAAGTAGCTAGTATCGAAACTTCTCCGGGTTAACGATACCTGCATTTGATCCTTTTTGTGGCCAGATCTCTAAAAAAAATACGATTTGTATGGTTTTGCTTGTAGCCAATCACCGCAATCGTTACAACGATTTAATTTGGTTCGTGATTGGCCCGCTACTGTGGCAGCTACAACCCATACAGCCGGCTCTAATCTTTAGAGATGTCTGAACCGGTGGCTAGAAGCTAACAGCGCAAACAACGCCAACAGTGCCGACAGAAGAGTTTTAACCTTTTTTATTGACACCCGGCCCTAATTATGACTAATGTAATCAATGTCAGCGTCAGGAAATTGTGAATAAGGCAATTTCACACTACCAAAGGTGATCTCCTTAAAATGATTAATTGGTTGTTAATTGTTCATTTTAAATGTTTAAGGGTCTAAGTAAAGTAGTAATAGCACAATTAAAAAATATATATAAGCATAAGTATTATCAGAAAAATAACGTGCTATACCAAAACGAAAAGTACTCATAATGCAAAATGCCAAATGTAACAGTGTATGTTAAGGTGTATGTGTTTATTATTACTGATGCGTTCATATGTAAGAAGCATTTGAATGTTGTAGCTGGTGGAAGTGCAACTCATTTTAAATACTGTTAATGTTGTTCTATATATCTTTATATTTTGTATGTAAAGTGACTAATAAGTACAGTACAGCTGTGAAATAAATGTAATGTCGGGATGTCGAAGTGGCAACACATGGGAATACTCAAGTACAAAAATAACAAAATGGCTTAGAAACAAAATTAACTTTGCCAATGTCTCTTTTTTTTTTTTTTACTGTATTCATCTATTTAAGGTGGAATTTCCCATCAAGTAGCATTCTTCTGCCCAGTTCAGCAGATGGTACATCTCTATCTGACTGTCTAGACTCCGTCACATCACGGAGGAAATGTAATTTCGTTGACGAGGCCTGTCACCCTATTTTTACGGTGCCTGTCACCCTCTGCTTTTACGGACAGTGACTGAAGCAGGATGACGCATCCCTGCCTCCTGTCTTCCCTCCGATGATGGGGGGGGGGGGGGGGGGGGCTGGGGTCGGGTCAGAGAAGCAGCCTTGAGCTGTGGCTCGGGTCACGGAGGGTATTCCTTCAAGCAGCTATACTGACGGCCGCCACCTATGTGTAAAAAAAAATAAAAATAAAAGGCCTCGGTTCCCCACTGGGGGAGAAAGGGGGAGGTTGGTGCAGATGAAACGTGAAACAAAGACCACCTCCCCCACAACCGTCATCACCCCTCTCTCGTGGTCCCCGCCGCCCTCCGGAATAGTCGGGGCCGAGCGCTGGTGAGTGACATCATCTCTATCTAGTGTGATTGTGGCAGCCCGTTTCATCAAGGGGTTTTGTTGGCCATCACATCATGGGAACAAAACAATCCTGCTTTATCTCAGCGCTGCTGTCGTCCGGGCCACCCGGCCGGCAGGGGGGGAAGGAACAGAGGAGCACTGCGTCCATGCTTCACACATACAAAGTGTTTCTCTACATCATGTTTCTAGTGAGCGTAAGAACAAAGGGGGATTCATAAGAATCAGCGTGCCGCAAATGCAAGCCAGGGAGAAGATTTTTTTTCTAAAGAGAGCCCTCCACTGGAGAGGAGCAGTCATCACTGTGACAAACACAAATTACCTCCTTATAGTTGAACTGTAGTCAAAGCTGTGACTCAATCCTCACTGCCAGGATCACAGCAGACTGCTGCCTGTCAGCTAGTTATTAGCGCGGCATGTTGCCTTAGTTCGCCTGTAGAAGAGGCTGATGTTGAGAATCTGATGATGCTCTCCTAAATAGTAGCAGAAACCTAATTTATTGTAGTAATTACGTAAGCAGATAATTGTTTTCATTGCTGCCACTTTTTTGCTCGTCTGACATCCAGTTTGGTTGTGTCCTGACTGGCTGGAACGATTAAATCCTGACCACTGTGGGGGTGGGGGAGGGCTCCAGAAGGTGGCGGATCATCAGTGCTACCATTTCTGGTCTCTTTGAGTTTTATTCTGGAAAAATAAAAATCAGGAGAAAGCAGCACTGTGATTCAGCAGAGCGCTGGTCCACAGACCTCAAACCACCTCCTGTTTGTCAGTTCTTTCCTTAGTCATGAGCCAGGGAACACTGCACATGTTTCATCTCAAAAGAAAACACACACACAGATCTGAGTTCAGTGTATCCACCTGCAGTGTGTCGCAAAGGATTTGCTGTGATTTATTTTAAAAAGAGTAAAAGTCTAAAGTGCTGCTTGTGTTCTTTACACCACGCAATTCGGAAATGTTGGATGGAACACTGAAGAGATTGTTTTTTTAATGGATTACTGAAAAGTAGCCTTAGCAGCAATGATGACGGTGGCTAGGGCCAGGGTTAGGTGTAGGGGTGAGAGATCTCCGATGGCTCTCCACACTTTAGTCCATCGATGAGGCACTTTGGAATCAGAAGCCCAAAAATATGACACTCAAGACTCCATACGGCATGTGGACCCCATTCAGCAAGGAAGGACCAAAACCAGTAAGGGTCAGTGGAAGAGGAAGATGAGAGAAGCAGAATACAGAAGACAGTGGGATGCACAGCTGGGGTTATGCATCCAAGCTGAGACGGTTTGGGTCTGAGCAGATTAACGACCAGGGCCAAGACATAGATCAACAGGTCAACAGAGATGCGGGTAAGGTTTAGGGTAGGATATTCAATTGTCCCTTGGACTGCATGAATGTACTCTGTAGTGTGACAATTAGATTATGACCACAGAGTGTTTATAAGAAGTGGACGTCGTCACCGTGGCCGTCGCCATCTTCTTTTTTTGGAACCAGAAGTGACACGAGAGGGTGGTGCCAAGTACAACCGAATGCTGAATAATACTTTTATTAGGTGACCAAAATGTTAGAATTAACTTCCATGAAAACATGGACAACGCTGTTGTAGCGACCTGTAAATCAAGGTAGCCATGCCCTAAAGCATACCTTGCTTTATCTTCTATTTTAATCTAAACTATCATTCACTAAATGAACATCATGCTGTATTGAAGAAGACTTGAAACGAGTGATTGGGATAAGGAATCAAGAGAGAAAAGGGGTTCATATTCTCATAGACTTCTGTACAATGGGACTTCTTTTTGCAACCAGAGGAGTCGCCCCCTGCTGGCCATTAGAAAGAATGCAAGTTTAAGGCACTTCAGAACCCGGAGGTTGCCGCCTGGATTGCAACATATCTCGTTTGGAAACGTGACAGTGGTGACGTCACTAGAGGAAATAGTCTGGGAGTTTTCCCAGCAAAAAACATCCACTGGAGACCATGAGCTTGCTCCAAAACATCCAATGCTAATCTACCTGTAGATCTGGTAATATCTCATTGTGGATCAAAGGCAATCTAGCAAGTAGTTGTTGAGATACATTGGTTTGGGCCAAAGTGTTGGAGACAACAGACAAGTCTCCATCAGGCAAGTTTACAGCGCTGGTTGCATTGGTTTCTTTTAACAGTGGCCATGGTCTTGTCATAACCTGAACCCAGTAGATCTAGCCACTTACATATAACCAGACCTGAGCCATATGGTAGGTCAGAAAACACTCGTCTTAGTAGCCACTGCCCAAAGACCTATTTTGTTGTGTGATATAGACCAGAGACAGGCAAATGCAATGCTCTTCTGGTGGTTTAGTAGGGTTGATGAGTGACCTCCATCTACCACCCCAGGTCAAGCAGTTGATTGAGGCTCGACCTGCACAATGCCGGCTTATCTGAGGGGGCCTCACACAGACTGGCCCCTACACAGAGTGCCTGGCCAGGAACACTATCTCAGAAATACAGCCTATTAGACAGATGGTGAGAGTCGGGAACCAGGCAGAGAGCTCTGCCTTCCTTTAAAACGGGGGGTTGGGCGGTGGAAGATGAAGAGGAGGCGGTGGCGAGAGGAGCGATGCGCTGCGTCGGAAGCACTAATACCCAACCCCCTCGGTCCAGCGGGGGGTCTCTCTTTCTCTGCCAACGCAAGGGCACATCTCGTGTCGTAAGCTGACAAAGAAAATGCCGGGTCTTTGTTTGAGTGTGAGGGGGCACTGGGTACAGGAGCACCTTGAGCCGTGTTTATGCTCTTTGTATTTAACTTCCAAACCCGGCGTTTGGAGGTTAAATACAGAGAGCAGCTAACATCCCTCTTAATGAAAGGAATAAACAGACTGTCATCAGTCTGGGCTGGAAAAAAAACCTGCCACACACAAGGCATGGTGGACAAAGCAAATGCTGGACACCCGGAGCTGAGAGTAGCCTGGCACAAACAGCCCAAACACTGGTGTCTTAAACAGGGTAGAGGTGGGGCCATGTCCTACCCAGTGTCTGGCCGGTACAGTAAGCTGCACTGGGAGAGGATTAGGGCGTACACGATCTGATTTAATCCACTGTCAGGGGGAGGTTTACTCACCCGCAGCTCAACACCAGGAGCATCTGAGCTTCTGCTTGTCACTGAGGATGACACTTTCCTTACGTTTCCAAGTCTCTCCACATCACCGCGATAATGTATTCACCGTGCTGAGGACCTCTTTTCACTGGCAACGCATGATGCCTCACTCATTTAACAGCAGGCCAATATCAAATAAACTGCATATCGATATGTTAATGTTGACAGATATGCAAGTGTATAATTACACTGTGTTTATAGGCTGCATGTCATGTATTTTGACTTTTTCTATTCAGTATATTAGTATCAGGTTGAGAAGTTACAATTGGAGTTGAGACTGTTTGAAATTCATTTTTATCCAGTACATTGAATAATTCAGCTGTACTTAACAACCAAATCTGAGGGGCAAGACATTTTACGTAATGTTTGTGTCAAAAATATGTTCATCTTATATTGTTTTTTATTTATTTATTTTATTGAACCATGACGTTTTGTTGCCGAAACCTAACCAATCCCATGTGGCATTGTGCGTTTCTACAAGCGTGATACGAGGCTGATATGAAACGTATGTACTACGCGTATTTATAATTCACAAACGACGACATTCAAAGCATCTTTCGGAAACGTTAATTGCCAACTTTTTTTTCTGTAAAAAGACACTATTCTTACTTACAGTACATTTCCAATGTACTGCAGGTAGCTCGTCACATCAGATTACACCTGACTGGTTTTTGTTTTTAACAGTATGTCATGCATTTCTCATTATAATTTCCAATGCAAGCTGTAGGACGGACAGAAGCTGTCTGATAGGTTAGAAATGTTACTGTATGTCTGCTGCCAGCTGTCTTTACAAAAGACTTTCCTCCGGCCCGGGTGCTTTTCTGTTCTGCAGCAGGCCCTTTGTCCCCACACATTTCCTGTCATCTCCTGCAGCACGACAGCTTAACCCACAATGGCGTCATGACAGCGTACAGTACAGCGCCTGTTTCGTCTCCACCAGGGCCGTGACGGGGGCCCCTTACTGTTTTGTCTGCAAACACAGAGGTTGATGTCAGGTTACTCAGCAGATCTGATGTCGAAAGCGCCGGCCGCTCCCTCCAATGAAGATGGAGTGTTTTTTCCCCCGCGCTCCATTGTCATGCCATGCCATGTCCTCATTAGCATGCATGACATGCAGGAATTCGCTGGAGCACATTTGCATAAATTAGCCCTGTCCTCCGCGGAGGCGAAAGGCCGATGTAAGAGAGAGAGAGGAACAGGGGAGGGTGAGGGGAAGAGGGAGAGTGACTTGGGGAGGACAACGGAGGGTGGTGTAGTATTGCTCAGCCTGTTTATGAAAGGGTATTTGGCAGGCTTCCTGAGAAAAGTCCTGCGAACAGTCCGGGGTCTATGATTGGCCGCTGCCTATAATTTCCTGCCCTGTAATGGTATCGTCTGTCCAATCCAGACGCAGATTGGGGCCTAAAACGGCCTGTTGATGAATTTGTCTCTTTGTCTTAACTCACACGCTAAGTGCTGCTAACAGCTGAAATGCTTCAAACTTCACGGCGGCCATGGCTAACGACCAAGAAGCACCGTGTGTATCACCCTCTTCCTCCTTCAACAGCTTCCTCTGCCGTGATTTTGTCTCCCCTAACCCCTCTCATTTTTCTCCCTGCTCCGTCTATCCTCCCTCACATTTTACCCATCCTGTGTCGCTCACTTTACGCTTTCCTTCATTCGGCCGCTGTGCCGGTTGTAACAGTGGAGTAATCACATATGGTGCAGGGCACACATAAAGATGCGCTCCCGCAGGCAGCAGCTGCTGATACTGGCTGAAAATAGATCCCTGGTACGCTCAGCACTTTTCCTCCTGCAGCTTTGCTGTTTATCAGCAGCCCTGGATGGATGCAGCCGGCCAGCCTCATTTAAGCCACCACTGCCTCGCCGTTACAGTTGGCGTGGCCAGATCTAAAGCAACTAACTGTGAGTGTGTGTGTGTGTGTGTGTGTGTGTGTACAGAGAAGAGCGGGCACTTCGACAGGCTGCCAGAAGGATTGTGTGTAGTTCTTTTTGTGTGGGTGCTGTATATGTGAATAGAAGAGATCTTAATTTGTATGTCAATCCCCAAACGCTCAAACCACATAATATAAAAACATCATCTTTGGTGATGTACACAGAACATCAAATACCAGGACATCTGGCTCACAGTTTTAAAAATGGACGCTGCAACCATGAGCAGTTATGGGCCAGCCCAGTGCCAGTCAATACGTTTAAATATCTTGCGGCAATCGAGGTGTTTGGGTTTAAAGAGCGACCCTGTTAACCGGTGACTCTCGGCCGGACGTGGTCAAGGTTGCTTGTATAGTGACAGCAGCTGTTAAAAAGCACTAACAGAATACGCAGGTGTCAATCCATTTTGAATACACACTCATCAGTGTTGATTTTCCACGCCACGGATGCATTTGGCTGAAAGTCACACAGAAGGCCACAGTTAACGCGGTCGCTCGTTAAACTGAAACACCTGTTGCTCTGAAACGGTTGTTGCGTATAGAATATTTTGCACTGGAAATGTAGACTTAGTATTCATTGGTAAATATTACCTGGAGCAAATTTGCATATTTTGGCTTCCACCTTTCTTTTTTTTTTAGAACGTTCAGAGAGGAATGCCCGGAGTAAAGTCGATAGAACGTTACAGTGATGCACAGCTAATACTCACTTTGTATCACAGGAATGTCTTCTGTGGCTCTGAAGGAGCTTTGTCAAGTGTGAGAAAATAATGTGTAATAGTAAAAGGCACATACAGTTTATAATCATATCATTTACAGTGAAAAAGAGCACGCTATTCAGATTCAATGGATTCAGAAATGTGAGTCTACGTGTGTGTGTGTGTGTGTGTTCCTGAGTGCTGCAGTGATAGTGTAGTGGATGTGCTGCGCTCATCAGCAGAGCGGATAGTCCACTCAAAGCCTCTTCCCTCCCCCAATCCCTCACAGTCAGACACACACACTCCCACCCACCCACTTACCCTAGCATACGCACATACACACCAATTCCCCCCCCCCCCCCCACCCCACCCCCTCACAGATATGGAGTCAGCAGCTTCCTCTCAACAATGACTGATGTGGCTGGTGCTGTTGGACTGTCTGTTAGCCGGAGCTCACCGCACCGTTGCTTTAGACCAGGGGCATGCTGGGAGGCGGCAGCCTGTGGATGCACTGGGTTAACGCAAGAAGGATGCAGAATCAAAAATGCAGAAATATCTTATCTTCAGCGTTCACAGTGGTCCCCGTCACACATTACACACTGTATGCAAACAGATGTGTATTTAGCGTATCACACATCTGTTCAGGCCGGTGCTGGTATGATGTTTTACGATTTAGTAACCATTTGCCTGTCTGTTGCCACGTCACGGCAACAAAGCAATTCAGCGGATGCGAAACTCAAAATGAACATGAGAATTAAGATTTAAGCACCAAATGAGTGAGCACATCGAATTATTCGAGTGGGAATTTACCTTTCTCTTTGTAGCATGTTTGATTAAATGTGGTCACCGCTACATTGGCGATGTAGATGATAAGGCAGCGACTTCTAAAGCCATCTGGGAAATAGTCCAAGCTGTCGCGGGCCAGTAGAAAGACACACTGAAAGATTTGACAGCTGCTGCCGTCAAGAAGAAGCACCTCACTTCCCAGTAGACTGCAATAAGAAACACATCTATTTATAGCTTTTCAAGAGGCAGTCTTCTAATAAGCAACAGTGGTTCGTGGAAAAGAGGGATGAGTAATGGTGGGGGCAACACAAGTGTTTCTTAAATGCTGGCTAAACGTGTTAAACGTGTTCACTGCATGAAGTCCATTATGAATAAGAGCAGCATGACTGTCAGCGTGTGCTCTGTACAGTCGTAGACAGTATCGTACGGCCACAGTTGAAAGCCAGAGGCAGTTCAGTACAGTTGTTCTGACACATTACCTTGCAGATCATGGAGTTTAGCTGAAAGTCGAGTTGGGTGTTTTACAATTTAAATCTCTGATTCTCATATCTGCGCTTTAATCACATAATCCCCGTCTGTATTTTCGGGTTCATGTTCCATTCAAATTGTCACAGGCAGATCCTCTATTTGGTTGTTAAGTTCTGAGCCTCCAGCATGTATTATCTCTGATTTCACACAGAACGTCTGGATGTGAACAAGTAAAGCAGTCGATGAAATATGGTTTAAACATTTAAAAGAAAAACAGAAGCAGCAAACCTATTGTACATTCGTATTCATCTTCCTGAAAATCCACCAAGCCAGGTGATTAAACACATTCTTAGACCCACTCCGATGACCTCAAGCTATTTTTTACTGACATATTTGTGTTTCCTCATGCATATACTGCTAAGTTGTTTTTCCAGGCGGAAAAAGCCACAGCACAGATTCTGTGGTTTTAGAAGCTCTTTAACTAAAGAGGGAAAATCCTGTTTTACTAGTGCGTCTGGCGGAGGCCGCTGGAGCAGTGTATACCATTCCACCTAGGGTAATTTGTCTTCTTGTCCCCCCCCCCCCCCCCCCAAAGGACAACAAAACAATCAGTAAACAGTGGGCTCATTAAAACCACATTGTGCGCCGCGCATCCCCTACATCTGCGAGGCCCCCGTTAAGTCTTGTAAGAAAAACTTCACATCACTCAGCCTCTGAAAAGGTGCCTTGTAAAGCAAACAATGCCCGTCTCAGATTCAAAGCCAACTCGCTGCAATTGTAGTTTGCGAGCGCACCTTTTTCCCTGCATGCGCGATGATTGCATTCCCCCGAGCGCCTAACACTAATGTGTTTGTCACCAGCGAGTGAGCCGGGATAAAGCTGCGGGGATTGGTTGCTAGAGCCCGAGTAAAGTGGTGAATGCAACCTAGTGCGGACCTCACGCTGATCTCCAAACTGCAGACACGCCTCGTATTAAAGCCGGCTGCTCTGGTTCCTTTCTCCGGTCTGTGTGCCCAGTGACAACAGCAGCAGAGGGCGGCCTGGACTTCTGCAGGCTCAGGAGTTTACCTAATTATGTGGCATTAAGTCTAAATGGAAGGCTTCCCTCTGTCATCCCACGCCACATGGCCGCGACGGGGCTAAGCCGTAGTCTTACAAACCATTAGGCTTTACAGGCACTTGACCTGACGACGCAGGGCACTCACACAGAAAGTGAGGCTGTGGGGCCGTGCCCTCATCGGGGCACTTACAGTACAGTGCACTGCTGGTCACACTCAAATCAGTGGCAGATCTCCAAAGGTTAAGCCAAGCGGTTTTAACTAAAGGTGTCACGTGTAATAGTGGCTGGGTATCAAACCTCAATATGTTATTTACACCTCCAGCAGTTTACTCTCAAGTTCCAAAAGCTGACATCGAATGTGTGGTCAGGTTCATCATTTTGATTCAATAGTCCCTGAATTAAATCAGTTTATTTAAAAAAAGAGCTTTGGCTTCCTTTGTTAAATTAAAAAGTTTCTCATATCAAGTCAGCATTAATAAATAAATTATTGAAAATTCTTTGTATGGGTGTCAAAATCTTGGAACTGACATACAACCTCGAGCTAGAACTTCACTGAACAAGTAACAAAGATCTTCGCCGATTCTTTGAGAAGAATAACCATCACTTGGCCCTTCAGTTAAGACCACATTGTATTCATAGATTCCTCTACAGTGAATACATGCAAGTGTATGAATATAAAGCAGCACTTGTGCCGAGACATCTTACCTCAAGTAAGTGAGGGTTTTGTAAATGCAAAGCAGTGACGGGGAGTGGGTGTAGGCGAAACCAATGATATGACCACGGAGCAGACAGTGGTAGACGACTGGAATGTCCCACAAGTTGTTGTTATGACCATGAGGCTGGACACACAACCCGCCAACACTCGCAGAACACCAGATCTTATTTACTGCTGGATAGAGAGTTCAGTGCTGACCTGATGAAAAGATACTTTATAGCGTTTGTTTATGGTCGTTGGAGCTGTCGGGTTGTCTCACCACACTCCAAGTGCTCTGAACAATGGCTGTGCTGATGGTAATGCTGGCAATTTCCCTGTTTTTTCGCAGGTCACTGCCAGGGGATTCGCTCCATTGTTGCAGTTTGCCTACACTGCTAAGCTGTTACTCAGCAGAGAAAACATCCAGGAGGTCATCCGCTGTGCCGAATTCCTGCGCATGCACAACCTCGAGGACTCCTGCTTTCGCTTCCTGGAAGCTCAGCTGCGCAGCGAGGAGGATGGCTTGCTGCTCTGCCACAAGGTGGCGGCGGAGGTTAACAACTCGGAGGATGAGAGCATGCAGTCGGAGGCGGAAAAGCCCGCCTCGCCCAAGGCGCGACGGTGTGCCGACGCCCTCGCCTCCTTTGGACACCCTGACGATGATCGGCTAGCAATTGCCATTCCCAGTAACTTCACAGATGGCCGGCTGGACTTTGATCGGCACGGAGCGTCAGACCTGCCGCGATGCCCAAAGTACAGGAAATACCAGTGGGCTTGCAACAAGCACAATAATGACACCTCCTCACACACCAGTACCTCAGGTTTTCCAAGCACATTAAAGGAGAGCAGTGTTAGCGGGGCAGTTCCGGGTCAGGGTAAGCTGCCTTTGGCACAGATCAAAGTTGAACCGCAGGCAGAGGAAGAGGCCGTCTCATTGTGCCTGTCAGGGGATGAGCAGGAAGTCAGGGATAAGGACAGTGAGACAGCCATGGAGATGGACACCCCGATATCTGTGGAAAGAACCAAGAGAACCAAGTCCCCTCCCTGCCTCCGAGCCTTCTTCAAGAAAGGGGTGGACCTCCCCAGTCTGCCCGACACATCACAGCAGCTATTTGCCAACAGACTTGCCTGCCCCCAGGACAAAGGAAACTCTCAGGGAGATCATAAAAAAGACTTCATGCCTTTCACTGGGGAGCTGTGTCTGTCTGTTACATCCCCAAAGGATGTGGACGGTTTCCCTGCAGGGTTGTCCCTCAAGTCCGCCTCCTGCGATGGGGTCTGCAAACAGGAAGCTGAGCTAGATCGCCGTAGTGTCATATTTTCCTCAGGGGCCTGCAGCCTTCTGGGAACCCCAGCACATTCCTATCCTGGTGGGAACTCTTTGGAGATGGAGCTCTCTGAGCACATGCCAAAGAGCCTGTGGGCGGGAGCCAGCCAGTCCCTCCCCACCTCCCAGACCTATTCTCCCAACACCACCTCCACCGAGCCCCCGCTCCTGTGCCGCCCACGACCCAACACCAGCTGCCCAGTGCCAATCAAAGTGTGCCCGCGCTCGCCGCCTTGTGAGAACCGCACCAGGACATCCAGCTCCTGCTCTTCGTACTCCTACGCCGAGGACGGCAGCGGAGGCTCCCCCTGCAGCCTGCCCCAGTTCGAGTTCTCCTCCTCGCCATGCTCCAACGTGGCACGCTGCCTCAATGTGGACCAGCAGGAGCAAAGTGTGGGCGGGGATGCCCTTTTTAACCAGGTGCGGCCCAAGATCAAATGTGAGCAGTCCTACGGCACCAACTCCAGCGACGAGTCGGGCTCCTTCTCAGAGGGAGACAGCGAGTCCTGCCACGTACAGGATCGAGGTCCAGAGGTGAGTGTAAAGCACTGTCTCTCCAACGTAGCCATTCCACTTTAATTCCACCAAGGCTAATTATATCGCAGTGCCCTGCTCTCCAGGTCTGCATTAGCAGTCATTAAATCATCATGTAATTGAAGCGGGAGTGTTCAGTACAAGATTTACAGCATCACCAAAGGGCACAGATGTGCTTTGATATTATTAATCTGCTTTATGCACTGCTGGAGATCTGTGTAATGAGTTTGAATATGTGAGCCCAAATGCACCAGGACAGCCTAAATGCAGGAGGCTGTGGTGCTGTCTTTTAAGACTGCGATTGGTTCATCACCGTATAGCTGAGAGCAGCGTGTGTGTGTGAAGAGCGCTGCAGGCCATTGAAGGCTCAGGATCCTCCCAGGGTAGAACTGCCCTCTGAAGTGATTCCCTCTGGCTCTATCCGTCTCCCTGCCAGTGCCACTACCCTAACGAGCTCATCTTATCTCAGCAGAAGCACCGACATCTATAACCCGCCCCTATAAATGTGCATAATGCTACATCTCAATCAAGCCTAGGCGACTTCTGACACTTCTGATCTATATCGGCAATTAGCGGTTAGACCCAGCCGCAGTGAAGGTGTGTGCGGCGCGATTAGCGATTAGAACCGACACATTACAGCAGCGATGTACGCCGGCCATTACGTTTTAATGGCCGGCGGCTGCAGTCAGTGGGCGAGAGGTTCAGCTCGGTCTCGCGGCGGGACTGTAGCGTAAGCTCGACAGTGCTGACAAGGATGAATAGCCAATCCTCTAATCGGCCTCCCCCTAATCCACCTGGGCAGACGTCCTCCAAGCTGCAGACTAGACGACTGTTGTTGTTGTTGTTGTTTACCGGGTAAAGATCAGTGAGGGACCCTCCAATTCGCAGAAGGAGCGCGAGCGCCGGTGTAATAATATCAAAATGAGCAGATCTCCCACCTGAGGGACGGTGAAAGGCATTAGATTCAATTTACACTGAATTGCTTTGCTTCCTCATCGCGCTGCTGTTTACCCGCGTTAATGATTAAACTTTCCATCTGCGGCCCAGGCCTTTCACTGACATGTGCCGTTAGTGACGGGTGAAAACCTTGTATCTCCGAAATGTCTCTCAAAGGCTATTAGGAGCTTTTTGTTTTTGAGTTTCCCTGTTTGGAATTTGAAATGCTTTTACAATAAATTATACATCACTGAACTCAGCTTTTCACATGACACTAGCATTGTCATGTGTCTCTCTAGACTGTAGCGGCGCATGTTGAGCTTGAACTTCCGACCTTTTGGCTCCGAGTTACCGGCGAGGCCATCTTGACTCTCACATAGAGCGACGTGTGCTCGAGGTGCATGCAGGATAATGTTCGATGAGCTTGGCGGAGAGGACTGCTCTAAGTGTTGAGGGGGGGAGGAGCAGAAATGGAGAGAGAGAGAGAGAGAGAGAGAGAGAGAGAGAGCGAGAGAGAGAGAGAGAGAGAGAAAGAGAGAGAGAGAGGGAGAGAGAAAGTGGTGCGTTGCCATGGTGATCAGATTCAAAGTGCAAGTCGGTGTGTTGTAAGGGTTGGAGCTACATGACAGGGTTTTGCTTTCCCGTTGGAAAGAATTCAGTTCCACTGCTCAAACAGAGCTGCGAGATAAAGCGGCTCAGCAGTAATGTGTAATTATTACCCTCGTAGCGTGGCGCACAACACCCTCCTGCCATTAGATTTATGGGCTTTCCAAGGGCCTGCTGAGTGTGCTACTGTAAATTATATTGGATTGATTCACGGCGCTCAGCTATCAACCCGAGAGAGCAGCCCCAAAAAAAATGACTGGGAGACATTTCAGTCCCCTTTGTCATTTCTTTGTGTGGGGTATGACTGTGTTTATGTACGTGTCAGCCATTGACGGCGCTCCATTACTCCACACAATATCCTCTTGTCAAATCTCTATTGACTCACGCAGGGTTGTCTGCCAGCTTTCCACTCGCTATCGCGGGCCGTTGATAAGCTCCTTCATGAATGAACGTTGCCCTGATCCGCCTGCACTACGGCTTGTTGCACCGGCTTTCAAAGCGGCGGCAACGGAGAGGTACTGACAAAGTGGAGCTCGGTGTTAGGTTGCTCTCCCTTGGCCTTTATGTGGTGAAGAAGTGCTACCTCATGCTTCCCGGGCCAGGAAAACTTCCCGTTTTCCTACTGCCCCTCTCTGTAATTTGGCCGTACAAACAAAACACACACGGGGGGGGGGAGGCTGGGGCCTCGCCGTGTTTACAGGGCAAATGGCAGCAGCTTCGGTAAAAATAGCTGCAGCCCCGGACTGTGGACTGGACACAGTGGATCTCGATGAGGAAGGAAGTTGTTAAAAAGTGCAGGGCGGTCTGACCGAAGCCTAGTCATTCAAGGTAGCCGGAGTCACTCGAGGCCTCTGGGCAGCTCCTGCTCTGTGGTTTACAGGCCAGTTGCATCCATATGAGCCGCATCTGAGAACTATCAGCAGCTTCACGCAGCAGACTGCAGCACAGAGTCTCCTTACAAAAGAGAGTCGAGCCGCTTTTGAAAGAGGATTACCACGTTCCTCTGTTACCAATGAAAGGTTTGACCCAAGTGTGGCTCCTCGAGGGGTTCGATGGATGCATCATCCCTCTTGTGGTTTAGATGTGACTGGATACGGTCTTACTTGTTCTGACAGCGGTAATGTATACTGCTGCAACAGCAATGATGGAATGTACTGTTATTATATTCAAAGAAAGTCATGCATAGTGTGACGGAGACACAGAAATGTTTTGGAAATATTCGAGCTCCTACCAGGTGGAGAATCCTAGCAGACAGGGTAAATATTGTTGTGTCACTGACATCACTGAGTCAGTTCACTGACTTCATTACTGTTCGTTACTACGTCGCTTTCACACTTTTCAAGTTCTTAGCGCACACATCAGACAGTGGCATCTCTACACAGCTCACTTTGCACTTCAGTCTGTCTCCCTCTCTCTGTCTCTCTGTCTCTCTGTCTCTCTCTGTCTCTCTCTGTCTCTCTCTCTCTCTCTGTCTCTCTCTCTCTCTCTCTCTCTCTCTCTCTCTGTCTCTCTCTCTCTCTCTCTCTCTCTGTGTGTCTCTCAGAGCTCCAGCTCCCCGGTTGCAGTGTAGGCGTCGAGCTCATTCTAGCGTATCGTCTGACCACAGCGGTGAAAATATTGATCTCAGAGCGAGTGGGAGGAAGGAATGAGGAAGTAGTCCTGATACATCAGCACATTGTCTTTTCTTTTTTTTTTGTTGTTTTGTTTTTTCGTATCAGCCAAAAAGAATGAACGTGTAACAGGAAGTGCACGGGCCTGAATATCAGTTCTGCTACCCGTGCACAACGCCAGAGAACCTTTGCTGTACTCTAGATATGATGTGGCTGTGGTCCAAGCATAACGTTATCTGTGGAGCTGCAATAGTAGTCATGATATGCATAAGATAACTGGTGCCTTTCGCACTACGGTTATTTGATAAATTCATCCATTTCATCCACAAGGGCGTTGCATATTAAAAATGTACCTCTTGTAGTACAGGACGCCTTACTTTTTAGCCTGCGGCGTACGCAGAGGGAGCTTGTTCTTATTGAGCGAGAGGAGTGCTGTTTACCCAAGCGTTTCACTTTGAAATCTATATTTATCTAGCTTGATGCATTTACGGGGAAAAAAACAAACTCAAAGAAATGAGACACAGTGCCTCTTCATTACCCCCCAAATCGGCCCCGGAGCGTACGCCGCGTCGCTCTGGAGCGCTCGGCGGAGCGGGACAAACATAGACACCAAACGGAGGAGATGTTTTTTCATGCTTCTTATTTGTCTTGCGTGCGGAGGAGAGGATGGTGTGTGTGTGTGTGTGTGTAGTGTGCGATCGGGATGGGGTGGAGGATCCCCGGGATGCTGAGTTGCAGCGTACTGTACGGTACGTGGGCCCTCAGGGCCGGCTGGGGCAGGGAGACAACTCCAGCTGGTGTTCCTGGAAGAACTGAGAAGTCCAATTAGCTTCCAGCTATACTTTACAGTGGTAATCTGCAAGAGTCTTGTGTTGCTTTTGGCCATGTTGTTGCAGCTTGGCGGCCAGCGCTGGCTGTGGTGCTTTCTTTTATTTGCACTCAGAGAAATAAATTGGCAATCAAACAGTGAGTCCACTGCTGCAAGTATGGTGTTGCGTTTTGTTTGTTTGATGGCACCTTTTTTTAAAAATAAATTACTCGTTTATTCTCGCGTTGAGTCCAAACAAACTGCAGCTGCTGCTGCTGCCAGTGAAGTAACAAGCATCAGATGCTGCTTGCATAAATAAAGCTTCTTACGAACGTAGTACAGGTTGATGTTATTTATGATTCATTCTGTAGAGAGCAGCCAAACAGTCATTTATTTAACTGAACGTGCTGCAGATTATTGCTTTAACCCCCCCGGACATACACAGCTGCTGCTGCACCTCCCCACTTTATCTTCATTAAGATCCGACTCCGGATAAGAGCGGCGATGCTTTCTTTATAATCCCATTTACAAGCATGTGAGATGCAACAGGGTTAATTACAGAGATGGCATGAAACACACACAAAAAACGTGCAGAACTCTAAACCCCTTGGCGCACGATAAGATCTCCTTTTACTTCATCCTTAAACGATGTTTAAAAGTGACAAATCTGACAGGGTCGGATTAGATCACTTTACTAACATGCAGCAACAAAAGTCATCGTGACTTCCCCCCATTGGTTTGTGGACTGCCGTTTTGAAGCCTCGAGTTCGGCAATTGCGCTGTCGCCATGTTGTTTTTTCCGCAACCAATGAACGAAGAAGTTACGATATTTTGTGAAGTATTTGTGAAGTAGAGACGCACGGCTCTGTACTGGATGCACACACAAAAAAACATGTTCAAAACATCCGGCTTTTTACTCCTATGATATTAACGTTGTAATAAACCAGAACTTGTATAGAAGTACAGTCAACATCACCTCACCCCTTCCACTGGAACTTCCACTTGACCCACAGATATAGTGTTTTCGACCCTGAATTTTCTAACAGCGCACAGTGTCGGGGGCTAAGGTTTCAGCACAGCGCTGGTCCTGATGTCGGGTGAGCCCTTTTACATTTCCATGATGACCCAGAGAAAGAGAGCGACCGGCGAGGAGGAGGGGGGGGGGGGGGGAGGCTGAAACGAGGAGAGCCGAGAAAGAAATGCAAATCCGAGACAGTTGGCCGTGAATTCGCGACCGCCGTTGAAGTGCACTCTGTCATCCCCCAGCCTCGCTGCTGAACTGGGTCTCGGTGAAGCGGTTAAATATAGCCGTCCCCTGTGTACCGGCGGCTGGTGGATGATGAGACGATGAAGGTGGGGGGGGAGAGGAACCATCACCAAGGTCGCAGCGTCCCCTTCCCCCTTGTTTCTGTTCCCAGCCCCGGGGTTTTGGCTACAGATCCCATCGGACCCATGTCGGCTACCTGATCACAAACAGAGTCATCTCCCCCCCCCCCCCCCCCCCTCTGCTTTAGATGAAGCTGGCAGCCCATGCTGATGTTTTACAGCTTTCTGACCCCCCCCCCCTGCTCCTCTGTCTGACGATGGAGCTGTCATGCCCTGGCAGAGCGGCGTGGAGCCGAGCGTGGCCCTGAGAGCTCGGGTCGTTATTTATTCATGCGTCTACATGCAGATGTCGGGCTGAGATGAGAAACGGGGGCTCCTGGCGGCTCGCGGGGCTGCACTTCTAATGAGGAAACTCGAGCCGTTTTCTCCGCTCGGGGGGAGAGATTGACATCTAGATTTGCTCCTCACTGAGGAGTAATTTGCATTCTGTCATGAGTAGGCACCTTGCTTCATCCCCCCCCCGCCGAGAGCGCCGCTTACACCAGGTGATGCCACGGCCACCGCTGTGTACCGCTTGGCGGGAAAAATTTAAATGAAACCGAGCTGCCGCCACCTGCGGTCATCTGAGCGGTTTGAGGGTCTCCGGGGGGAGTATCTACCCCCCCCCCCTGGCCTTGAGCAGCCAGGTACAAGCGGGAGCGTGGAGTCGTGCTCCTCTTTCTCCTTTGTTTGACTCCCTGCGCTCCTCAGAGGCAGCCACAGGGAAGGGGTGGAGGGGGGAGGGGGGGAGGGAGCCGCGGCTCCTCTCATCTCTGCCAAGCTCTCGCCGGCTGTCTTCCTCTGGCCCTTTGTTGTGTCTCCACCGCTTTCACTCGCTGCCTAACGCTGCAGGGTCCCTGGTGCACGCAGATACCGCTGCTGGTGGATCTGCCTGTGATGTGCTTATCACAAGGCTTGCCATCACCTGAGGGAGGGAGGCCCGGCTCATTGTCGCTCTCCAAAACTGTGTAATAAACACTTGATGTGGTGTCATATCAGTGAAAGGGAACCACGCGGTTTTTCCTTTTTTTTTCGGGTCTCCAAATCTCTGCTGCGTTCATTCCCGCTAATTCTTTTGTTCCGCAGAAGGATGCCGCTGGTTGCCGGTGTAGATATCCATGCCCCCAGAAATCACCTGACACCGATTTGAATCAGGTTGAGGAGTCACTCCCCCCCCCCCCTCCCTCCCCCCTCTCCCCCTCTCAATCTGTCACACTGGCACCTTTCCAGCTGCTTAGGGACAGATGGAGAGGTGACTCTTTTCTTGGATCACCTTTTCCCCTCTGCTTGGGAATGCGCTACATGTGAAATGGAAGGCGGAGGGAGTCCTGCTCAGGGAGGCGTGCGAAGCGGCGCTCTCTTGCCACCTTGTGGTCGGGCATGGGGGCTGCCCTCGCAGGAAGCGGGCACGGTGGTGATGCATCGACTCACCTTGGACGTTCTCCTCTATATGCACCTGGTGACTTTAGCCGTAACCCTTCATTAATCTACCCCGCTGAATCACACAGGAGAGGTTTATTAAGGCGAGACGCCACCAGGGCAAAACACATCGCCTTTCCTGCACTCATGTCAATTGAGATTTGCTTCCATATCATCTTTCAGACTATGGGAAGGGAAGAAAACACCAGAAATACACATTTAGGTGTTTATTTTTCTACTTTGTCTATTTGAATCTGTGGATTTCTCCTAAATTCACCTAAAGTCAGCGTTAGAAAATGCCTCATTTGCATAATTAAACATAACATTTCAGAAAACTTGTAATACATAAAAGTATTATCAATGTAAGTAATAAACTGGGGGAAGTTTCATGATGATATCTATTAGTTGAAATGTGTGCACACAAAACATTTTATCCCTAAAAATTTTGACCCTCGATTTATCAAAAATATACTTAATAAATTACATTGTATTCATTGTATCATAGTGACATCTATTAGTTTTTTTGTTTGTTTTTTTAACTTTGCACCTTGGGTGTCTCCTCTTTAGTTACATATTTGTTGTTTGTTTGTTTTGAGTTGCGAATCCTGTAAAAGTGACTGCGGCTCCAAAAGTATGTAATAAAAATCAATTGATAAATTGAATAAAAAAAGTCTAAACAGATTAATTAAAGAGCATCTTGAGACTAAATCCACTCTTTTGGCTCTTTTGGTTAATCATATGCACAGTCACTTTTTTACACAATAAAATTACTTTCCAAATCCAAATCAAGTGATCCAAATCTGTAGTGTGAACAGGCAAAAAGAGAAAAACCCCGGTGCCAAAAGATGCAGTTCGTAAAATCCTCTCCACATTTCCACTTACATAACCCTGGAGGAACACGAAATGTTCTGTATTTTAGGCAAATTTAAAAATACTAGATCTCAGAAAATATCACAGTCCTTCGTGCACTGTCTGTGCATTAAGCCTGAAACAGTCGCAAAAAAACGCAGCGGCAGATGGGGTGTTAAGTTCCTCTTCAAACTGTGACTTTTATAAGTAACAATAAAAGAACAGATCAAATGTAAACCCACACAGATTCCACTTCTATTCAGCTGATTGGACCTTTGTGGACAGACAGACGTCTGACTGACATCGCCTCCACTCTCCCGTTGGCTTTGTTGCACCCGTTCCGGAGCAGCAACTTACACCCCTCGCCATCCTATAGTTCTTATATCGACCTGAGCAGAGATCTAATCAGCCAATTTAATATTGGGCAGCAAGCAGCGAATAATGATGCCTCACTAGATAGACATCCTGCGTCCTGTTACGTGTCCATTGCACATGCGCACATCACAATGTCGATGCTGAAGCGATATGTGGTGCAGGCCTAATTTAATTCATCAATTAATAATTGCGTTTATGAATCAAGACTATCATTATTTGAGTGGAACACTCTAGCCTCCATAGAAAAAGGAAGATGAACTCAGTATTTTGTACATTACCACTTCCACCTTAAATATTGCTCAATTACAAAATAAATTACAATTTATTTTCTCCCTCTTTTTATTCACAGGTGAAGCTGCCTTTCCCTGTCGATCAAATCACGAATCTTCCACGGAACGACTTCCAAATGTTGGTGAAAATGCACAAACTGACCTCGGAGCAGCTCGAGTTCATCCACGACGTGAGGCGGCGGAGCAAGAACCGCATCGCGGCGCAGCGCTGCCGCAAGAGGAAGCTCGACTGCATCATGAACCTGGAGTGCGAGATCAGGAAGCTGGTGAGTCGACCGCTTCTGTCCGAGTCGCCCAGCTGTCACCTGTACGCTGGGGCCTCTCCTCTCATTCACCAAACATGCCGGCAAACGGCATTTACCTCAACTGCCACCTTGAGCAAAGCAAAGGAACATCATGGAAGGACCCTATAGAGAAATAAAACCTTTTTTCTATGTCCTTTACACAATGTCAGACACTTAATAACAATCTGAGCATGTCAGTGGCACAAAACAAGCAGTTTTAGCGGACGCACATTGACGGCGAGGAATTACCCAGAGCGGTTACGTCGCAGTCCGTCTGCGGTGTTCTCCCTCAATACTTTTGACCAATTTCAAAAAATGTTATCTGCCATTAGTCACTTGGGAAAAAAAAGGTTGAAAAATACCGATATTGCCCTTTAAATAATCCCAATGTAAGTGATGGGGGATAAAACACAGTCTTTGTTCTGCGCAAACATGGACGCCCATAAGAACATGGGCTTTGTCTACCTCTGCTGGCATTAAGTAGGAACTGCAACAACATCCCATCTGTCCTCCAGTCCCGTTTATTTACAGCAGCCTCACAGACCAGTGACAAAACAATCATAATATTGCTTTCATTTTGCATTTTTTGGCCCCAAGAACAACGCCCTTTACCCCCTGACGGAGAACAGTTTTTGCGTTCTCCTCCTGGGCTGTGATTGGTTGTTCGTCTTTGGGCGCTATGGAATCTTGCAAAGGCCATTAGGAGCACTAAAAGGAGGCAGAGGGACCGATTAGTTCACAGATTATCCGTCTCGTGGACAGGATATAGTGAAAGTTATGTCACAAAGTTAATAAAAGTAAATTGTTTTTGGGAGAGAATTGAGATTAAGAGAAAGGTAGAGAAGACCTAAAAACTTAAGCCAATGGCTAAACTAAGCTTTTGCCGATTTATGTCCAAACACACCACTTCCTGTTTCTCTCTTCACTGTTAGCTACTATGATGTGTCCGGTGTGGCGAGCTAGTCTCCCAAAGTTTCGTTTGATTGAATGATTTTTTCTTTTGTAAATCATTTGAAACCACTAAAGGCGCTCTAACGTCCGCTTCACCTGGACTGCCTAGTAAGCCATCTTATGTGTGTGTGCAGGTGTGCGAGAAGGAGAAGCTGCTGACGGAGAGGAACCAGCTGAAGGCGTGCATGGGCGAGCTGTGGGAGAACTTCTCCTGCCTGTCGCAGGAGGTGTGCCGGGACGTCCAGCTGAGCCCCGAGCAGGTCCAGTCCCTGCACCACTACTGCCCGGTGCTGCGGCCCGCCAACGACGCCCACGAGCCCAAGCCCGCCACCGCCAACAACAACACCGACACCGCCAGCATCGACCTCACCGGCCGCTCGGCCTCGGCCACGCCGGAACCCAGCCTCCACGGGTCGCCCGGCGGCCCCTCGGAGAGCGAGCCCGACTCGGCCGTCAGGAACGGGGCGGAGGACGGGGACATGGACGGCCAGGACGCCGGCTTGTACACACAGCTGTCCGTGGAGAAGTCCAACCAGGCGGTGACGGTGGATTTTTGCCAGGAAATGACTGACAAATGTACGACTGACGAGCAGCCAAGGACGGACTAAGTAGCGGGCGGTTCTCTGTGTCGTGTTTTTTATTTAATTTTACTCTTCTGACAAACCCCCCTCTCTCTCGGGGGTCGCTGAGACGGTCAGCCTCTGCCAGTGTTCACTGAAAAACAAGCTTTGTTTGTATTTATGTCTTTTTTTTTGAACGGTCGACACTAAAGTTGTCTTAACAGCAGCAATACTGTTCTCCAGGTATTCTCCTCTTACCATGACAGAGTGGGAACTTCTCACCAAAACGCGTACAATGGTGCTATACTCGCCCCGACAGCAACCTCTGCGGAGGAGACTCTGTTCTCCTCGAGTCACAACTCAAAGTTAAACCTCATCGGACCTAAACAGCAGCTCTTTGTCTTTCTCTGGTGTACCGACAGTATCTCTGTTCCTGCCTTTTCTCTTTCAGCTCTTTTTTTTTGTTCACCCACTCTCTCTCTCTTTCTCTCTATCGATCTTCTCTACCTCTCTCTGTCTCTCTTTTCTCTCTCGGTTCTACTATCGCGATATCTCAGTGGCCCTTTTCGTCACAGCAATTCAAACTCAGGAAAAACAACAACAACAACAAAAACTAAAAAAATGAAAGAAATCCTCTGAATGTTCAACCTAATACATGAAAAATGAGAACACAGCTTCTGCACACACGGTGGGAGTCGGGACGCAGCCAGACGGTAAAATGTTCATATGCAAAAAAAGAAACAAAAAAAAAGAAAATGTCTCCACGCGTCTGGCGTTTGTATTTCCGTGCGGGAGAACTTTGTACAGGCTGTAACCTGAAAACATTCCTCCTTTGCCTTCCTCAGCACTGAATTGAAAGGAAAACGTTTTTTTGTTTTTGTTTTGTTTTGCAGGCGGTTAAATGGCTATTTTTTATTTCCCACTCATCAGCAATACCATTGTATTTGGATGTTGTTCCGGTGACTTTCAAGTGCTTGTTTGGCAGAAATGTACATAATATGGAGCATGATGACTGTAACAGTGGTTTTGTACAGGTAGAGGCTTAGATGTTTCTTTTTTGTCACACGGGGTTATATCAAGCACCTTTTTCTTTTCTTTCTTGATTTTTTTTTTGCTGAGGGAAAATCTTTGCTTTTTTGCTGTTTCCTGTCCTGCCTAACGAACGCCCCACCCCCACCCTTCAAGGTGAGCGTTCTTATACTCAGGAAATCGGCTCGATACACATGCAGACACACACGTGCAGCACACACAGACACACGCGTCAACACGCGTGTGAAATTCTGGAGCCCCCCCCCCCATGCATGTTTAAAAGTTAGACCTTCAAAACTCCTCTTTAAATGTGAAAAAAAAGGTCTGCCTTGTGTCGTTCGGAGGAAATCTCATTTCTTGTCAGTATTTGAAGACGCTATTCGTGTTTACACTCTCGACAGACATGTTACAAATATAAAATGCAAAAAAGCGCAGCCAACACAAAGTGACGGGTAGAATTTTATCCCGGATGGAAAAAAAATGAACACAAAATATTGACTTAAATCAGGCACTTTGTTTCCAGCCCCGAGCACTCAGAGCCATTTAGCACTTCAACTTCGTCTTTGTGTCGGACCCCTTTAAAAAGTCTCAGACTGGAGCACTTAGATTGGCACTTCAAGATGAAAACATCTCGTTGATGTGATTAAATAATCACACAATTCAAAAAGTATCTCTATGAAGAAACCGCGTCTGAAACCCTGAACGTCAAAAGAAGCTAATGTTTCAGTATAAGGAATTGAATAAGCTAACTCGGATTTCATTTTGACGTGAAAGCAGTGTACGTGTCGTCCGAGTGATTGAGTAACAATCATATTAAGATAGTTACACGTTTTTGCCCTAAACTGTGCATTCGTTTGAGCATCCTCCTTTGTGACGTGCATGCATGCCGCCTACAGCCGTAGGCCTAGTTAGTTTGTCTAGCTTATGTTCCTAAGTTCCCTCCGGAGCTTTTAAAAATGATATTTTATTTTGTTGGAATGTGAAGCTTTATTCATCGCTCTTTTTTTTTTTTAAAGCCCCAATCCAAAATGGCGACCGCCCCGTTCGCTCAATTGAGAACTGAAGCTATTGTGGCTAACCTGTTGGCTAGCCGCTGTTCCCCTAGCTTCTGTACATCGGCGTCATCTCTTTCTTTCTCTGCTCTCTTTCTGGAAACAGAGAGATCCCGAAGTTTAGCATCCTCGCTATGCTTTACTTTACGATACACACCGGGGGCGTGACGAATATACGGCACGGAAGATACTCGCCTGCGAAAGTTACGCATCAAAACTTTTCATACCATTTTAATAAAAGGTTCGAATGGAACGTCTTGACTAAATTGATGATTAGGTGAAGCTTCTGTAAGCTGTTTTCTTTTAGCAAAATGCTAATTTGATTATATGTCTAGGGCTTTTATTGTGAAAGGTAAGAACAGAAGGAGTGGATCTGGTCTGCCGCTGCCTTTGTCAAGATTGAAAGGAGTGACGAAGGTTGCCGTCTTGATTCGGACTACGGAGCCGCCATGTTGTTGTACACCGGAATGGACGTTTAGAGTATATCCGTTCCGCGCAACCTGATTAGTTGAAGCCTTCATTCGCGGTGCGAATGCTAAGAAAGATCGGGAAAAAACTTACGCCGCCAGAAAATATATTGACGTGCAAATTAACCGTACGAAGAAGAAAAACAAATGCCCCCCGGTGTGTATTACTCTTAAAGATTATTCTTAAGCTAATTCCTAAAACAAAAATCTATTTTAATCGGCCAAATAAATCTGGGATTGGGGCTTTAAAGTGTGGATGAAATGTTTGGAAATGTTTTCCCCCTGACTTTAACTGATGTAAATTTTAAAAGTTTAAAAATTTGATGTCTCGTGTGAGACTGTTTCTGTTATGCAGCCGAACAGAGTAAGTGTATTTTATAAACCTGTCTTTAAATTCTTAAACGACTGGTACAGTGACCCATATATGCACAGACACACACACACACACACACACACACACACACACACAGTACATAGTGCGGAGCAGCAGTAGTTCTTCATCGACCGGTGTGTTTTTTTTTCCGTGGAACCATCTCCATCACAGAAGCTTCTTTTCTGCAAACGTTATGCAACAAATTTTCTATGCGCGTACTTTTTCATTTGCTTGATCTTGTAATTGAGGAAGCCCTCTTTCTGTCTGGGGAAAATTAATGTGTGTTGTAGCAAAAACGATTGCCTCTGGGTGTCGTCTAACAACACCACCAAGACCATGTTCTTGTTTTTGCACACAGCAGAATTTTCTTTGATACCTGTGGAATGTTGATAATTCACCTTAACAAACCCCTTCGATCCCCGTAGAGCTATGATGATTGGATAAACAGAGGCTCTCGAAGCGCTCTCTGCAGTCAGAAAAGCTTTTCGTCCAGACCTCTAAGCTACCACCGACTGTTTGGTCAAAGTGCAGTAACAGGCGTCCCTCAACGAGACGTCCGCTGTTGTTCAAGGTAAAAAAAATGAATAAGTTCAAATACAATTCTCACTTACGTCTTGTGGCATCTAGTCATGCAGGGAGTATGGTTTTTATTTGGTGCAGCCTGTTACTCTGCATAATAAACTGCTGCGAACAGTATTTTGTTTTCGTCAGGCAAACCCAAACCCATATGCATGGCTAGATACAACTATGAGTTAAGCGAGAAAATATGATTTTTTTATTTTTTTTTATCATTTTGGGTGTCACTTGTGCAGATTTATTTTGGACTTGCTTTGTTTGGCCACTTGGGGGCAGCAGAACAAGCTGTAAACACCACATTGACATATTATCACCTTATTAAGCTTTAACGGCTAAAAGCTTAGCAAAGGGTTGCCTACTTTCACATGGAGCAGACACAGAGCAACATTGTCATTCATTTGATGTTGTGTTGGTGTCCACCTGATGAATGGAAGCCCAGTATTCGCTCTTCTTTCAGCTCTGTTTTGGTCTCCACCAACTCCTGAGAAAAATGTCGATGCCAGTTGGAAGAAAAATGGAGCTAAAAGAGGCAAAAAAATTCTGCTGGTTCGTAGCTACGGGCAACCCTTTCCACATTACACATCCATTCATATACAGATAATGATTAGTGCAGCTTTAAAATTATGTACCAGTCATAATAAGCATGAACGCCTCAAATTTGATCCTCAAGGTTCCTTTTTTTGGGGGGGTTATGGCCATTACAGCAGATTGCAGCTGATGTAATTGAATGCTCGTACCTTCTTTTCTTTTTATTTGCGGTGTATTTGTGTTGTTTCGTTAAACTGTTTTCTTTTTTTGTTGCTGCTGCTTCTCTGAAACAAACACTGGCTTTTCAACTCCAAAGGTTGTTCTATAAAAGAATACGAACAAAAACATGCCTTTCTCACAGATTGCTCAACTGTATTGAAAAAAGAAAAGAAAAAAATCTGGTATCCTGGTCGAATGCGCAGCCTGAGATCATTAAACTACTAAAAAAAAAAGAAAAAAAAAAAAAAAAGGAAACTGTTTACAAATAGGTGTCATGTCATGTTTGATACATTTTTTTTTGCCATGTAAAAATCGCTCGGTTTAATTGGACTGGTTCTCAGTTTTTTGTGTAAAGAGACAGACAAGCTCTTGGGATGGGTCAGCATCACATGGATACAAGTGCACCTCCGATATTTGCCTTAGAACTTGCAGAGGCCATAGTTCACATTCAAGTGAAGTGAGTGTATGCAGGGGCCCGGGCCCCCATCCCTGAGTCACCAGTGCGGACTTTCTCACACTTATCTACCTGTGAAATCCTTCATACCTCTCATAACTGGTCAATGACTGTATCAGCAAACTGCATCAGGTGTTTTTTCTACATGCTTTTTACACAGATTATATGGATTATTGTATTAGTAGATTTTGGTGCATCAATTTTTAATGTAATAGCTCTTAAAAGCTCGTAGTTCAAGTTGTCGGGTTTTTTTTTTTCTTTCATTTTTCTAGATGACTGTTTTGTGTTAATATTGTCAATTTGAAATAGCTGTTATTTGCTTATTCTCTACTAAGAGTTCTTACCTTTATAATTTTTAAATGCTACATGACCCTAATTAATTAAAATGACTTAATAACCATTGTAAATACGGTATTGTGCAAACCCCATTTTCATTCATTTCAATTGCTAGTGTTATATAAATGACTCTTTTGTCTAGACACCATTTCTCTTTATGAAATAAAGAAACATGCATATCACCTTCTGTGTTTTGTGGCTGTTTTTGCTCCGCCTTCTTTTTATATGAGCGGTGAACTTGTGATGTTTGAGAAATGCTTGTTCACTTGTCTTTCTGCTCACACAGGTTTTCTGTAGGGAGACTTTAATTCCCTTTAAAATGTCTTTGTGCGTCATTCTTTGTAATGTTAGTCAGCTCCAAAGAAGGGACTGTTTACTCGTTTCTCTACGACACTAACACACTGACTTGAGAGGATACACTAGTTTACTATTTAAGTGCATTTTACGACCAATTGGCTGCAAATGAGGGGAGATTGACAGCACCTGGTTAAAGGGGCACTGATTCCACAGCTCCTCCCTGATTGGCCGCAGACAGCAGCTGACAGGGTATGAAAGGTCAGACCAACCAGTTCTTCCACTCTCCATGAAAAATGGAGGAAAGCCATTGTTGCGTGTACCAGACGGTTAATTTTCCCTCATGTGCTCGGTCTGTTTTCATTTGACCCATTATGCAAAAGAGATTGACATCTTTTGGATGAAGTTTTGGACGGAGGCCGACCAATTGGCTGACATCACCACATCCTGCTGCAGCAATAGCTTGGTAAAGAGCCCACTGTATGCTTCATTAAGTCATGTATAGACTGAACCACGCAGCACTCAGACAAAACAGTTTGTTCCTGCTGAAGAGGGGAAACATGTTTAATAAAAAAAAAGAACAGGACAACAGAAACATTCCCCAATGAAAGATTACATTAGTGAGATATATTCATGAACAATCAGGCTACTCCCAAAATGCTGAATTTGAAGAACCCTTTTTCCTCCAGCTCGTCCTGTATGATAAACCATAAGGAAGTTCCCTCATCTCTTTTTTGTGGTTGCCAATTCCACAATCTTTAATTACAATCCTCAAGTCAAGTATCTTTGCAGCAGGCCTTTGGTCTCATATGAGCAGTGACATTATGCTTTGAGCCAAATATAATAATCTTGATTTCATTCAGCAAGTGGCTTGCAAACTACCAACACAAAAGATATCATTTTGTATTAGGACATAATACACAGGAAAATTATTCAGCGTCTTTTTTTCTCTCTGCGGAATGTGCTAGTTAACATGTTTGAACTGAAGCTCTTGTTCAGGCACAATACATATAAACTGTATTCACACAAACGCGCTCTCATCCCAACTATGCACGTGCTGTGAAAACACAGAGTTACCGTTGAGACGGGATGAGGCTCCCTCTCCGTTTTCCTCTCGCTTGTTCCCAAAAACTTGGTCAATTTATTTCTTCATGATGGAGGACAGCTCCAGAAGCATGCTCTGAAAGAAAGAAAGATGTGTGGACAACGCACGGTTAGTGTTCAAATCGCAGACACGAACGCGTTCCTCCAGCAGCAGCCGAAAAAAAAATCTTGTTTTCTCTCTAACCCCCAGTGGAGAAACGTTTTCGCCTCGCTGCGGTGATGTAGACGTGTACTGCGGGGTGTGTCGGGACCTTGTGACATCACTGGTGGGTGTGGTTACAGGTGCAACAGGGCACACTTCTGACCACACCAGAGGCGTGCTGCTAGAACGTACCCACCGAAGAAGAAGGGTCATTGACAAAAAAAGACGCTAATGTAAAAAGAGGCCAAAAATAAAAACACAAAATCAAAATTTTGGGTTTGACATGAACTCGAAAGTAACAGCAGTTTTGGAGTTTTCACGTGGTACATTTTAGTATTTTTGTTTCATCTGAGCTCATCTCACGCGGGGGTTGCATGCTTCCCAGATATCAAGCAGGATAAATATCTGGACCTGTTGGGGAGTCTACAGGTTACAAGAGAGCCCACTCCTGACCACACCATACAGAGAGGAGTTTTTATACGTCTAAATAAAGATACATCAAAGAAATTAAAGTACAATCAAGTATATTTGCTTTTTATGTATGACTTTACTGTGTTATAATTAAATTGTTACAAGGGCCTCCGTCTTTAACTGCTGAATGCAGTCATCAGTGGCGTCCAGCAGAGGGAAACGAAGACCTGCCACCACTAAATGCAAAGCACCGTCCTTAGTTTTTACGAGGGAGATTTTTCTCTTTTTGAAATGGAGACGCCCATATCATGAAAACCATCCACTGACACTGCTGAGTGTCCTTATTATGAGCTGATGGCAGACACACATGAAATGGAACAACATGTTATTGCATGTTCTTTGTTTGTTTTGTTTTTATTTTGGCCTTTTGAACCTTCCATAAGTGAGACATTGCATTTCCTGGTGTTATTAAGTTACTTTACTAGCGACTGTACTACTTGGTGAATATCATCAGTGTAGATACTATCAGACAGTTGTTGCTCTAGGGCAGTAACAACTGAACATTTCCTAATTCCACAATGAAAATAAATGTATTCACAATGGAATTGTTTTCATACTTATAGATACCGAACTAATAGATGTCACAATTCCAAAGTTCATTACTAACATTAGGACAATTATTTCTTGCATTATACGTTTTCTGAAATGATAAGTTAAATATGCAACTGAGGCATTGTTTTATTAAATGTGCTAATTTGCACACATTTCAAGAAGAGAGATCCTAATATGAGCAAATTCTTGTTTAATATTAGAGTCAAAGGTTTTTACAGAGGGAATTTTGGATATAAAAAAGCATCAAAACTTATAGAGCTCATACAAGTTTAAGAAAAAAAGGTGCCAGGGGAGGGTTAGTAACAATAAGTCACTAATTCAAAAAATTATAATAATAACTTTTAAGAAAGACGAGTTATGGGCCTTTTAATGTTTATACATTTTTTCTGACAAATATTATACATATATTAACTGGCCCCTGGCCTACCATCAATATGCAAATTGACCCCCTTAAAAACAGGTTGAGTATCCCTGCTTTAGGGCCACCAGACATAACATGACTGGATGACCATTTTTGGCTCTCACCATGGACATCCTCCTCACGCCTGACGAAGGCGGCGGGGTCACCACTGGACTCTCCCCCTGGGAGCGCTGGGCCTCCAGGTCCGTGCCGCTCCGAGAGCCTCCGCTGTCGGACGTGGAGGTCAGCATGCTCTCCGACAGCTGCCGGGACATGAAGCTGCACTTCCTGGCCGTCAGGTGGTAGTCGCTCTCCGGAGAATCGCTCATGTCGCTGAGCTCCTTGCAAACGCTCACCCTGCTCTGCTTCCTCTGCGGGATCCTCGGGGCGTCCGAGATCTCCGTGTGGCCGCCCATCAGCGCGGGCCGTGGCCCCGCGTACTGCGGCCGGCCCGGGGCGTGAGGTCCGTTCGGCTTCCGGTTGTCCGGCCGACCCTGGCCGTCGGCTTGGCTCGCCGGTTGCTGGTAGGAGCCGCCGGAGCCCTCCTTGTTCTGGGGGGCCGCGAGGGCCAGATCCAAAAGATCCCTGTGAGCATCCGACGCGAAGGGGCAGGTCATCTGCGTGAGCTGCATCAACCTCTGCGGCGAGGAGTTGGTGAGCACGCTGACCTGCTGCGCCATGGAGTTTTTCTTTGACCTGTACACGCTGTCGTCGTCTCCGTATTTGTATCCGTACAAGCTCTGCTTGATCTTCTTCACCCCCAGGTGGAAGATCTCCAGGAGGTTGAGGAACAAAGAGACTCCGGCAATGACCAGCATGAAGACCATGAAGATGTTCTTCTCGGTCGGCCGCGACACAAAACAATCCACGCTGTTGGGGCAGGGCAGCCTCTCGCATTTGTACAGAGGAGACAGTCCAATGCCGTACAGGGCGCACTGGCCTATGATGAAACCCACCTCCACCACAGACCTGGTTAAGATATGGAACACGTACGTGCGCAGCAAGGAGCCCCTGAGGGGGGCTTTCCTCACTTTCTTCTGCTCGTCCAGCTTCCTGAGCTCCCGCTCGATCCTCTTGTGGTCCTCCTGGACGGGGTCGGTCCCCTCCAGCTCGGCTTTCAGGGAGGCTTTCTTCCTGTGCCTCTCCTTCTCGAGGGTCCTCAGCCGGTACAACGCGTGCCCCATGTAGACCAGGGACGGGGAGGACACGAAGATGACCTGCAGCACCCAGTAGCGGATGAGGGAGATGGGGAAAGCCTGGTCGTAGCAGACGTTCTTGCAGCCGGGCTGCTCCGTGTTGCAGACAAACTCGCTCTGCTCGTCGTCCCACACGTCCTCGGCCGCCACGCCGAGCACGAGCATGCGGAAAATGAAGAGGATGGTGAGCCAGATCTTTCCCACGATGGTGGAGTGGATGTGGACCTCTTCTAAAATACTCCCTAATAAGTTCCAATCCCCCATCTTCTGTTACATAATTGTTCTTATTATCTGTCAGTGGATAAAGAAACGGTTTTGTAGGCTTTTCATCAAACGGAAAGGCCAAAATGATTCAATAAACGTGTTTTTACTTACATGTTTAGGGTACTCGTCTCAGCGTGGAGCCGCGGACTCATCTGTGGAGACATCACAGGCTCAGTGGGAGAGACCCCACTGTGCAAACGTAGCTGACACTATTTCAATCCCGTTACGATCTAGGACTCCAGTTTGAAGCCATCGATCCGGCACATGGCCCCGTTAATGCCCCGAGGGTAGTTTCACCCGGAACACTTTTAACAGGACAGTACACTGGAAAGAGCACCAACTGAGACGTCAATACACAGCCGTGTGCACAGCAATGTGCTCATGCTTTGTGAGGCACAACAGCATGCTTTCAACCCTCGGGTCAACAGGGTTTTGTCCCCGTTTTCATCCCGCGCAAAGTAGTTCCACAAAGAACCAGTTTTCCCAGTTTGGTGTGGAAGAAGTTGAACTTAATTTTGAAAAGGTCCCATATTCATGTGTTGCTATTGAGATTGGCATGGATTTTATTTGTGTAATCAATAACCCCGACAGCTTCGCATGCATTTTAGATGGTATATTGTAGTATGGAAGTGAAACGGGAGACATCCGCCTGAAATCTGGCGCAATGAAATCCAGCAGCCATCTCTGCCGTCCTCAAATTCATGTCCCTGGCTGATCTGCTAGTGACATAACCCCCCCGCCCCCTGAAGCACTGGCCTCGATTTTCCACACTTTGTGGCCCACTTCATGAATATTTGTGTCACGGTGCTACAGTATACGCTGCTCCCTCCACTGGTGGGGAGATGTTTTACTCCACCAATTTAAAACGATGATTTCACACAGTGTTGTTAATTCAATTCAAATGAAGAAAAAACTAAACGGACAGCGGCATGAATAAATAAAACTTTATTTCCAGTCAACAACAACACACAATATTCACAATATTGCATTCCATCCTGTTCACAAGCAATAAGGCGAATCAAACAAAGAGCCACTCGGGCCCACAGATAAAACGTTTCATTTGTATTAACAGATAAAGGTACTGTCCTGTACATGAAGTGGACATGTAAACAACACTTTAACCACCAAATATTTCAAGCAGAATTCTGTCAATCATTCTCTATCAGTCCCACAGCTCGAGCTCTACTAATGGGTGACGCTTCGAGTGGTTTCCGGTGAGCGTCCACTATTTTTAGGAACTAAAAAAAACAAAAAAAGTCACTTGACTTGAGGAACATTTGAGCATACTTGAACCTGGAAGTACCGTAGTCCGAAGGCAGTTTTTCCCAACTGTACTGAGAAGAACACGAGTGGAGGACTTGTTGAGACTCCCGTTGTTGCGACGCATCGTATCTGCACGGTCGGCGTCTTTAAGTTGCTGCGCCGACTGAGGACAAAGTGACATCATATCCGGACCTGATACTTTTGTAGTGACGGCAGTGTAGATTCCTAAAACCCCCAAAGTGCATCAAAAACAGTAATACTGATGACCGTTCACATCGATCTATCTCGTCAGTTGTGCTGAGTAACAGTCCGTATTGTTGAATCCTTTTTTTGGGCCAGAGTGACTAATAGCCGGGCTCAATCGTCTGCTCGCGTTTGTACTGGTGGGACGATGCAGGGCTCTAGATCCGGACAGGAGTGGCCTGCGTGGGGATCGATCTTGTGACGACCCACCCGCTGCGTTCACCTCTTCCAGCGCCACGTCACATGAACAGCAGCCAACATGCCTGCATGGGAACGCTGCGATACGAGGACTGTTTGCGATAACGCAGGTCAAAAGGGATCAAGGGTCCATCTTCTCCTGTTTCTTAAAAAGCTTCATGAGCTGGTTGAATCTGTGAGCGATCTGGTGAAAGAAAGAAAACAAACGTTATTGCATGCTCCTTCATCACAGGCTGAGCGGTCACATAAATAAAGAGACAAACTCACCTGCTCCGATGGCTTATTGAGTTTCTCTGACAAGCCAGAGAAAGTGTCACGCGAGGCACCTTTTCTCTTCAGCTCGATGAGAATGGCTCGGTCTTCATCTCTGGGGGGGGATACAATTGCACAACACAGTACTTCAATCCATGTATTTTCGTAACATTTCCAAACACTTCAAATTTGACAGTTTATTTTCTGAAATATTGTGAGGATTGCTCAAAGGGGCAAAGCCAGTGCAAAGGATGTGTCTGTTGAATCTCTTATTCACAAATTCCAACCAGCTACTGACCTGGTCCACGCCATCACCACCTCGCCCTTCTTCCTGACGACGTTCTTGGCAGAGAGACTGTTGGGGGACAGCGGTGCCGGGGAGGATCTGGATCCGGTGTCGGCGTCATCCCTCTTGCAGTCGGACGCGACCTCCTCGGCGCTCTCCTCTTCCTCCTTCCTGAACCGCTTGGCTTTTGGGTTCTCTTGGCGCTTCCTCCGCTTTCTACCTTTGTCGCGATGCCCGCGGTCTTTCTCCGGTGTGCTGCCCGTGTCCCGTGCAACGGTGACACCTCTCTCCCTCGTCGCCACTTCGTCCCTCTCGGAGTCTGAGGCATGCGACGCCGACGCCTGGACCTCTAGATTTGTTTCAAAGCTCTCAGCTGGTCGACGCGGACTGTTATCCGACGCAGTTTTGGAGCGGCCGATCCTCTCCCGACACAAAAGAGCTTTTGAGGGACTTTGTTGAGTTGACGCTTCTTCTCCGTGACTCGCGTTCTCATCGGCAGCGACCGTGATTTGGACTCTGTTGGGTAAATTGTTGTCTGAAGTAGTTTTGAGCGGATTTTGCAGCTTCTGTGAATCCCCAGAAAAACAAACTTCTGAGGTTTTTTGTTGCGTTGATGGATCTTTTGTTAGTGTTGAGCCCTCATCTTGAGCGGTGGCAGACGGACTGTTCTCTGATTCGTCCCACCAAACCGCTCTTGCTTGACCGTCTTTGGTTTCCACGTGGTCTCCTCCGCGTCGCCCGTCTTCTTCCGTTAGTGTTTGACTTAAGCTGTCGTCAGCGGTGAGCGAGGTATCGGCGCCAGTGGCCGCCTGACGGATCTTCACGATGAAGTGATCGTTGGACTTCTCCATCACCAGCGCCTGCATGGGCAGGTCGGGCTTGAACAGGAAAGGTGTGGCGAGCACCTCGCCGCTGCTGCTTCTGGAGCAGCAGCTGGAGTTGTCGGTGTCGAGGGCCAGGTGGATGTCCTGCTCTGATGCGTCCTCCCCGTCCAGCAGAGCGTCCTCGCTTATGTGAGCGCTGAGGACGCTGTCCGGGGTGGAAATGAGGCGCATGCTCGACGGCTGCAGGAAGCTGAGGTGGCTGTCGGACTTGAGCGGCGACGGGATGCTGAGGGAGACCGCCAGGTCTTCGGCTAGTATGGAATACGTCCTGTGTGAGGCCGACGGCACTTCTAACATGCAGCTTTCGTCGAACAGAGCCGGATTCAGGTGGATCGGACCTCTGGACCGCGGGGACGCCAGCCTGCGAGGGGAGATGCTGGACCATGTCGCGATGAGTTTGGAGGGCGTGTCGAATTTGATCGGGGACAGCAGTTTGGACGGAGAGTCAAATCTAGTCGGCGTCGTGATGGTGATGAGCCTCTCGCCGTCCTTCCTCGGCGTACCGAGGGGCCAGGCGGTGCTGTCACCGCCTCCCACGCCGCCGCCTTCTAGCAGGTCGGATCCTTGCAGGAGACACTTGAAGATTTCCCCCATTTGAGTGTCCCTCACCAGGTTGAACGTTAAACTGGAGGCTTGCTGCTCCGTGAGAAGCTCGAAGTCGGTTTTGTCGAGCACAGAGCCAGTTTGAGAGACGACCAAAGACGATACGTTACTCTTTTTCTCTGGAGTTGAAGGACTATTTTTCGATGGGTGGAAGACGGCCACAGTTTGTACATTTGTGGGACGTGGGTCAGCGTTTCCGTTTCTTTCCGCGTGCGTGATTCTGATATCTTTTCCTCTGCTTCCAAGGCCGGTTTTGTACGGCGCGACAGCACAAGGCCTGATTCGATGCAGGCTGGTCGGAGCCGAGTGTGCCTCCATTTGTTGACACGGCGGCTTCTTGGCAGGAGGCCCTCTAGACACCTTCTCCTTTCCGCTGGGCCGGTTGTCCTCAGCGTGAGCCCTCGCTGGTTGGCAAAGGCTCTTCAGGCTCGTGTGAATGTCCTTAAACAAGTAGTCGACTTGGACGTCTACGAAGTCCCACAACCTTTGCTTCAGGTCGACCGCCTGCTGTTCGAAGATGCGCTTCACGATACCGTTATTTGATACTTTGCCGAACACGGACACAATCAGTTTCTTCATGCTGGACTTCAGCTCCTCTGCCTGACTGCATATTTGACCGAAATGAGCGCCATCAACAAACTCTAAAAAAGACTCCTGGAAATTGTCCATCACACCGTAGAAGCTCTTCTTGGGAAAGGTTTTGTGGAGCTTCATGTACTTTTTCCGGATCTCGGCACGGACAGCCTTGAATGTCTCCATGACTTCCTCCATGGTGGAAAAAGAGGCTTTGCTTGCTGCGGGACAAACCGTTTTAAAGCGGCTCTTCGGGCTTCGTGTTGATACTCCGGCCGTTTCTTTCATCGCGACACACTTTGCTTCAGATTTCCTCTTCAACAGAGCCTTGAGACTTGGCTTGTGTCCGACTGGCTGTGCCAACTTCGCCCTCTTGGTTGAGGGAACAGGAGAACCCGCGGCCACCTCGTCGCTTTCGCTTAAAATTTCCCCTTCCTCCAGGTCGGCGTCGGAGAGACCTGAAGGCGGGTCGGACACCTTGTCCACCGGGTTTTGGGCGTCATGGTTTGCAGGAGAACCCGGATACTTGTTTTCTTTGTTTACGTCCAACTTCTTTGAGTTGGCATCAACAGGAGTACCGGAGAAATCTGCACAGGAGAGAGGAAGCAAAGAAGTTTATAGAGACATTCAGCATCTCATAATCAGGATCAAGCATTTATTTTTTGACACGTTACCTTTCTGAAGGCTCTTGACATGACTTGGCTTGCCATGAAGATGGAGCTGACTTCTCTTTGTTATCCGTATCGGGCTCCTCAGAGGGCTAATGACATCGGGGATTCTCTTCAGATTGCTCAGTGTGCTCATCATGGAGTCCTCGTCGTGAAGCAGCGGCACAGAGCTGGAAGGCGCGACGTTATCCTCGCGACCATTTCTAGGAACGAAGCTCTTTGTCGGCGTGAAATCGAGGCCGGCGTACTTCGGCGGCGTCTCCCCCGTCGTACTGCTCACTTTGGACACGCCGATGCAGCCGGCAGAAGAGCTCGGCTCGGCTGCGACGCCATCACCGTCGTTGCTGTCTTCGTTTGTCCGTGTCAAAACGTAAATGGCCTCGGGCAGACTCAGCCCTTCTTGTGGAAGGGAGTCGAGGCTTATTGTGCTGGACACGGCGTCTGCATCCTTAGCACCATCTTGCACGCGACCGGCTTCTTTCTTGGGAGTGGAGACGGAAGCAGGAGGACGCGGTCCTTGCCGACAGTCCTGAGGTAGAAGAGTGAGAGAAACTTGCTTATTCTTGCGGTTGGCCTCGTCAGGAGCGTCTTCAGCTACAGGATTTTCCCTTAAGGGTGAATCTTCTTCCACTGAATCCACAGGGAGGCTCTTCTGTCCTGCGGGTTTAGGAGTACTGCACTGCAGTTCCACACTTGCATCAAGCACGACGGGGTCTTTAACAGCGACAGATTGATCCGTAACATTTCCAGCATTTACTTTTTGTGAAGAATCGCCCGTGTGTCGTTCATAAATGCTTCCAGATGTGTCCCTGTCACCATCTGCAGCCTCCAGAGGTCCACAATCCTCTACTTGGCTGTCTGAGGCCAGCTCGCCCTCGTGGTTTCTTGAGATACCTGCTGCTTTTACAGAGCTAGTCTCTGTTGACGTTGGTGTGAGATGCAATGTCATCCGTTTCGCTGCAGCATCTGGGTGAGCTGAGGTAGTTTGGGCTGAATCGTCTTCAAGTTGCTCGTCAGCAGCAGCGTCACTCTGGTTTTTGTCCTTGTCCTGGACAGCTTTGGCATCATCGCCTCTCTCGTGCGTCTGTTTGGAACTCTTCGGAGTGCGCGAGGATTCTTCTGCCGAATCTCCCAACCCCGCTTCCAATTCACTGCTGTTCACTTCATCGATCACACACATGTCCTCGATGTTGGGCTGTGAGCTCTCATCGTCTGGTCCGTCTCCGACGAGCTTGTCCGCTGGTGCGAGGTCGCCCTGGGCGGCATCGAAGGGCAACAGTGGCTTCTTAATCGGTGACAGGGTGAGGTTCAATGTTTCCATGAAACACAACTTCCTGTTTGGACTATTTTCCTCCACAGAGCTCTTCTCTGTGACATCTGGTTCTTCGGATGATCTTTTTATGGTCTCGTGTGTCTTTCCCCGTCTTTCCTTACTACCGACGTCCACTTTGCCCTGGTCGCATTCTTTTGATCTCGCTTTCTGGCGTTCCCTGCTAGTGCTTCTCTTATGCTTTCTGCTGACTTTATCTTCATGTCGTCTGTCCTCCTTCCTTTCAAACTCCTTTGGCGGTCTGTCCCCTCCCCTTTCTTTGGTGAACTCACCGCCGCGCTCAGCGTGTGGATTTGAAGAGGACTTTTTACGGTCCTTTGAGTCTGAACTTCTGACATGTCCGTCACTGATCTTGATTTTCCGATGATCTCGGCCGCGGCCCTCTTTAGAGCTGTGAGCCGCACTATGTTCGGAGTCTGATGGGGACATTTTGGCTGCATCTCGCCTCCGTTCCCGACTTCTGCTCCCTTTCTTGCCGTCAGAGGACACGGCACTCTCTGGTGGAGGGCTTTTAGACCGGTCCGATCTGTTCCTGCTTTTACATGACCGGGAGTCATAATGTCGCCCCGAGTCTTTGTCTGCTTTGTGAGACCTGCTTTTGTCGGTGGCAGAACTGTCCTTGTTGGGATCTGAACCACTTCCATGTCTCCTGTCCGTTGACTCGGATAGTTTTTGACATTTTTCCTCTCTGTGCTTGGACTTGCGCTTCTCTGATTCACTGTGTCGGGTTGATGAGCTGCTGCTGGATTTCCTGCTGGGCGGATCACTTTCGTTGCGTTGAGGGGGATCGCTTGGAGGATGACCCTCCCCGGGAGGTGAAGCTCGTAGAGGTGGAAGTGGACAGGATGGAGGAGGAGGAGGAGGAGGAGGAGGCAGTGGTGGCGGAGGACAAGAGGGTGGTGGAGGACAGGAAGGTGGCGGATGAGAGGAAGGTGGCAGAGGGCAGGAATGTGGCTGAGGACAGGAAGGTGGCGGATGAGAGGAGGGTGGCGGATGAGAGGAGGGTGGCGGATGAGAGGAGGGTGGCGGATGAGAAGAAGGTGGCGGAGGAGGAGGCGGCCTCATCATGGAGCGCTGACTGGGCGATTTTTTACCCCACAGATGATTAATGTGAGATCGGGGATGACGATTGTCTGACCTAAGGAAAACAAAGTTTTAAAAAGGATTAATCACTTAACGTAAATACAATCAGCAGAGATAGCTCATATAGAATAATAAGCTATTTGTCCTCATTTACCTGCCAACATAATCTTTTACAATTCCTACATGGAATCTTATCCAATCTTATCTTATTATGGAGTATTTCATACATTACATTAACATGGGAATAGTGTGCGGTTATTGGTTGACGTCACCTAGCTCTATGCAGGTTTTTCTTTCACTCAATAATTGTTTCCACACAGTTTTAGCAACTAAATCAGGGAGACTGTACGTCTCTCGTTGAGTGAAACGTTTTAAGAGGCCGACTCGCGAGTCGACCAGTTGATTTAAAACAAACACTCACTGTTGGTTCAGCCTCTGAATCTCAGCATCTTTTCGTGTCACCTCCTGTCGTGCCGTTTGTAAAAGTGCAGAGATGTTCTTTTTGAGACTGCAGTTCTCAGTGTTCAACCCTGTATTCTGTTGAGAGAGAGAGAAACATGTTAGTGCTGTAGAATCTTTAGCGGTGGGTTTTGACAACCATTTTTACTGTTAAAATTGAACACTATCAATTATGACAAACTATCAAAATTTGACCTTTGCCCTGTAGGCAGCTAACCTACAGCAACTAAGAACGGCAGTGAGTTGGGGGAGACAAAGAGATCTGTGAGCTCTCCGAGCAAAACAATGTTTTATATGTCACATGAGACGACGATGCTGTCGAGTTAAACATAACACCTCTTAAAACACCTCCATAATGCCGGCGTGCAATCTGAAATAACACACTGCGGCGGCATGATGCCGATGCTGTTTCATCCGGTGTGAAAAAGCAAAGCCTGCGTAACGGCGGATCTTCTTTGCGGCAGTGTTGCCGAGTCTTTGTGTGAAAGGGGCTGATGACTGAAGGGGTGAAGCTCCAGAAATCTGTTAATAAATCAGTCAAAGTTATGTGTTTGCATAGGTATCTCTGTAATTAGATGAATGGCAGGGCATATATTACAAATTAAGGAAAATGTGCTCTTTTAGGACTTGGTTACTCATCTTCCATTGCAGCATTAGATATGTTTTGAAGGCTTGTGGTTGGTCAAGATATCTGCAAAAATCTCTATACAGCCGAGGATTATGATTCTTCCCGAAATACATTTGAAACCAATGTTGGAAATGAAAATCAAAAAAATATGTAATCATCTGCTTTTACATTTTTCGGACTTCCGCCTGAAACTTAATCACATTTCAGCAACTATGCAGCCATTTGAAGGTTAAAGAAAATAAAACAAACCTGCATCTGCATCTGCTCCACTCTCCTGCGCAACTCATTGATTTGGTTCTGAGCGGCTTGGTATCTGGACTTCAACTGCACACAAAACAACAAGAAAAGGATTGAGAGACAGTTGGCCAGCTGACAGCATCAGAGCATCCTTTAACATTTGTTGTGTACGACGAGACGAATTAACACCAGGCTGTTGGCCAGAGGGGAATCTATTGTCGCCGCTTTTCACTCCAGACCCAAGTCCTCACGCATCCCTTCTAAACCAAACAATGCTGCAACTTTAGCAACACACGTTTCCATTTGTAAAATCAGGTCAACGGAGAGAAAGGAAGCATGGAGCAACAAATCACCTCAGAGTACGACGTCTCTCTGCTCTGCTGTTCCTCTGTGACAATCTCTTCATAAAGATCCATCGAGTCTTTCAGCTGAGACGCCTTCGGGGGTGACTTCTCTGTGACGCGCCACAATGAGACAAATCGCAATAATAAAGCCTCAATGTTGGACGAAGGAATCTGTGCTGAACTATTTGCCCAGCGTTAGAATATTATTTGTCGTGATAACATTGTGCCACAGCTGCGAAACGTTCAGAAAGGACTCTTACCTGCATTGCTGCTAAAAGGGATCTCCATGCCATCATAGATATCCACAGAATCCTCATTGGCATCAGGTACAAAGACTGTGAAATGTAATATACACGTGTTATTAATGTATGTCGTCAGTTATGTACAGCTACAATCAACCCTTTTTCCTCAATTATAAGACGTAACCCAAAATGATGGCTGTGTCCCGTCCATAATCACTCCAACATTAATTCCCCAATGCTACATTTTTCATTCCCTGTTTTAAAAGGCACTATATAGAGCATTCATTTTATTAGAATTAATACACAAAAAACCTGTGGGAATTAGTATTTATTTTGGGTACAGCATATGTATCTACATTTACATTTCTACTCCCTATATTGAAAACATTAAATGATTTTTTTTCTGTGGAAAAAATGTACACAGTATATTTTGGGCAAGTATCTTCGAAGATTTTCCAATTTGAATTTCATATACGCAATAATGTTATGACACTGAATTGGAGTGAAACCACTTCTGTGGCCACTGGTAGAGACATCCGCACTATGCCTATATGCTACAATAGCCTTATTACAAGACAACATTCCTTATAATACACAAATAAAACAAATGTAAATGTGTGTGTAAATGTTTTTTACTTACGACCAGAGGTATCGTCTGTGTCGATGTCGTCCATTCTTCCCAGTGTCTCTGTGGCTCAGATTCTTAAGGAGTTCCTGACAGCAATGCCAAAGGAAAACCAATAGTTATAGAACAGAAAGCAGAGACAAGACCACAATTAACCACAAACACATTTAACCAATCCACCATTGATTAAATGTGTTAATATACCAATCTTAAAGGAGCACTCCACCAATTTTACATATGAATGCCAGTGTACTAGCTGCTGAACTCAGCCTGGAATTTCTTCAGTGACTCTGGAGCAGCTTTGAACGTGACCCGGATGATGTCATCTGAGTGATCTCATCAGTTACTAAGCTACAATACATTTTGAACACAGGGCTCGGGCTACAAACTAGAGTTATTGTAATCAGTCTCTTGTTTGTCACTCAATGAAAGTAAAATACTAAATCACCATACACTGGATACAGATAATTAAAGTTGGGCAATATGACAAGATATATTAATTGGGATGTACAATTAATTTCCCATCGTGTTTATACCCTGGTAGTCATCTCTTTATTACCTCTAGTTGTATTAGGTAAATGTAGGCAATGTTGCAAAACAATGAATGAGCAGAACTACTTTATGGCAATTGTATTTGAATACTACATCAACTAGTACCTTGATTTTGTATTTGATTGGGTGGATTTACCAAAAATGTAAATGCCAGTTCTATCACGAAGCAACTTCCTAATAGATTTACCCACAACATGTACGACATGAGTTATACATGCTCTCTGTAGTGGGCAAACTAAGGCTTGTTACTGTGTTGTTAGCTAACGCTCGAGCTCTTTTGTTCACTTCTAACGCTGCTCTAACAAAGACCACAGCAAAGGACAAAGCCTCTCAACAACAGAGCAAAGCAGAGAGAAAACAAGAGGAAGTCTACTGCTGAGTTTCATCTTATGTGTGAATATCGCTTCACTTTTTCAACTTTCTGCCCCTGGCCTGAATGTGATACGCTGCGCTCAGGCTAAAGCTAACATTAACATCACTTTAGCTAACGTTACCATGGTCCCGTTCTTAACTCTTTAAAGACACACGACTTTAACTTCTCCTGAAGTTTACACCTGAATCGGGCGATACATAAGACAGAATGGAGGGCGTTTTGTTACGTTACTGTTTATGTTATCCGTGTTAATAAACAGGCTTGAGTCAGTTAGACCACTGCTTGCTTTATTCAATCCCCGTGCTACCATGGGTTAGGAACTGATGGTACAACCGGAGAAAGTACTCGGTGGGTAAGTTTGGGATGCTGATGTGAAACATATGTACCGGTCAGACACTAATCAAAATCATATTACAGTTAGCTAGCTATGAATTGGTTGACTTACTTGTTTTGCGTATTGTTACGTGTCCTCCTGTTGTTTACAACTGTAATGTCGCGCCAAGACTTCATTGCACAGGAAGTAGCGACATTTCCCGCGGTATGTCACTGCTGTGGGTGTGTTCTCGCAGCTCTTCGGTTACAGAAAATATTCCTAAAACAGGGAGTGAAACCCTCAAGGAGACCAGTTGTACGGCGTTTCGCGGTCTTCTCCAGGGGTTCACGGCCCCCTACAGCCAATTGACATAACGTTAGACGAAAGCATAAAAAAGCAGCAGATTTGGCAGCTCGCTCGAGCGAAAGTTGTTCCGCCCGCGGAGTTGCGCTGTGCTCGCGTCGCTATCCGGCGCGTCATCACAGCGCGACGCGGCAGGTGGAATCCAACCCCGACCCTGACCCGGAAGGATTTGCGCTTCGCTCACATGTGGACAGGATCTTAACGCCAGAGACGGGAACATGCATGTGTGTTGTGATACAAGCCCAGACAGACAAGCGCGTGATGAACCTCGCAGTTTGTTTTAATAATCAGTAAATCGGGATACCTGTTCATTGAACGCGCGAGCTTGTTTTCGCTCTAGATTGCCTGCTCCAGAGGCGACCAATGATACGATGGAAAATTTAGAATTGAGCCTTTCATCACTGGGTACCATATCCAGACATGTTGCCAAAAGTCACAACGAACTGAGCCAATATCTGTCAAAGCAGGTAAGACATTTTCATTCCTGGCTTGTACGGAATGAAATAATGTGTTTATAGAGTGTTTTCTTTTCGCGCTGACACAAAACGTGTCCTGCGGGCAGCATGCTCTGTTCCCTTCACATGTCAGTCGTCAATCCTCTAATGACACACTTGAAGTCCATTCTGCTGCCTTTTTAATCCCTAGGATGTAAATATTTTCCAAGAAATATTGATTTCTGTGTATATATTTATTTAATGTTAGCCAATCAGTATATAAATTGGAACCCCTCCCATATGATCTCTCCTCAGATATGGAGCCAGCAGGACAGGCAGTGCATTCTGGAGTGTGTGGCCCAGCTGCTGTTGGAGAAGGATTACACCTCGCTGATTGCGCGACACCTGCGGCCGCTGGTGTTGGACCTGTTGGAGCGCAACGCAGAGAGGGTCAAAGCTGGTGGCAGGATCAACCATGACCTTCACGAGCGCCTGTGCGTGGCCCTCAGCAAACTCCTCGGCATCAGTCCGGATGCGCAGGCGTAAGTGGGAAGCTGGGTCCTCTGGCACTCAAACAAATACACACACACACACACACACACAGATACGTGAAGCTTAGCTAGCATTTCTGCAGGCTGCATCCACTCTGACCAACTCTTATACTTCCTCTCCGCAAGGTTTGCTGCAAGGTACTTCAACGATGCCCCCCCGGTGTTTCAGCGGCTCTTCTTCACCAGTGAAGAGTCGTCAGCTGTTCAGTACGGCCCCAGGAGGATGAAGCTGCGGGACCTCATGGGGGCCACCCTGCGTTTCCTCCAGAGTGACTGTGCCAAGTTTCGAATGCTCTGGGACTGGAGTCCCTGCGTATCCCAGCTGCTCACCAGCGATGTCATGGTTCGAGGGTATGTAGCTGCTTCCTCTTTAGACCCAGAGAGGCTTCATGGGCCGTGCAATGTAACAACTTGATTGTTACAAGCTGTTATACACTCTAAATGGGACCATAATTTACTAAACGAACATCATGCTGTATTAAAGAAGACTTGAAGCTAGATATTTAGACCATAAAGTCATGTTTACAATGTTTGCTGAGGTAATAAATCAAGTGAGAAGTAGAGTCATTTAGACTTCTATACAATCAGACTTCTTTTACTGACCAGAGGAGTCGTCCCCTAACGGCCATTAGAGAGAAGTATAAAGCGCACTATTTTTGCATTATTTCACTTGTTTGCCCCACAAATTAAACATCCGGTATTTTCTCATTGTCTCCAACAGGTACACTGCCCATTGTTTAGCGATGGTCTCTCGCATGACTGATAATCAGAAAACCATCTTTCTGAGAAAGGTGCTGTCGAGCGATGAGATCCTGCACATGAAAATTAAGTATGTACCTTTTTGTTTTTCCTTGTTTTTATCTCGTCGGGCAGAATATGGAAAAGTTTCAATCAGCTTGTGGAAGAAGTGATCTGATTCCTTAACTTAAGTAAAAGTAGTCATCGGAAATCGAAGAATACTCAATTACAAGTAAAAGTACTGAACTCAAAATCTTACTTGAATAAAAGAATACAAGTATCATAACTTGTTTTATGTTTTTATCCTTCATTAGAGCTTTGGAAGAAACTCAGCAGCTGGAGGTAGAAAAAGCCCTGGTGTTAGCCAATCAGGGCTCTGTGATGTGGCGCCAGGAGAAGGCTAATAAGTTCACCAGGGGCCAGGTGGTATCAGAGGACCTGTCCCAGAATGTTGTGGCAGTCTGTGGTGTAGTGCTACCCAGGATAGTTCCGAGACAGACTGAACAGGTACGCGCCCTTTGATTTGTCACATAAAATAGTCTGCTGTCGGATCTTTTTTTGGTCCTCATGTTGAGTTTATTTTTGCAGAGGAACCCAAAAGATCTGGTGCTGGTGGACTCGACCTGCCGTAATCTGAGAAGACTGGCATTGGCTGTGGCTTCCCAGAAGCCAGTGCTGCTTGAGGGTCCTATTGGATGCGGCAAAACCGCCCTGGTTGAGTTTATGGCTGCTGTCACGGGACATACTAAAGCTACAGACATCCTGAAGGTCCAGCTTGGAGATCAAACTGACAGCAAGGTGAGAGTGAATGGAATCAGTCTGACTGATGTTACACATAATATTCAGTTTACTGAGGCTGAACAATTTTAACAGAACGCCTGCAATACAACCTGGAAATGTGGAGTTTTGAAGGGCCAAGATATCCCAGTACTAAGTAGTATAATACTACTTATTGAAACCTTGCCAGTCAAACGATACCGGTAATCAATCCTTTTTGTACCCTGATCTAGAAAAAAGCAATGAAGAATTTAGTATGGCTTCGATTTAATAAAACGTGTGATTGGTCCACTACCGCAGCAGCTACAACCCGTACAGCCGTCTCTGCACACGGAGATGTCTGAGCCCGGCGGCTAGCGGCTAACGGTGCTAACAGCGCTAACGACGGCGGCAGTGCCAGTGTCACTTTAAGGGTACTGGCATTGATACTGGTATCGTCATGTTTTAAACAATATCCAGCCCTTGTATGGAGTTGCATTATGGGAGTTGTAGGATCCAGTGTTCTTGAAAGCGTGTCCCATACAAGGGACTAACAGTCGGGGTATCTCGGCCTCTGCTGCTTTGATTTTAACCATTTTTTTCCAAATATGCCTGTTGTCTGTCTGTCTTCCAACTTTATGGATGTTCAAATACTAAATTACCTTGAGTGACCCTGTTTACATTCATTGGTGGTTCGATGGAGGGCTGAGCTTTTGTGAATGTGTTTTGTTGGATTCACAGATGCTGCTTGGGATGTACCGTTGTACCGATATACCAGGGAAGTTTGTGTGGCAACCAGGAACATTGACACAGGCTGTATCCAAAGGCCAGTGGATCCTCTTGGAAGACATTGACCACGCACCTCTGGATGTGGTGAGTTAACTCGTTGAGAATGGGCTTGCACCAACACATCCTCTGAGTAGATCCTTAATAAACAGCTTCATGCGAGACTAACATGTTGTGGATACATCATTGCAACAACCCACACCTGGGCTGAACTCTTTTTCTTTTTTTTAAGATATCGGTGCTCCTGCCTTTGATGGAGAATAAAAAGCTGATGATTCCAGGACGGGAGGATTGCATCGATGTTGCTCCTGGATTTCAGTTCTTTGCAACAAGGAGGTAAGAATGTCACTACATTTCAAACGTGCTTATGGAACAGCAGCTTGCATTGATTGATTTTTGCTGGTAACCTGATTATCTTTCACTTTTTGAACACGTCAATTTCCTTTAAAAACAATCATGTGGCCAATCGCCGCATCAAGCGGGCGTGATGTGACGCGAGTCTGCTCGTGTGTTGCAGGATGTACCTCAGCGGTGGCGGTTGGCACAAACCACAGAACTCTCATGCGGCGCTGCTGGACAAGTACTGGACCAAGCTGCAAATGGGCAACATGACGCGAGAAGAGCTGAAGAAGGTGAGCGTTGGATGAACCGTATTGTCCCCGAGGGGGATGTCTGTCTCGGGCACAGTTACGAAAACAGAAGGAACAGTTTTATTTGTAGAGTCCCGGCATGATTTTGAGACCATTCCGGCTGTGCGTCACGCTTCTTTTATTCGTCGCGGGGGCCGAAAAGTCATCTGTACAGTATTGGGGATGCACCAGTATTGGATATCAGACCGATACGGACTCCAATAGCTGGATCGGGTATCCAATTCTCTGTTTATTTACTGAATGCATTATATACTGGAACTTTAATTCCTGTTTTTAAGTTTGGATTTGTTGCTGCTTTAAAAAGGTTTTCACTTGAATTGTAGTTCCTGTTAATTTTGAAGATGCGTTTCTCTCTCTGTCTCTCTCTCTGTGTGTGTGTGTGTGTGTGTGTGTGTGTGTAGGTGCTCATCAGCAGGTATGCGAGGCTGACGGTGGTGGCGGACCGTCTCCTGGATATCTACTGCCAGCTGACCGGGGAGAGACACTCTGACCCGGACCCGAGCAGCCTCCAAACCCCTGACGACGGCCAGCAGCAACAGGACAAAAGCACGGCGCTGGAGGGGAGAGCCCTGTCGCTGAGGTGAGGCCCCCCCGCTCACCACTCGCTCTGCTCTCCCTTTGCTTTCCTTCGTCGGCTGTTTTGATGAAATAACATGACGTCTTATCCTGAGATAGGATTTCAGGAAAAGACCGAACACACCACACTCTGCTAGTCTTTGCTGAATCATATATTATTCTGAGACGCCTACCCCAATAACTTTATAATGATAAACAGAAACCTAGTTATCGGACATTTCATTTGACTTTATTCAATAAGCCTTGTTTCGGAGAGGAGAGTTATTTGTTTGTTATCTCGCACTAACCAATCGGTAGCGAGTGACACATCCATCCTGCCATCGTTTTTCGGACATCCGATCAGAGCAATTCACTGTGAAGTTTTTCTCAACAGTCGAAGAAATATGCAAATGTATTATTTCTGTAAAGCGCCTAACAACAACCTGTACAGCTATGTGGGACAAGTGCCTCCCCTTTAAAGTTGTACTCGAGCCATTAATCATTGCACTTTTGCTCTTGTCAGACACAGATATTAAAAAGCATGATAAAAATCTAATTTAGGTCATTAGTACACCGGATCCTTCATTTCTCATAAGGCAGTGTCTTTCTTTAGGCCATCCTATAATCTTGAGCCTAACCCAAGACAAATATCCCAGATAATGACATCATCTTTTTTTATATATATATACACACACACACACACACCCCATATAATGGAGTGTCTGGCCTCTCTGCACCATAACACCCAAACGGCAGCGCTTTATCCCGACAGCCAGCAAAGGCCTTACATCATCAAAACTACCAGGCGGTCTGCCGCAGCAGTCTTTAATGAGCTTTCCACGAGCTGCTGCTGTGCTCGATGGATTATCGATCGGACCGTCCTCCGTACGACGAGCTGGAATCCCAGATTCCACAGGTCAAACCGGGGCATTCTCATTGGGTATTCTCATAGCCGGTTCGTAAACAAGTCCTCGCGGGACATCCTGCAAAATAAAAAGCTTGTGTTTCTGTCGCGTTGACGACGGCGTGACCCCGGTTTGATGTGGCCGCCGCCTTGAGGGGAACTCTGCATCAGCGACATCGCACACCTGCCCTGGTGCTTTTCCGAAGTTCCCATACGCTGGGATGCGGGTGCTCATGAAGATTCAGCCGTGAAATCAATGTGTCTGCAGTTTCCGTTCTCTGCACTTCAATAGCACATGTATGCTTTTCACGGATCAATGTAATTAGCCGCATAGCTCGGGCCTGCAATGCTCGTATGTGTTGCTCGTTGGGCTTCATGTCATTAAAGAAGGCCTCTGTGAACCAGCCGCCACAGCGATGCTGGTATCGTTTTTCACCGCGTGAATGTTGAAATCTGGCCCTTCCTTGTGATTCCACAGGGACCTGCTGAAATGGTGCGAGCGGATCAGCGTTAACTTTGACGGCACCTCATCGGCCACGGCACAACACGTCTTCCAAGAGGTTAGTGGGTTCCATCTCTTGACAAAGTAAGCAGATCAAGAGATAAATATCTTTCCCGCACAGCTGCCAGAGAACAGCATTTTAGTTCAGGATGTATTGTCTTCACTGACGGATGCCTTTTTGGTCGGTGCCCCTCTTTGCCAGGCTCTTGACTGCTTCACAGCCATGCTGTCTCGTCCTGAAAGTCGACTGCGAATGGCCGAGATCATCGGAAGCAAGCTCAACATCTCCAAAGAGAAGGTGACCCAGCCTACTTTGCCAGAAAACTAATTTGGGGGGAGGAGAGGCATTTCCCATACCTGAAGGAAAAACATCCAGCACCTTGCTGTGTCCCTTCTTTGTTTTACTATCTACATTGTAATTCCAGGCGCAGCACTTCTGCCAGATGTACCAGCCCGGCATCTCCATGACCGAGCTGGAGGCCTCGGTGGGCCGGGTGACCCTGCTTCGAAAGCAGACCGAAGCGGTGCAGCTGAGCGTGTACGTGGGACATCCTGCCCGGAGCCCCCTTTGACCCTTGTTTACAGCGCATCAGCTGGTCACTGTGCCAGCCTTCACCTACTTATAGAACTTATAGACCCCCTGCTGGCTAATTGAATAAACATTGAATTGATTATAGTAAACAAATCCATCTAATAGTTCGGCCATCAGATCGTGCCCAGATATTCGCATTGATTTTTCCATGCAGCTAATATGAATGGGCTCCAACTGAAAACAAACAGCATGTGACTTTATAGACCATTTCACAGTAGAAAACGCAAACATTGACACTGGAGATGTAACGTTTTAGGATTTTTAAAAAGGTATTTTTACCTTCAAGCCTGTTCAAGTAGTCTGTATTTTATGGGTGAGGGGGCTTGACTGTGACACCAGGATCTACATACAGAAGCACACCACTGAATGTGTCATCAATAAGTGTGATCTTTATTGCCATGAACAGGGACTACCAGACATTTGCTGCCACACGTCCCTCTGCTGTGCTGCTGGAACAGCTGGCAGTGTGTGTCGCCAAAGCGGAGCCCGTTCTCCTGGTGGGAGAGACGGGAACTGGCAAGACCTCGACTGTACAGCACCTGGCCAGAGTCACAGGTCTCTATGTATAGACGTCTGTGAGCCCGTAAATGACTTCACGTGGTTCGACAACAGCCCTGATTCAAATATTCCCCGTTGTGTGTTCAATGCAGGACACCGGCTGCGGGTTGTGAACATGAACCAGCAGAGCGACACTGCCGACCTGCTCGGAGGGTGAGTGGCATACAGATGTTACTTTAATATCACATATTCCATCACAGAGATTTCATGTGTTGGTGAGATAAAAATGAAGAGTCTGTCATCTTGATGGATAATAACAGTTCTTACCTTCTTACAAAAGGGCAAAATCTAACCAACAGGCATCCGATTCAAACTAAAATTCACTGACTTAAAAAGCAAGTCAAGAGAGTTTAAGGAAAGCAGCTGCCAAGTTAAACAAGCAACCCGCTGGTCACAGGGTCTGGTTGTGGGTGAGTGTCTTCCCCTTGTGCCAGTGTACCGTCAGTGGAGGCCCAAGCCGTATAGCTGGGCCCACTGGAGGGGGAAGGGAGGCACGGGAGAACCAGGACTGCGAGTGGCAGACTGTCAGACCTCTGCTGCAGTAAAGTCTGGTGCTCGGAAACACTGCTGCGTATGTCCACAAGGACCGCCAAAATCAACACAAAATGAACGTTCCTTGTAGTAGCTTTAAAGTACAGTTCATTTCCATATTATGGTGCATGGAGGTTACTGTATTGATAATATTAATACACTCATTTGTAATAATCTGCTCAGGGACTACAGATGAACTCTCTAGCTAACTCCTTACACATTTACATTGAGGTGGAAACTAAAATGCTGATTAATGTGCACTGTTCCTGGTAAATAGATACATGAATGTGTCTCCCAACTCCAAACATTCTCACCCGGAGCATCCTCCGAATTACAGTTCTGTGTCGTTGCCGGTGAGATGGCAGGAGTTTTGTTTTGGAGCGAAACTCCAGGCGGCAACTGATGTTATTTTGTGTCCGGTGCAGGTACAAGCCAGTAGACCACAAGCAGATTCTGCTCCCTCTGCGGGAGGCCTTCGAGGACCTGTTCTCCCAGTCGTACTCGAGGAAGCAGAACCTGACCTTCCTGGGTCACGTGCAGACCTGCTTCAGGGGGAAGCGCTGGCAGGATCTGCTCAAACTCATGGACCACGTCTGCAAGTCGGCTCTCACCAAGGAGCTGCAGGATAAATCAAACGGTAGCGTGCTAGAAAGAACACACAATGATTACAGCGAGCATATTGGCTTCCGTAGCGCAACGAGAGACTGATGTTCCCTGTGTGTTGGTGCAGCTGCCTTGCTGCAGGTGCAGTGGGAGGCATTGGCTGCCAAGCTGAACCAGACCCAGCAGCAGATCCGAGCCTGCGAGGCGGCCATGGTCTTCGCCTTTGTGGAGGTAAAGACCTTAAAGGGGTAGTTCTGATATTTGTTAAAGATGTTTTTTGGGTTTGTATGAGGTGCTTATCCATAGTCGGCCTATTAGCTACAGTAGATTACGGTCGACACGCCCCCAGTTCAGAGAAACAGACAGCAGTACCTGGTGGCTTTTGCGAGAGCATAGATTATGGTCGGAGACTAAAGGTAAACAGGCAAAAATATCCTAAATATAGGGTACACTGCCAACTGGTTTAGACTTTTAAAATATGTTTTGCTGCTGCTCCCAGACTACAGCAGCACATTGCTTTTCTTCCGTGCTGGTACTCCTGTCTGTTTCTCCAAACTGAGGGCATTCTGACCGCCATGTATGGATCCCTGCTGCACTAATGATTAAGGTGCATGCCATACCCCTCTCCCTGGACTGTCAACTGTCAATTACATGCAGAAAGCCCTAAAAAGGTTAATGTACGGGGGTGTAGAGCCTTGGTGGAGCAGCTCTGACCTCTTTGTGTTCCTCCGTAGGGAACGTTAGCTCAGGCGGTAAAGAAGGGCAACTGGATCCTGCTGGATGAGATCAACCTGGCAGCAGCCGAGACCCTGGAGTGTTTGAGCGGACTGCTGGAGGGCAGCGCCGGGTCTCTGGTGCTGCTGGACCGTGGAGACACTGGTGAGGACTGCAGTCATATCTGAATCCAGTATCGAATCTGTTCATCAAATCCAAATCCCTGATTGAATACATTTAGATTCATCTTTCAACGTTTGTTAACCCAGCGAAAGCAACAGTCAGCGGCAGCTGTAAAATAAAGAGCTGCTAGCTCGTGCCAACATGCTAATTACATGAGCAATTATGGACACTGCATTTCCCAAACATACATGGACGAGAGGAAACCAGGAGGGTTGTTATTGCAGAGTGTAGCCAGTATCATACCCAGTTGATTACTACAATTATTCTTTGTATTACAAGGTTTCTGAAATATTTGTTTAAATATCCAAATGAGGCATTATCTCATACCGACTTTTGGTGAATTTAAGTGAAATATACCGCTGCAAATAGACAAAGTAGTAAAATACACAACTCAATGTATATTTTTGATGTTTTCTCTCCTCTAGTCTGAAAGAAGACATGTTATGAAAGCAAAACAGCCAAATATCTCGAAATTGATCAGTGCATGAAAACACGTAACAGCCTTTTAGGCATCACAGCATTTGTACCAGCACCAAAGCACTACATTATTCATTAATCAACCAATCATCCACTAGGTCTGATCAACTTCTGTCGTTTTTGACTTGCACTTGATGTGACGTGCCCTCATGTGACAGTCAAAAGATCACACTGTTTTTCTCATATTCCTGGGATTGTTGCTAATATTGTTTTTTTGTTTTATCACAGAGCCCCTGGTCCGCCACCCAGACTTCCGGCTCTTTGCCTGCATGAACCCAGCGACTGATGTGGGGAAGAGAAACCTGCCTCTGGGCCTCAGGAACAGGTGAGCGTGTGAAGAGGTGACAGCAAAGGGAATGTCTTTGTCTCATTAGCTCCACGCTAGACTGAAGTATCATTTCATTTTAGTTCGTAGAAATAACAGACACGCCGAGCACATTAACAACTCCATTTGTTATCTTTACTGCTAATACGGGTCCTGGGTCGTGGGGGCAGCAGGCTTAGCAGGGTTATCCAGGCGTCAGTCTCCCCAGCAGCTTATTCCAGCTCTTCCTGGGGGTTACCGGACTGGCTGTCGCTCTGTCTCGTGCTCCATTTTACTCGTGAACAAGACCCGATCTACTTGAACTCCCTCGCTTGGGGCAGCGACTCAGTCCCAAACCGGAGGGTGTGATCCACCGTTTTCTGGCTGAGAACCGTGGCCTCAGACTTGAAGGTGCCGACTCTCATCCCGACCGATTCACACTCTGCGTAAAACTGGCCCGGTGCGTGCTGTAGTTCACGATCCGAAGGAGCCAACAGAACCACATCATCTGCAAAAAGAGCAGAGAAGCAATTCTTGAGGTCCCCAAACCTGACACTCGCTATACAAATAATAAAATGTACTTATCAGGGATCATTAGAGCAGGGATTGCTGTCACAGGCAATCTAATGTATCTTTCATATATCTTTCATGTGTGTGTTTACTCCCAGGTTTACTGAGCTGTATGTGGAGGAGCTGGAGAACGAGGGAGACCTGCGGATTCTGGTCTCCGACTACCTCAAGGGCTTGAATCCACACAGGAGTGTCACCAGTGGCATCATAAGGTTAGCCTTAACGTACTGACCCAGCAGGTCAATCAAGGAACCGCTGTTTGAGACACTGCTGAAGGCAACCGGGGCTCCAAAAGTGTTTATAAGACCGCGTGTTAGGAGAACATTTCATGTAGCAGACTTCTTATTCTAAAAACCCTCTTTGTCCAGCTTGTTATGGCTGTATGCATTTTTATTTATTTTAACGGAGTTGAATTGAAAATCATGTACACAGAAGTAAAGCACGAGGCTCTTTGTAATAATGATGGAAATACATTATGTCATAAGATTCTTTTAAGGTAACTCAACATTATTAGCAATTTATTTCTGCACAGCTTCTCTGTTTTCTTTGTTATTGTTCCGTCCAGAGCCGAGGGTGCAGGTTTTTTGAGGACACTTAGTCAGAAAAGCCCGTGCCAGGCTTCATCGTAACAAACTCGAGGTCAAACCTCACTCCTTCCTTACTCTTGTGCCTACTTTGTCAGTAGGCTCAAACTGATTAACTCCTCATTTGTGTTTGTGTGCAGTTTCTACCTGTCGGTACGAAAGGAGGCCAACTCTCACCTGGTGGACGGGACGGGCCACAGGCCCCACTACAGCCTGCGTACTCTGTGCAGGGCGCTGAAGTTTGTGGCAGCGAACCCCTGCAACAGTGTGCAGCGCTCGCTCTACGAGGTAGGAGGCCAGGAAGACATTGTCTCATTTACTGCGAGTGATATTGAGACATGCCGGGAGTTTTTTTTGTTTTATTTATTTTTACGGTGTCTGTATATGTGGATGGGAAAGGAAGTCAGGGTGATTTCAATGTGATGGAGCTAGTTGTTTCCGTCCCCTGCATGTATTCCAAGTTGACCGTCTCCCTGATTCATGTTGGCAGGGTTTCTGCCTGAGCTTCCTGACTCAGCTGGACAGAAGTTCCCACCCGGTGGTCCAGAAGCTGGTGTGTCAGCACATCCTGATGGGGAACACCAAGTGTCTCAAACATGTAAGGACTTCTGAGATTCTTTTATGGTAGATGTTGTATTTCTGCCATTTGAGCTTTGAAAATATCAACCTTCTATTTCAAAGAACATAGAAGTTAATGGGTGAACATTTCAGCGACACTGGAGGGTGAGGGAGTGCTGCGTCTGTACTCAAGGTGGCTTTGCTAGAGATGGAGATGAGCAGCAGGTTTTCTATTGTGTGGCCTTTAAATGTATGTATATTTATGTATACATGCTTAATTTGGTAATAGCATTTTTAGTGGACTTAAAGAGGACTTATAAGATGGGATGTTTTGACAATTTTGTGATTTTATATAAAAACTTACTTGACTAAAAGGTTTGGGACACAACATGTTACTATTTAGGGTTTGTCTAATAGCAGCAGCAGCATTAGTACCACTAAATAGTTGTTTTTAAATGTCACCCTTTATGTAACCCCATTTTGTTTTGTTTCCTGCAGCCCATCCCGGCGCCCTCAGGCCGGCCCTGCGTGGACGTGGAGGGCTACTGGGTGTCCCAGGGGGAGATGGAGCCGGCCTTGGACCCCAGTTACATCCTCACCGCCTCAGTCAAACTCAACCTCCGCGACCTCGCCAGAGTGGTGTCTGCAGGGTAGGAAGACTGTTGGCCAGCTTGACCTTTTGCCCACCATTTCCCCCAAATCAATTGGTTCATCTATAAATATCCAGATGTTCCTTTTGTCAGAGCTAATTCTGGCCCTTTAGTAAAAGATGCATCAGGACAAACCTGTAGTCGGACTGAATTCCCGATCGGCCGGGAAGGAAGCGATAAGCTTTTTATGCTGCTTGTGTTAAGGACAGACGATCTCCGGAACTAGATGTTGGTATAGAGTTTTCAGATGAAGCATTAGTGAGGCTTGACGTTGAGCTCACAGTCAGGGTTCCAGTTCATCCCAGAGGTGTGGGGATGGGGCTGAGGTCAGGGCAAACTGGGAGAACCATTACAGCCATTCCATGGTGCAGCTTTAAGCTTTGCCTTAATGGAAGTGATGGACCCTAATCATGCAAAACAATCTGAGACCAAATGTACACAAATATATGTTGAGATAAGATGTACTTTTTGCTCCACAACATCCCTCTACATTGTGCCCATTGACGAGCCTCACTCTCTCTCTCTCTTCATGTTTGGGCCTCGCAGGACTCACCCGGTGCTGATCCAGGGAGAGACCTCAGTGGGGAAGACCAGCCTGATCCGCTGGCTGGCTGCAGCCACGGGGAACCAGTGCGTGAGAATCAACAACCACGAGCACACCGACATCCAGGAGTACATAGGCTGCTACTCATCCGACGACAAGGGCAAGCTGGTGTTCAAAGAGGGTACGAATACTCGTACTAACCTGTCTTGGAAAAGAGCAAAGCTCACCTTTGTTAGGACATTGTACAATATCTGAGACTTCTATAACTTCTATAACTTAAATATTTTTAAGCTCACTAATCACATTTTTTACCATAACGTAGAGAATCTGTCGACCATTGGTCTCCCATGGCGTTCCCCACAGACTTATGTCAATTGCTTGCCTGTCTGCTCCAGGAGTTCTGATCGACGCCATGAGGAAAGGCTACTGGATCATCCTGGATGAGCTGAACCTCGCCCCCACTGACGTCCTGGAGGCTCTCAACAGGCTACTCGACGACAACAGGGAGCTCTTTGTGGCCGAGACACAGGAAGTCATCAAGGCTCACCCCAGATTCCTGCTGTTTTCTACCCAGAATCCACCTGGTCTCTACGGTGGCAGAAAGGTATATTCAGCCTGAGAGGGATTGCATCCTATCTGATAAACTCAATCCACTTCTGTTGGGTAATCTTTTACCGTCTGATCTCCAGGTGCTCTCCAGGGCTTTCAGGAACCGCTTCGTGGAGCTGCACTTTGATGAGCTGCCCAGTGAAGAGCTGGAGACTATCCTCCACCAGAGGTGCAGCCTGCCTCCATCCTACTGCACCAAGCTGGTTAAGGTCATGCAAGACCTTCAGGTAACTGTGCACTCTTGTATCTTGTATCGATTCGTATTACGTAGCTGTTTCTGTACCTGGTGATCCTAACTTCACGTATGAAATGTGTCTTCCTCCCAATCAGTCCTTACGCAGGGGATCTTCTGTGTTTGCGGGGAAACATGGCTTCATCACCCTCAGAGATCTGTTCCGCTGGGCAGATCGCTACAGGCTAGAGGAGCAGACGGACGCCTGTCGGGACTGGCTGCAGCATTTGGCTGATGACGGTGAGTCTTGACAGACTAAAAATGCCGACTGATCACCAGTGTTCCGTCGGAAACCTGAGATAAAGTTGTTGTCGTCTTGTCTTCGTCAGGGTACATGCTGCTGGCGGGGCGCGTGAGGAAGCCGGAAGAAGAGGCCATCATCCTGTCCATCCTGGAGAAGCACTTCAAGAGGACGGTGAACCCTGAGAACCTGTTCTCTCAGAAACAGGTCACCAGCCAGTTCAGTAAGTGGAGCATTAAAACCCTTCACTAGGGATGCACAGATCTGACTAATAACAATACCCGGGCTTTGTGTAACGGACATTACTGAGTCAGTTCACTGATTGTATGACTCTTCGCTACTGCTAGTGCTTTTATCACAAACTCCATATTTCTTTAAGTTGCTTTTAAACTCTTTCAAATTAAAGGAAAAAGAGGACGTGGACACCATAGACTTACAGTAAACTATTCAACTGGGAAATCTGATGAGAGAATGACGCGATCTAGCTTGTCCGATGAACTCGGTATCATGTTGCCTCGTCGTTCTGATTGGCAGGTCCCTTCATCGACAGCATCGCCGGAGTCCCAGAGGAGTTTCGCCATGTGGTGTGGACGTACGGCATGAGACGACTCGCTGTGCTGGTAGGACGGGCGCTTCGATTCGGCGAGTCGGTCCTGCTTGTCGGAGACACCGGGTGAGATTCAAATCTGCCAGGCCCAATACGTTTGGTCTTTGAGAGGATTAGAGTAAAATGGACCTTTCCTCTAGCGCCGCCTGTTACCTGATAACCTTTTTTTTTAATCATGCTAACGTCTTTTTTTTCTCTGTTCCTTCACCAGATGTGGAAAGACTACAATCTGCCAGCTGTTTGCTGCTCTGGCTGGACAGAAGTTTTTCGCAGTGAACTGTCACCTACACATGGAGACGTCTGACTTCCTGGGAGGCCTGCGACCCGTCAGGCACACGCATCAGGTACGGACGAGTCGGCAGACGGTAGAAATAGAAATGTGAAAGGCTGTGAGTGAGCAAGATGCATGATGTTATTATTCCTGAAACTTATTTTCATGTTAGTAGAAACACAATATCATTGATAACATATAGAATAAGTCAAGTTGTGAACCTAATTTACATTCCATAATGCATTTTTGTCTCATCGGATGCTCTATAAAGTTGACTTTTCTCTCTCTGTGTGTTTGTGTAGACGGATGGTGAGGACTGCAGGCTTTTTCAGTGGCATGACGGCCCCTTGGTGCTGGCCATGAAGGAGGGAGGAGTCTTTCTCATGGATGAGATCTCCCTGGCAGACGACTCAGTGCTTGAGAGACTCAACAGGTAGATACACACACACAGACAATACAATATACACACCTAGTCACTCACAAGCAACACCAGCAAATATATATATATATATATATATATATATATATATATATATATATATATATATATATATATATATATATATATATATATATATATATATATATATATATATATATATATATATATATCTCATATATATATATATATATATATATATATATCTCATATATATATATATATATATATATATATATATATATATATATATATATCTCATATATATATATATATATATATATATATATATATATATATATCTCATATATATATATATATATATATATATATATATATGAGATATATATATATATATATATATATATATATATATATATATATATATATATATATATATATATATATATATATATATATATATATATATATATATATATATATATATATGAGAGGTGGAGGTGGATTTTATGAGTCTGTGTTGGAGTAATGGCGCTGTTATATTATAAGCCCGGAACCTTGTGGAACCCGCTTAGTCAATAAAAGGGAGGTGGAGTCTTACAGCCTGAGTAAAGAAGCTGCTCTGAAGCTGGTCCTTCAGTATCTCTTGCCAGACTCTACCCTTTTCTGACCCCTTTCAAGCTTTTAGTAAACCCCTTGATGATAGCTATTAAGACGTATATGCAACAGAGTGCACTTTTTCGTGCCACTTTTGTTACACCTGGTGTGACATTTCTGTAATTTCCCCACTGAGGGACTAATAAAGGATTATCTTATCTTATCTTATTTCGCATGGCATATTTAGCATTTTGTGCTCGTATTGCATTTTGAGAGCCTCAAAATCCAACAGGACCATGACACGGCGCCCCGTGTACGGCCCCACATGCAGGTGAATAACAGACTGTGTCGTGTTTCCTCTCAGTGTTCTGGAGACGGAGAAGTCCCTCGTGCTGGCGGAGAAGGGCAGCGGGGACAACGACGACGTGGAGCTGATCGGAGCGGCCGCAAGTTTCCGTCTGGTTGCCACCATGAATCCCGGAGGAGACTTCGGCAAGAAGGAGGTAGATACAAAATAATAATAAAAAAACAATAGCTGCAGAACTGCTGAAGGTAGAATGTTTGTCCTTATGGTTTAACATGCTTTTTAAAAAATGTGTGTGCTTTAAGAGTAACCAACCAGAACCGTATGAAGTCTGACTTTTCTTTGCTTGTCTGTTTCCCTCCAGCTCTCTCCTGCCCTCAGGAACCGTTTCACAGAGATCTGGTGTCCGCAGAGCAACAGCCGCAGCGACCTGGTTCAGATCATCCAGCACAACCTGCGCTCAGGCCTCTCACTCGATGGTGAACTAGATCCAGCCATTCACTTGCATGTCCTGATTACAACTTAAACAGTCCACAAACACAACCGTTATCACATCATCGTTACATTAATATTACAGTTTTTGTAGGGTCTGAATTAGTTCATGCAAAGATAATGGTAGGTAAGCGACATGAGACTGAACAGTAATTAAATCTGTTAGTTGTCAGTTGAATATGTCTGCTAGTTACGTTGTTAACCAGTCAGAGGCAACAGTCACACCTCTTGCACTAATGCAGGGACATCTAGTTGGTCTTCATTGCTTTTTTAGTGAAGATAAAAAGACCCGTTGATCTGTTAATTTTTGAATTGAAGCTAGCGGCATGGCTCCGCCGAGGTTTACATAACTACCAGGAAGGATTTATGATCCAATAAAGGTGAAAACTAAAATAGAATCCTGCTCCGTAACCAACAGCAGACAGAGATTAGCGGATGATGATCACAGAGGAGCATTTAGGAGCTAAAGTGGAGGATATTGTTCCCAAGAGTTGGGAACCAGAGTTAAAAATTAGAGTAAATATTGATTCATCAAGTGGATTCCAATGTTTCTTTGTGTCTGCTCGCTGTGTTAATAAACTGTTTGCTTACACCTCCACCATAACAACTTCGTACGGTGATAGTATACCGACTGCTGACAGTGATCGTCTCATTGATTTCACATTAAGCAACCCAACAAGGTCAAAGCTGATATTGATTGAATTTCAAGCACAAAAGCGAGGCATAAAATCTGAGGAATAAGCGAGGCAGCACTGCCGTAAAGTTCAAAGTCATTGCCGTCTCCCTAAATGTATGGCTCGTGATGGATGGTTTAGACTAGAGGGCTTTAGTCTCTACATCGTGAAACTGCAGACCTCAGGGTTGTTGCTCTGAAGCAAAACATCCACAACAATTACCCGATGAAGAAAGTGTTACTGATGCGTTTCCTTTCGGTCTCAAATACCAGGCGGCGACATCGCGGAGCTGATGCTGGACTTCATCGAGTGGCTGACCCAGCAGGACTTCGGCCGCCGCTGCATCCTGAGCGTCCGAGACATCCTGTCGTGGGTCTACTTCCTCAACGTCGTGTGCGAACGGGACGAGGACGGCTTCATGACCATGGGGGCCCTGGAGGACGACGAGGAGGCAGAGTGGGACCTCAGGCTGGACACCGTCACCGCCTTCATCCACGCCGCGTGTCTGGTCTACGTCGACGGCATTGGCTCCGGTGAGCCGACGGCTTGTTTTTTAGCTCCACTGGGAATCTGTCTCCCGGCGAAAGCGTTCTAAGAAGTGTGATCTGAGGCTCCCTTTTCTTGCAGGGACCACAGCGTCCTGTGCAGACGGCGCCCTCCTGGCGCGCCGGCTGTGCCTGGGCTACCTGCAGCAGCGGCTGAGCAAGATGACTAAGCTGGATCAGGAGATGCTGGACGCCCTGAGAGTCTACGACAGCAGCCTGCCGCGGGAACCCCAGTGGGGCGAAGACTTCTTCGGCATTGACCCCTTCTACATTGCTTTAGGTACTAAGAATACGCTGCATCGACTGGTGTATGCCCCGCCTACCTCCGCTCATAAGTTGTGATTTTACGACAAATGCTAATCAGTGTTCACACCCTTTTTTGTTTTTTTGGTCTCCGAGAGACTACATTGTTGTCAAAACATTCTGGACCTGGTTGTCGAAAATCAGTTACAGATTTTTATTATTGAACTTTTGTACTTTTTTATGGTATTAATTCCCCAAATTTCACCAAATATGGTTCACTAACCCTTGATGGGATCCAGATCTAGCATGCCAAATGTCCAACTGTTATCTCAGGATTACATTGTTCAAATATTGTCAGACATTTTTTTTTTTCAAGTATTGCCGCTATAACTTCTCGAAATTACGTCAAATTTGGTAAAGCCTTGGTTATTAAATACTTCTTTAGTAATGTTTACAAACTGTTACCTAAATCTCCACCCAGGGCCTCGGACTGAGAGCCGTGACCTGTCGGACTACGCCATCGCCGCCGGCACGACCGCCGTGAACGCCCAGAGGCTCCTGCGGGCGCTGAAGCTGCAGAGACCCGTGCTGCTGGAGGGCTCCCCCGGCGTGGGAAAAACCAGTCTGGTGACAGCGCTGGCAAAGGCTTCTGGGAACCATCTGGTCAGAATCAACCTGTCGGAGCAAACGGTACAGCTTTTTATGTGAAGGATGCTCAAAAGGTCCCCGATTGTGCTCCTGAATGAACTGATGCTGATGACCTGTGCTCTCTGGCAGGATGTCACCGATTTGTTTGGAACTGATCTCCCTGTGGAGGGAGGAAAGGGAGGAGAGTTTGCATGGCGCGATGGCCCTCTGCTGGCTGCTCTGAAGGCAGGCCACTGGGTTGTCCTGGACGAGGTAAGGACCGCTGTTCAGGTCTTTTCTCTTTTTTTCGGTTTTGCACACCAGTTTTGACGGCTTGGAGCCCGGAGAAGACTAATTGTAATCAGACGATGTTGATAAAACCTGCGATGTTAAACTGACTCGGCTCGTTCCTCACGCTTGACAGCTGAACCTGGCCTCCCAGTCGGTGTTGGAGGGTCTGAACGCCTGCTTTGATCACCGGGCAGAGATCTACATCCCTGAGCTGGGGATGAGCTTCCAGGTCCAGCAGGAGAAGACCAAGATCTTTGGCTGCCAGAACCCCTTCACTCAAGGCGGTGGTCGTAAAGGACTTCCCAAATCCTTCCTCAACAGATTCACTCAGGCAAGAAACAGTCGAGAGGATTGCACAAATGTTTTTGATATATACTTCGCCATTTTCAAAGTTTACGAGTAAGTTTAAGAGTAGACATGCTACGCAGCTTTCGAATGTTGAAATTCAAATGATAACGTCATGTTTTGAGACATTTTAATTTGTGTAGTTTTAGCAAAAAAAAAGTTTTTTTAACATCAGGATTCGTTAGTATTTCTGAATATTGTTTCACATGTACCATGGCTGCTGTCGACCTCCTGGACCTCCTTGAAAAGAGAACTTAAAAAGCAAAAAGACAGAATCGCACCACTGAAAAGGCAATCTGACTTACCCCTGTGTTCTCAGGTGTTCGTGGACCAACTCACGAGCAAAGACATGGAGTTCATAGGAGACGCCATTTTCACCAGCATTGACAAGGAAATCATTGCTAAAATGGTGGAGTTCAATAAGAAGGTAAGCGTTTCTTGTACGACAGCTGAATTAGAGACTTGACTCCGCTGTGCCAGCTGAGATACAGCCTGCTAGTCTGGCATGTTTAAAACACTTCAGAGCTTCTCTTCCCCCCCCCCCCCCCCCCCCCCTGCCTCCAACAGCTTGTCCAGGAGGTGTGTGTGGAGCGGCAGTGGGGTCAGAAAGGAAGTCCGTGGGAGTTCAACCTGCGGGACATGTTCCGCTGGTGTCAGCTGATGCAGGCTGACCAGTCCCCGGGGTTTTTCAACCCAGGCCAGCACGTAGCCTTGGTGTACGCCGACAGGATGAGAGCAGAGGCCGACAAGGCTCAGGTACAATGTTCTTTGATGGTGCTCGAGAGTCCACAGGAAGCTTAATCAGTAGATCACTGGTTTAGGTGGGTTTTCAATAAATCCTATTCAAAGGGCTGACGTCTGTCGTTTGGATGTTCGCTGGACATTTATATAATAATAAATAGTGTAATATTATGTAATTGCTTTTTTTATGCAAACTGTCATTGGTGGATTCGCACAAAAAGAAAAAAGGACAGCCTTTGTGTGGTTTCCATACCATTACGAGCCTGTATTTGAGCATAATGCCTCCAGTGACCACCCTCAGTTTTCTTTGTGTTGTTACTGACCCGTATGGCAAGTCTGTTTTTCCACTGTTCAGTCTGTGAAGCTCCTCTTCTTCCACACAGGTTCTGTCCGTGTTCAGGAAGGTGTTCGGCGAGGACTTTGAGCCTTACAGCGGCTCCAGACAGTTCCACATCACTCCACTCAACCTGCAGGTTTGTCAAAACAACAAAACCTCTTCCTGTTCGTTTTGAAGCGAATGTTTTGAATTGGACAGACAAAAAGTATTTCTTCTCGCGTGGATTGCTCGCTGTAGGTGGGGTTCTCCGTCCTGCAGCGCAGCGGCGGAGCCCCCGTGGCCCTCGACCCCCCGCTGTCCATCACACACCAGGCGCTGCGGCCCCTGGAGTCCCTGATGAAGTGCGTGGAGATGGGCTGGATGACCATACTGGTCGGCCCCACGGCCAGCGCAAAGACCAGCCTGGCGAGACTGCTCTCTCTGCTGACGGGACACCGCCTCAGGGTCATGGCCATGAACAGCGCCATGGACACCACCGAGCTGCTGGGAGGCTTCGAACAGGTAACCAGGACCTCGCGTGTCTAGCTCGCGTAGCCTCTTTCATTGTGTCTTAGCGTCCGACTGCTTCACTCGGCACTCTTTTCCTCTTTCCAGGTCGATATCATGCGGCCGTGGCAACAAGTGCTGGAGAGCGTGGACTACATAGTCGCCATGGTAATAAGGCGTGGCCTGATGTCGCTGGATGTCGGCATCCAGGACACGGAGTTCCTGCTGCAGACGTGGGGTCTGTTCTGCCACTGGCTGAAGGAGGAAGGACTGCAGAGAACCGGGGGGACCATCAACACGGAGGCGCTGAACAAGCTGGAGATCATCATCCTCCTCCTGCAGAAACTCAACACCAAGCTCAAAGTGTTCACTGGTAACGGCCAAGTGGCGTCTGGAAAGTAGTTTGTTTGTCTTGTCAGTATAAGAATGTGTTTCCGGTGCTGTAACTCGCTTGTGTTCGTGTCCTCCAGACATGTCCAAACTGCAGATGGACTTCACGCTGCTGAAGGAGCGGCTGGCTCAGCTGGAGGACGGCTGGACGAACGGAGGCTTCGAGTGGCTGGACGGGATGCTGGTCCAGGCCCTGCAGGCCGGTGACTGGCTGCTCATGGACAATGTCAACTTCTGCAGGTGAGAAATCATGGGATTTAGAAATCATGGCTGGGTTTTAATCCTTGTTTTGAAAGGCATCAAAGATCACACGCATCATAAGAACTCAGGGCCAGAGCGCTATGCAGAGATATATTGAAACTATTCACAAATGAAATGTGAAATATCTTGGAGAAAAGACCACTTTTAGGAATTTCAGCTTGGTTATACAGATATCTACAGAACGAATGCATGTCTGAAAAGTTAAGAAATCATATTTTTGAAAAGAGAAGTGATGAGAGCTGTAGATGAAGGGAGTTCTTAATCGTGACACTTTCGGAGGTCAAAAATATTGATACAAATGTCACTGATCAAGTATTGTTTTCGTAGCGCCTCTGTCCTGGATCGCCTGAACGCTCTGCTGGAGCCTGGTGGGTCACTCACCATCAACGAACGCGGCGTCATAGACGGGAAGACCCCCAAAATCACCCCGCATCCCAACTTCAGGTAGGACGCAGTATTAGAGCCTGTTCACTTGTTGTTGAAGCCTTTTGAAGAAGTGTGTGCTCAGCTGTGTGGCTGTGCAGGTTGTTCCTGACCATGGACCCGGCGCACGGGGAGCTCTCCCGAGCCATGAGGAACAGAGGGGTGGAGGTGTACATCCCGGGGGAACATGAGGGGTCCTGCTGGGACACACTGGACCTGAAGACCCTGCTTCACACTGCCGGGGTGACCGGGGACTGTGTGTGTGATCTGCTGATTGAAATACATAAGAGCATCAAATCTGCCATTTGGGGTAAGCAGCTGAATGACGACAGCAAAATGTGCTAACTAGTCAATCTGCAGAATTTAGAAAAAAACTAATAAAATGACCGGCCTCTATCTTTCAGATTCCCCGGCCTCGTCAGTGGCCTCCCTGCTCCATGCCGCCACCCTGCTGTCCTGCCAGCTGCAGCGAGGTGTCGACTTGCCCAGCGCCCTGCAGCATGCCTGTGGAGAGGCCTACTCGCTCTGCCAACGCACCGCCGCCAGCCAGAAGGTATCGACGCGCCCTTATCGACACTTCCCCGACTGTAATGCTTCCACTGTCTCACCACTATGAGTAGGATTTGTCAGTTCCGGATTGTAAACACAACATTCAAAGTTGGCCCCTCCCCTCCCGGCTCAGCGAGGGTTAGGTCTTTGGCGTACCGTGATCGTGGGGGTGAGGGTGCTGTGATTTATCGGTACAGAGCTGATGTCCTTTTTTGCAAAATAATTAGTCGAAACTGTTCGTCGTGACTTTTTAAATTTGTGAATCAAACATTATCTAAAAGTTTTCTGAATCTGCTTCAGAATATGATTTTACAGAGCAAACGATGCTGTGATGTGTGTAAAGGATAAAACAATCATTTAAATGTAGCACTTTTTGTGTTTCAGCTCTTTGGCAGTTATCTACAATTATAATAATAATAATAATGGTCCAAAATGATGTAAAATTGCATCGTTTTATGTCAGAAACTTGAGGGAGGACCCCCAAACGTATCTTTTATTCACTTTAGAAATTCAGAATGTGTCTCTTTATCCTGCTTCGTAATACGAGCTTCCTGACAGGAACACTGCTCATAAAGCCTGAATGAATAGCTCACACCCTGTCTGTCAAATCACAAATCCAAATGCTTTTCAGCTTTCCTCCATCTCAAAGATATCCAGTGAGCACAATCATGCTCCGCAGGGATGAATAACCATCAGTGTCCTGTTTCCCCTCCAGCAAGCACAACAGGTGATCGAGCAGCACTTGGCCATCCTGGACACCGAGGACTGGGGCAGCGGGCTGCTGTGTGCTGGCGTTTGGCCTGACGGCTTCCCGTCTGCCCTCCTCTCCACGGAGGATTCCTGCTTCTCCGCGGTCCTCAGAGACGGACAGGTCCTCTCTTTTTGCCTGAACACCCTCAGCCTGCAGGGCAAACGGTAAGAATAGTGACAACACAATCGCATGTGTCTGTAACGGAAAAGTGCAACACAGGCCTACCAACGTGTATGTACCCTGGAAGGGCCGACACATTGTAGAAAAAGGTATTAACATAAAGCTGTGCCTGCATTTGATATAGTGAAAGCACCTAAAGTGGCAGTTGAAACCAAATTACTGTTAAAAAAGTGCGAAGGGATGTTGATGAATTATCAGTTCACGTGAAAAAGCTGAATATTCAGTCAAAGCACGAAAAGGAGTTAAAATGCAAACACTGAAAGGAGTTGAAGTGTGTGGGATAACGTTCCTTGTTGAAGTGTAAGTGCATGAAAGCAGGAGATGAGACTTGAGCTTTGCATTGTCAGTTTAACTGTGAACATAAAAAATGTGTTGATGTGTCAGTTTAAGTGTAATTACTCAAAGCACATGCACTTTAAATTGAAAAGATAAAAGCAGTAGTTTTAGTGTCAGTATATGTGTAAGCGTTGAAAGCAGTTAAAGTGAAGGAAAGGAAACAGTTGACTTGCCAGCTGGAAAGTTTGACGCTTCAGGAAGAAAATGACTCTGATGGTGTCGTCCACAGCAATCGTCCGCTGAGTCTGAGTGACCTGCAGAGGGCGCTGCAGAGCAGCGGCGCCCATGAAGGGCTGATGTTCTCCGGCGGAGTGGTGGATCTGGCGGAAGGAGACACTCTGAGGCTGATCCCCACGGCGGTCCGGCTGCTCACTGAGAGAGCCTCTCACGGAGACTGGATCCTCCGCAGCAGCTGGCTCTCACACCTGGGGAAGAGCTACAAATATGCCCCTGGTTTGTGACTCGGCAGACACACACACCACCCCGACACGTTACACTTAGAAGTGCAGCGATTTCATTCTCTTCCAAAATCAGGTAGTCCTGAAACAGTGTGGTTCTTGACTCTTCCAGATCCGGCTCTGGTCCAGGTGGAGGCAGGAAACAGGGCTCTGAAGGCCGTGTTTGGTGGCAAACTTGCTGCCAAGGGCAAGTCCCTGGCAGAGTTGCTCCAGCCTCACAGCATCGGTAAACTCTTTGCTTGTCTTGTTCTTCTGTTCTTCATTGCAAGTGCAGGTATTTAGTGAATTAGCTGTGACTGTTCTGTTGATATGATTTAGTTCACAATATGGAGTTAATGGATTCACCGTGATGGAACATGAAATGCATTTAATGCAATTTAAGATGTAGGAGCAACACACAGACGTTGGAGTTGCTAAGCCTCTTTTTAAAAATGTTTTATTCATGTATCTATTTATCTACTTATCTATTTATTTATTCATTTAAATAGATTTCATTAATTCTCTTTCATCATGGTGATTTCGCATTGGCAAATCAAGTGAAATGTCATGCCAATAAGGCCTATTGAATTGAAACAGAAGACTGGATGAGTGGGTGGGCTCTCTGTCAGCTGCCATTATCTCGTTGTTTTGTGTCTCTTTGTAGTTGCTTTGTGTCTCTTTGTTGCCATTTTTTTCTCTGTGATTGTTTTTTTCCCTTTTCCTAGTCAATGAGAGTCTTTTTGGTCTCTTTTTTGATCTCTTTGCATCTCTTTGTTGTTGTTTTGGTCTCACTATGTTTCTTTGTAGTTATTTTGAGTCTGTTCTTGGTTGGTATGTTTCCCTTTTTAAGTTACATTTCGTAGGTGAAGGCCAGGGGGGGGGGGGGCCTGACACTTAATCCATCCATGTACGAGTCCACATGCTGCTGCCATCTTCATGGAGTATTAACCACTCTGTTACTTTGCCAGATGAATACAGGATTCTGGTGGACATGCGATGGAACAAACAGTACCTGGATATTTTGGCTAACAAGTGCAACTTTGAGGATGAGGAGAGATACATGGAGTTTCTGGAGGCCCTGAACGCAGTTGCAAACAGGTACACTGAGAGGTTTTCCTGTCAACTTTTGGCTGAGGCACATTGCTCACACTCTACTAATGAAAAAAACACATCTTGGAAGATTGCTACAGTAGAAAAGTCAGCATATATACATTTGCAAGTGGAAGGATAACGAATCGAGTGCGACACACAAAAGACGGTGCTAAGAATTAGGAGTGCGATGCTGAGTTTTGTTCTGAAATGTCTCGAAATGTATAAAACGATGTTGACTTTTGTTTGTGTGTGTGTGTGTGTGTGTGTTAGGATCGTTCTGATGATGGACAGAGAGGAGAGGTCTGTCATCTGCACCTGTGCCATCAACCTGTCTGCTCAGAACTGTGCCCTGAGAATAGCCACGGCCTTCAGCAAAGGTACACACGGCCTTCAGCACCCTTTGGTTTGTATGGACTGATAGAAGCAACATTCTTAATACGACTGAGTTACAGTTTCAAAATGTCTAACTACATCGCATGCAGCATAGACTGTAACTCAGTTTGTGCAACATGTGTTGTCCTCCCCACACAGGGACTGTGGATATTGGTCACCTGCCCCACCCAGTGCTGATGCACCTGCGGACCTTCTTCGACCTGTGGGACTCGTTCACCCTGCAGGCCGTGCAGAGCGGACAGCCCTACATCTCCGACCACATCATGTTTGAGGTCAGCACCCACTAGCTTTATTACTGTGTCACTTTACATACACAATTTTCTTCAATTTATACACTCGTCCACTTCCTCTTATTTAGACTTCAGTACATTTAGTGCTGTACAACATAACTGGAGTCCATCTTTGTAGGAAAATGTCCATCTTCACTTGCAGTTCTTCTAGTAACCTCTTTTCCTGGGTTGTGTACAACAACTTCTACTGCTACTACAACTGCTACTTTTACTGCTGCAACTACAACTTCTACTGCTACTTTTACTGCTGCAACTACAACTTCTACTGCTACTACAACTGCTACTTTTACTGCTGCAACTACAACTTCTACTGCTACTACAACTGCTACTATTACTACAAAATGAATTGCAGTCAATGAGCCGCGGCCTGTAAAGCCCTGCTGTGGACGACACGCTCAATTCCTCAGATTCCTGAAACTCCGCCACTTTACGGAACACTGTTTGCTTGTTTAGTCAAAGGCTTTCCATAATATCATTACTGCTACTACTTACACTACTACTAAAACAGCAAAATGAATAGTATCTACACCACTACTTCTTCAGTTCCTACCTGTTCCATACTACCTCCTTTACTTCTACTCCAACAGTATTTAAAAGCATTTCTACAGCTCCCATTGTTTGCTAGGTAATGAATAAATAAATGGAACAGGCGGATCAGAATAATACAAAACTCCACCTCCTGGGCAAAAGCATAAATTAAATCATGAAGGAATTCTTTCAATTCTCACGAAATTTGAACGCCCTCGGCCGACCTCACTCTTGCCTGTCGTGTGTGTGTGTGTGTGTTTAGATCCTGCAGCTGCTGCAGTGGCTCGATCGGTTCTGGGATGTGTGCAGCACGCTGCCGGCTGACTCGCAGGGCATCTCTGTGCTGTCTCTGCACTGGCAGTGGGTGCAGAAACACCTCATCCTCCGCCTGCCCCAGCTGCTGCTGGGAGACACCGACACCACATCCGAGTAAGCACGTCTTCTCGAAACTGCCTTTTATGACTTGAAACCGAAGTCGGTCAATTAGTACTTTGCTTTATTTATTTACATTTGCTCTAACATTACAGAGAGAGTGTGTCTATAAGATTGCAATAAGACTTTCTATCTCACATATGAGGTCTACAGTTACTGTATTTGACTGCCTAACACTTGTGACTGTGCTGTGCTCCAGAGGTCACCAGGAGCTGCAGGCGGTCTCAGCAGCCATCCAGACTGTTCTGTCCACCCCGGTGTCTGTGGCCACAGCCCTGAAGGGCATGCAGAAAACCCTCGGGAAAGCTCTGCCATTCAAGGTCAGGAGACCCTTCTTCAGCTCTACTTTTACTACAGTTACTACTTAACTGATTTGCAGATATTTACTCATCACCAGTAGTTGTTTTCGTGTTTACCGTTTTTCCTGTGCTTTTTAAGTATTTAACAGCCAGCTTAGTGTAATCTCTGCATCTGAATTACTTTTTTACAAACTAAACCATTTCCATCTTCTTCTCCAGTTGGAGTCGGTGGCCGAGTGTGCGTCTCGGCTGCGGCTCTTGAGCAAAGCCCTGGATGTCAGCGACCTAAGGCTGGACGGCACCACGGGTCCGTGGAGGCAGGAGCTGGTCCGACTTCAGGGCGCCGGGCTCGGGCTGGACATCAAAGAGAGTCTCCTGGAGGCCTGGGGCCTCGTTCTGCTGGCAAACAACCAGCTGGATCCACAGAAGTCTGGTGAGCTGTTGCTGTGTTTGAATGGCGATGTTGGTCACTAGGTTGGTTCTCGAGTCCCAGCACAAGATATCCTCAACGGTTGCTGGTATTTCGCCACACACTGGACTTCCAGGAATTGTTAGATTTCTTGTGGACAAGTGAGACACATGGAAAGGGACGGGTGAGCGGAGATGCCACTAAATCCGGCACACTGGCCCTTTAAACCCAATCACAAGTGGTTCCTGCATGAGGCCCATTCCCACTGCTTTTATGTGATAGCTGAATGAAATTTACCTTTCATGCTCCCGTCAGGATAAACCCTCTTACATATTTTTAAATCTGCTGTTTGAGTTCTAAAAATACCTAAATCATCATTGTGTAATCTGTCTCGTCCAGCACGTTCATATTGTGGGGGTGTCATAAACATTGCATGGGTCACTAATGGGGCATTGAACGTTTTGTCCCGTTCCATCTCTAAGAGAAAACTCCAGTGTGGCATTAAAGGGTCCGCCGTGTGAATGTTCTGCAGGAGTGTTGGAGAGGCTGGTGTCGAGCGTGGAGCAGCAGCAGCGTCAGATGACCTCCAGAGGGCTGCTGGAGATGTGCTCCCTGCCTGAGGGCGAGGAGCTGGGGGAAGGAGTCCACCTGGCCAGAGAGGAGCTGCAGCAGCTCAGCCGCAGGGCTCAGCTCTGGCCCCTGATGGAGGAACTGGCTGTGCTCAACCAGCTGCGACTCAGCACTGACCTGCTGCACCTGGCTCTCTCTCCGGGGTAAAACTCCCACGTCTTCCTCTACAAAAGCACAAATATTCATGCGGACTGACGTTGAAACATGCGGCGGGCCTGTGTAGTGAATTCTTCCCGTTGACTTGCAGCGACCAGGAGGCCGAGGACAGCATGCGTCGAGAACTCTCCAGACACCTGCGCTACTGCCTCCAGTCCACACCGATGAACGTCAGTCAGCTGCAGCCGCTGTGGTTCCTGCTCAGCAGTGAAAGGGTCAGTAGTGAAGGTTTCAGTTAACTAACTATGCAATCGTCTTTGTTTCCTCTTAGCTCTCCACTGTGTACTATCGGATCGAATGCTTCAAACGTGAAGAATGTTGCTCACGATTCCCCGTGACTCTTTTTCTTTAGCCGGCTGAGGAGCTGCAGTTTGTGTGGTGTGAGCTGCTATCGGAGGCTCTGGCCGCCCTGTGGACCAGCAGTGTGACCTCCGATCCCAACCTGTGGCTGAAATGGGACCCGCTGAGTGCCAAGACCCAGCCGTCTCCGAAGCTGCACCACGGAGCCGACAACGTGGTACCGACCTTTTAACGGCTCTTGTTTGATGTCACTGTTTTCATCGAAGGGAATACCTGCCGGTTTAATACGTGCCCATGTTGTTTTTAGGGACCGGCCTTGCTGAGTAAAGCAGTGTGGTCGTGTTGCATGCTGGGAGTGCTCTGCAGCAGTGAGACCGGAGGTCGATGGGAACCGTCAGGGGTGGCCCTCCTCTCCCTCTCCCATGTCACCCTGGGGGAGTGGAAGGAGAGGATCCAGCAGCTGCAGGATGTGTCTGCTGTGTTGTGGGATAATATGGCCCTCCCTGCGCTGGCTGAGTTCAGGTAAATTAAAACTTGAAAAAATAAAATCCTCACAAGCATAATTTTTTTTGGGGTTTACTAATCACCGCCATACCTCCCCAGGGGCACAGACTTTAGGCTCCAGGGCGCGGTCCTGCGTCGCCAGCTTCAGAGCATGGCTGACCTGCTGCCTCCCAGTCTGCAGGAGGGCTACATGGAGAGCTGTGAGAGCCTGGTGGAGGACCCTGACCCTCTTATAGCTTCCCAGGAGATCCAGACCGTCTTCAGAGACTTCATGCCGCCCAATCTGCTCCCTAACGGCCTGGTTGAGGCCTGCGTCACCTGCCTGCAGCAGTACGTCCAAAGCAAAGTCCAGGGCTCCAACCCACTGGCCCGATCCGGAGTGTTCTGGGTCAACATGGGCCTGCTGCAGATCAAAGTGTGGACGCCACAGACTATCTTTGACCCAGCTGTGAAGAGGGCCTACAAACTCAACTACTTACAGCAGGAGGTAAGTTTTCTCCTCATTTTGTCATATACAAGTGCATCTTCTGAGATACTCAATTCTGGGTTTTCATTAGCTGTAAGCCATAATCATCAAAATTAAAAGAAATAAACGCTTGAAATATATCACCCTGTGTGTAATGAATCTATATAATATATGAGTTTCACTTTTTGAATTGAATTACTGAAATAAATTAACTTTTCGATGATATTCATTGAGATGCACCTGTATTCTGAAACGCATTCTTTTTTTAACGTGTACCCATCAGGGAGTACTTGCCGTTTGATTTGAGCATATTTGTCTTAGCTGATCTGTCTTGGAATTAGAAGTTAAACGGTGACTGTCGAATGTCAAAAACAAAGTCCAATTCTGTCTTTAGAGACTGAACTCCAGCATTAAATATTTCTTTGGGATTTTGTTTTTGAGGACGGTGGTCACTAGAAGGTGGTTAAAGCCCAGAGATACTCTGGGCTGATGATGGACCGGGCATGTCCCTCTGTCTGTATTACAGCTGGCTCTGCTGCAGGAGGAGTGGAGAGGACGCAGCCTGTCGTCTCAGCTGGTGACCGGGGCAGAGCTGGAGGAGAGCAGCACCACTGACGGCTTCCAGCATCCTCGAATCAGGTCAGAACCAGCACCAACTTCTCACCGTGTCATATTATAACGGAGGACTTTTTGCAGAATACGACTAAAACATTACCATAATCCAAGTCTCGGTGTGGCCAGGGAAGGTCAGACTTGCTCATTCATGCACATTCACGACTGGGGATGAAAATTATTAATTTATTCCAAATTAAACTATTCCTGAGAACCATTTATCTTCCACATGCCAAATTAATCGTATTGATGTCTGAAAACTACACAATGACATCTGACTGTACACTGTGGAGTCTTGAAACCTACAAAAGGCAGGGAAGGTTTATTAGATAAGTCAAAACTCTTACAAAGTGCAGCGCCAACGAAAAATTGTGCGTGCGTGCGTGCGTGCGTGCGTGCGTGCGTGCGTGCGTGCGTGCGTGCGTGCGTGCGTGCGTGCGTGCGTGCGTGCGTGTCAAAACAAACGAGAGGACCGTGTGGCTAGCTAGCTTAGCTGAAAACACTGGTAGCTAAACACTCTGAACACCAGCATTTTTAGCTAGCTACCTAGCAGCAGCTAGCTCTCATTAGCTAGCTTTCGTCATAGCTAACTCTGTAAGCATTATTAGCTTGCTGACAAAATCAATTGGCTATTGTAGAGTTTATTTGCTTCAGTAAAGTATTGATAATTAATATTACTTGCACAGTTTTCTGACGAGAGTTAGCTGAGATCTCTTCTTAGCGTTACTCTGATGTGAAACATGCGCAACAAAATCCACAGTTCAGAGTAAAAGGACGGTGTTGCCTTACAGCCGGTATGGAGAGGAGGAATGATTACAGTGACCCACATTTGGCATGGAAGTGATGTACTAAGAGACTTGTGAAAAATCCTTCAACCACATGTTTTCCGACTTGTTGTTGCAGGTACCTGTGGATCCGTATGCAGCAGGTGAAGGATCAGATAGCTGAGCTCTCCAGGAAGCAGGCCTGCCGCCCTCATGATCCCCAGTACGGCCGCCTCTTCCAGGAGCTGCAACACTACCTGTGCAGCATCGGCCAGGCGTCTGTTGTGGAAGACCTGTTGTCCCACCTGCTGAAGGCCCTGCAGGGCTCCTCCTCCTCCAAGTCTAGGTCAGCCGTCCAGAGCCTGCTGAAGGAGGAGGCTGTGTGGCAGAACTCCCAGCAGCGCTTCTGCCGGAGGCTGCTGGAGGACTACCCCCTGTACCCCGATGTGGTTGGGCCGGTGCGGACCGGCATCCTCCAGCTCCGGCACGGGATGCGGCTCGTGGCCTCCCAGTTGGCCACCTCGCTCACGCCTGTTCCCGGTCTGCCCAAGCTGGTGTCCTGCCTGCTGGCCTTCCCCTCCCTGACCCCCAGCCTGCCGTCCTACCTGGCCCGAGCAGACTTCCTCTGCTCCAGACCTTGCATGGACATTCTGCGCTGCCTGGCGAAGCTCCTGCCCCAGCAGCAGGACCCCGAGCACGTGGTCCCCCAGTCCTCCACACTGCTCCTGAACTCTCTGCTGTACGTGCAGTGTCACACCCTGTCCGCCGGAGAGTTCAGCCCCGAGTCACGCAGCCTCTTCCGACACATCTGTCAGGTCAGAGCTTCAGTTCACACCCGATAGAGACTGATCCCTGGGGTTTATGTTTGAGGGATTACAATTTTTGTCAGACTTTCCAAATTAAATGCTTGCTGTTGCTGACTCCTCAGGCTCTGGTGAACGAGTGGGACGAGCAGGAGAGACGAAAGAGAGAGCGAGAGCAGATGGAGGCCAGTCTGTACCGCAACCGCAGTCGACAACACGGCTCAGGACTGACTGAGGACGAGCAGGAGGAGAGGGACTTCAGACGCCAGTTCCCTCAGTTCAACCAGGTATTCGCATAGACTCTCTGCTCAGATCCTGCTGAAGCGTCAACAGACGGAGTTGCAGTGCGAAAATCAATCTTAACATTTAACCGAAATGTTTAATGCTCAGAAACAACTTGATTGATTTTGAGGATGAATGAAAAATGTCTGTCAGGTTTTATCATTAGATGGTGAGAGTTATTGTGACCTCTTGTATCCCTGACCTGTGTTTTATTCAAAAACACAAAATTATTTTTAGGAAAGGGAAATGTAGGAGTAGGCGCGGCGCTGTCTGTAGTGCTGAAACAGTGAGGAGGAAATAGACAGACACGGTCTCAGCCTGCTTGCTTTTTTTATCATTTAAATAGAACTTTTGGCCCGAATTCTATTTCCCCAATTGTAGAAATCCGCAGCATACTGTTTTTGTTCTTTTACAATTTAGGCTGATATTTATAGACTAGTAGACTATATAGACTATAGTCAGAACTGCGTATGTGAAAACACTGCTATTATAGCAATTATGATCAAAGGTCATGAGATTTGGCACGGAGCAAGATGTCTTGCATTAGACCAAAGTGTGACATCACGACAATGTGCAGTCATTGAGGGGTCTCTGTTCATACTTCATTAGGACTTCGCAGACATCGTGAATGAGCCAAGTCTAGAGGGCCCAGCGGACTTGGGTCTTAAGGAGGAGGAGGACAAATTCCAGGAGGAGTCCAACGAGGGCAGCTTCCTGTCTCCGGTTGCCATGAACACAGTGGTCCAGGTTCATCAGCGCCTCTGCCTGGGATACGCCCAATCGCTGTGGTACCAGAGCACAATACCAGCCAATCACAGCAGAGAACATGTCAAAGCCCTGGTCTCCTCCTATCAGATTGCTTCCCCTGTGATGTCGCGCTTCTATCATCTCATTGGTCAGTGTTTGCTGTCTTGTCATTATTCAGCAGGAACAAGTTTCCATCATTTTCCAGCGGCAAAGCAGAAATGTACTCTTGTGAGCGGAGTATAACTGGATCATGACCCGTGCGTTTCCCCCTCAGATGCTGAACTGGATCAGCAGCTCACAGGAAGTGAACTGCTGGTCTCCACCCTCCTCCAGAACACCGTGCAGGGCTCGGGGGGCCCCGATGGTCTGTCTGTCGCCTCAGAAGGACCTTATGACTTCTACCAGCAGCCCAACATGAGCGAGGCCCGCCTCTGTCTTCCTGTCCTGGAGCAGCTGAGTGTGGGCGTGAAGCAGAGACTAGACGACTGGCCAGAGCACCCAGCTCTCGTACAGGTCAGTAGCCCTTTTTTATTTTTACATCAAGGCTCGCGGTACGTTAGCACGAAGGGATTCAATGTCTTAACACAAGCAATGATGGACATGCTTTGGTTGTTCCCAGGATCAAACCTGTGACATTCTCCTCCTGTCAAACTTAAAGGCAGAATCAAATACCACACCAAGTTTTTAGAATGGGTTAGGAGACTTGGGCCCGATGGTGTGTATTTAAACAGGAGAGGTAGTAATAAAACCGACCTTTTCTTTTTTTATTTTAGATATCCACATAAAGCAGGACAGATGGTTCTTGGATATTGATTAAAAACAACTGTGGTATCTTGCATCTTTGTTGTGTTTAGAGATTACTGATGACAAGCTCAAATCAGTAGCCATAACCCACAATGTCCATCTAGAATCACAAAACTACATGATCTACATGAAAACTACAGATTAGAAAATCAGTGCACAACATTCCATGTGACCGGTCTGGTCCTGTGGCCTGTAGTCAACATAGGTGATGTCCTGCTGTAGAAGTGGACTATCTGTCTTGCTATAATGTGCTATCTGTCTCTGTGTGTTGTTTTCCAGCTGACTGCGGTCGTGGAGAGGATCATGGCTTTCAGTCTGGCCAGCCCGCTGGCCAAGTTCCTCAATGGGCTGGAGATCCTGCTCAATAAAGCACAGGTGAGCTCCGGTAGCAGGATTCCTCGTGTGCCGCTCCCTCCCTAGTGTTGACACGTTTAATTAACAAGAAAATAAATCGGTGACTATTTTTTGCTTGGCCATTCTCTGCTGTTCCTGTCAGGACTGGGAGAATAACGCCAGCCGCTCAGTCTCTCTGCGGAAGGAGCTGGAACCCGTCACCCAGCTCATTATCCAGTGGCGCAAACTGGAGCTCAAGTAAGACACAAAGGGCTTGAATGCAGCCAGCATCCTCTGTTACGTTTGCCTTTAGATACTAGATGAGAGAGCGTAAAACTGGAGCTGGAGTCCTCGATACAAGTATGTGAATGTGCCCTCTCCTTGTCTCTTTTGTGTGGTAGTTGCTGGTCGAGCAGTCTGGACAACGTAATGAAGCGGAACACTGAGAAATCAACCAAACACTGGTTCTCCATCTACCAGCTAGTAGAGAGATATCTGGAAGAACATAGGACGGATGCTAATACAGGTACGTGCACAATGGCTCTGGGTGGGTGTTGATGCTTGTTATTTATTTGAAGCACAAAAGAAGCTCTGTGCTTTTTACCTGCTGGACAATCTCTGTACCTCTGAAAGTGGAAACTAATAGAATATAAATAGCTCACTGCTATAACAAACAGCATGTTTCTACAGACGCAAAATGAGCAAAAACGGACAAATATAAACTCCCATGCACAGTCAAATGAGTGTATAAACCCAAAAAATGATGACACCATTGAAATGTTTTGTCTCCCCGCTACTGTCCTCTCCAGGTGAGGAGGTGGAGCGCCTCTCCCTGTCCTCGGTGTCCTCCACCCTCCAGGCCTTCATGGAGGGCTCCAGCCTGGGGGAGTTCCACACCCGCCTAGGCATGCTGATGGGCTTCCACTGCCACCTGCTGCTGATCCCCAACCAGCCGGGACTAGGTCAGCCTCCCCCACTCCATACAAGTCCATCTTGATTCAATGCTCACATACTGTGAAAGAGTTCTCCTTCACTGTTCTCCATACTGGCCGTGAAGTAATAATAGGCAGCCTTCTACCTGTGTTTCGCCGACATGACAAGCAACCAGCGAAAGGATGCAATGGTTGAGGGTCAGTGGTGAAGCGCCTCAAGATGCAAACATCTTATACAAACAGGCCTCCGCAGTGTCGGACATTTGCTGGTATAAAAGAGCCGCAATTTGTCAAACCACACCTCGCTGATTGGAGTCCGGCTAAACTCAACAGCGCGATGGAAATGACCAGCTTTAGTCATTTCACAAATTCATTTGACCTATGTACAGCCAAATGAACCCGATTAGTTAAAGGCCAAAACACGGTCTAGTATCTGTTGCTTTTTGGCTGTGAGAGAGGCTGCACTATGGGGATGACCTGGTAACTCTTTCCTTGCCATACAGAGTCATTGTCCAGCCTGTTGTGGAACCTGCACAAATACTACAGCCAGTTCTCCGACTGCATCCAGACCAAGATCGGGAAGCTCCGACAGCCCATCGAGAAGGAGCTCAAGGTTCGTATCGGCGTCCTTTGACCTCGCATACCCGCACTCTGAAACCTTGTGTCCATGCATGTTAGAGCAGCACCGTTTCATCCGTGATATCAATTGTTGTCTTCAGGACTTCGTCAAGATCTCCAAGTGGAACGACGTCAGTTTCTGGTCCATCAAACAGTCGGTGGATAGGACGCATCGGTAAATTATTCTCACCACGATTGGTTTGTGCGATGCTGCTTGTTTGTTTGTTCGGACTTGCTTTGGCAGGACAGATGGCCGCCCTGCCCACCGACGTTGTTCTGCCTGCACTCTTTTTCTCTCAGGACTCTCTTCAAGTTTGTCAGGAAGTTGCAGGAGGCTCTGAATGGTGCGAGTGTTCCCTCTCTGGTGGAACAGGGAAGCAGCGCCAGCTTGGACAGCGTGGACGCCGACCCGGAGGAGACGCCCATCCATCGGGTTCATAAGGCGCTGAAGAGCAGCCTGCCTGGGAAGGGCCGAGATCTGCAGGTACAAGTGGTTTCGTTGTTATCCATTTGATCACGCTGTTGTCTTGTTGTTCATGGTGATGGATAATGAGTGAATAACCTCAGCTGAACTGGTCATTTCAGCTGGAGGGCCCAGAAGAAGGAGTCGATGCTTCATCTCTACAGGGGCGTCTGCCCGTTCTCTCCAGGAAGATGAAGAAACTGTGCGTCCAGCTGCTGAAGAAAAACCCAGTGCCCGAGCTGGCCGAAGACCTGGACTGCTTCACTGGTAAGAACCACACTTTGTAAACAATAAATATCAAAGTCTAACGGACTTTATCATCTATTTGACTCTAAATGGGACCATAGTTTACTAAATGAACATCATGCTGTATTGAAGAAGACTTGACACTAGAGATTGAGACTCTAAACTCATGTTTACAATGTTTATTAAGGTAATATATCAAGTGAGAAGTATTTCTTATAGACTTCTATACAATCACTACTATACTTCCTTTTGCAACCTGGTTGGCACAGACACAGCCACACACCTCTAGTGGGTCATAACTGATGATTGAGAGGGAATCTTTGTAGGATGATCCAAGGAAGATATTTGTTTGTTGTTTATTTGTGTTTTTTCAGGCATTTTTCATTACATCACAAAGTTGCTCAATTTGCTGCAAAGCCCTCGGTGTTAACGCAGTGCTCTTTTCTCCCCTTCTTTCCAGGCGAGGTCATCAGCAACCTGCGGGACCTGCAGAACCTCACCGTTGACGCGTCGGCAGAGAAAGATAAGCAGAAATCTGAGGTGAAGCACATCCTGCAGCAGAAGCAGAGAGCTCTGTCAGATCTGTTCAAGATGCTCACAGAAATAGGTGAGTTTTTCCCCCCACTGATTCAAACGTGTTGCATAGTAATTTAAGACTCGGAAAGTAAAAACATCTATTTGTATCATGGTCCCATTTAGGTCTGTCGTACCGTAAAGGCCTGACGTGGAACAGGACAGTCGACCCAGAGCAAACCCTCTGTATGCAGCCGCTGGAGATGAGCACCGCTCTTTCTGCGGTCAGGAACCAGGAGCCGGCCGAGAGCATGTAAATACAACTTGCTCATAGATGCACTAACAGCTGGTTATTTTGGTTTAAGCTAAAGTTAGCAAACTGAAGCTGATATTACTGACTTAGCTTGATGACTTTATATCCTTGCCTTTGTATAGTATGGCCATTATGGTTGTTGATGTAAGCTAAAGTGAAAAACCTTTATTGAATTTATTTAATCCTTAATGTTACTGAGAAACCAGGCTAGGTTAGTAGTGCACAACTCTAGATTGTGTATTCTGTGCTCTCTGAAAGACATTTTCTCTGCATCCTCGGTGTTGCAGGTTGTTTACAGAGTTGCTGACGGCGTGGGACGGATGTCAGAAGTACTTCTACCGTTCATGGGCCAGGAGAAACGTCCTGCAGACATCTCTTCAGCAGGCTGCCAAGGTCAGATACTGATTGTCTGGTGGTCCACAACATAACAACTTCAGTTGCATTCATCACTCTTACAGCTCTCTGTCTGAAAGTTATGACGTTGAAGTGAGAAGGAAAACAAAATCTGCTTTTCTAAGTCTGATCTTAACTGTTTCTCTCCTGTGTTCATGACTTCAGAACAGGAGAATTGTTTCTTTTTTGAGAGGGTCATTTTTGTAAGTGTTTGTTGTCGTAATACTCATTTCAGCCACAAGAGGCATGGTACACACCCTTCGGTTCCTCTTCAGGTAAACCCTGTTAGCGCTCTCAACACTTTTGCCATAGTCTGCACTGTGCGCGCTGTTAACACTGCGAGCCGCCTGCTCATCCGTCGCCATGTTGAGAGTCGTTGAGTGGCAATCGAAATTTTCCCAATCTCATACAAAGCACCTTCAGTCATAAACACAGGAGAGAAAGCTGTTTAGATCAGACTTGGAAAATGAATCAACAGATTTCTTTTTTCTCACTCGTCTCTCGGGGTTTCCGTAGATAATCTTCTGCTGCAGTTCCTCAGTCTATGTTTGTGCATCCGCGTATATGTCGTCTCTGTAGTTTGAATTATGTGTGTTTGTGTTACTGTTTGGTTGTAGGAGCTGGGTCTGGGGAACATAGAGCGCTGCAGAGGATTCTCCTCTCACCTGTTCAGGCTGCTCCTCAAACAGAGGCAACGACTGGCCAAGCTCACTGAGCAGTGGGTCCATCTCAGGTCAGTCTGTCGCCACACGAATATGTTTACAAGACACCGTATGGAGCAAGGGTGTAGGTTTGGTTTCACAAGTGGTTGTATTATGATTTCTACCACAAGGAGCTATGTCCGTTACGGTCTTATCCTTGATGTTAAACAGGCAAATGAAAACATCTGGATTTTGGAAGTTGGAGGTTGATGTTTAATTAATAATAAACCTGGGGGGACATGTGCCCTCATCCCTGGAGGAAATTGCACCTTTAGTATACAATAATAATATAAATGTTTCAGATGTATTTTTACATTTGTACCTATCGTCGTACCGCTCTCAGGAGGCTAACAGACAGCGTCAAGGGCATCAAGGCCAACCTCCAGAGCCCCAGTGAGGACGCAGGCTGCGTCCTCCCGCCCCAGGCCTCTCTCCAGGCTTGGGTCAGCAGAGGCCAGGTGCTGGCTGCCCAGTGCTCCACCCTCCTGCAGCAGCTGGCCTGGCTGCTGCAGTGCTGCCCGGAGGACCTCCAGCAGAAGGAGGAGACCAGCAGCTGCAGGCAGCACACCCTGAGGTGTCCGTCCCCGCTGGCGGCGCAGCGCCAACCCCCCGGCTGCCTGATGCGGAGGGGAGACGCCGCCTGGTGCCAGCTAAACCAACGCACGGATGCAATGTTGAAGCAGACTCAGAGCCTGAAGGCGGAGCTGGACAATGTGGCGCAGGAGAGCTCCGAGAGAGCGCTCCACACATGGTAAACCACCAAGGGTTTATCTGAAATCTGGCGCAGCGATAAGAAAGAAAGCGGCCCCAGTGACACTGTCTGTTTCCACAGGAACCATTTTGTCACATGCTGTTCGGCCTTCGACCAGCTGGCAGCTGCAGCGGCTCAGATGCCCGGCATGGAGCAGCTCTTCACCCCGGCCGTGTGCGTCGGCGGCGCAGACAGCCAGCCGGGCATCACCCAGAGCCTGCTGTATGTCAGAGGACAGGTGGAGGCGAGCATCATGGAGTTCACCACCTGGAAGACCCAGCTGCTCTCCCTGGGACACCAGCACTCAGGTGAATGCAACGAGCCATATGCCATCATTCCTTTGGTTATCAATAACCCGACATCTTGCTCACAGACATGACTAATTGCACTGTCCAGTAAGAAGAAACTCCATTTAGCGCCATGACTCCACAGTTCCTCTGCTTATCTACCTCTCCTAACAGATCAGCAGCCTGCCTTCTGTTCCGAGTTCTCTGCTGAGCTGGAGGCGAACATCAACACGGTGCTGTGTGCCGTCCAGACGCTTGTGAAGAGGAGGGAGAACGAGCAGCAGAGACAGAGAGCGCAGCGTGGGGAGAGAGGTGAGACAGAAGCATTTCTGTGCAATGGTGAGATCACGTACCAATCCTTGGACTGATGCCTACGACATCTCTATATTATGAATAATATTATCACTCAATTATGATATGATTTATATTTGGCTTATATACATTTATATACAAGTTTATATGGTTGGTTCAATGTAAAGCTTAATTTAATGTGGAGTGACTGGTAGCCCACCATTGTTGACGACTCATTGTAAATGGAAAAGGTGAAAAAAGACAAAGTGTTCTTAATATGTATATTAGATTGTCATGTTTTAGATGTTTCAGGGGGTGCTGAGGAGGAGGAGAAGGAGGAGGAGGAGGAAGAAGAGCCCGTGGAGGACCTGCTGAAGCCCGGCCACCTGACTCGACTCCTGGAGGAGGAGCTGGCAGCCGAGGTGGAGGCTCTGTGTGTGGGAGATGTTAGCGGCGGGCTGGAGAGGCTGCTGAGCCACCTGAGGACACACAGAGACTCCTGTCAGCCACCACAGCTCCAGGTACCAAGAACAGCTGCTCGCGAGACATCTAGAATACTTTACTGTCCAGCCGCATTTAAAGTGGACTTGCCTTTGATGAGCCAGTGACTATGGTTTGAATCAGTAATCCACACGGCTATGGTGCCTTTAAAGGGATTCAGCTAATTAAAGCTCATATGATGGTGAGCCAGGTAAAGTGATCCAGTTAGTTCTAACTTGTGTCTCCAGACACACCTACAGAATTGATTTGGTAATCCTCGATGAAGTCTTGAATAACAGTGCGCCCTTATTTTGAAATTTTGTGCCATCAACGTCTCTCCATGCGTGTGTCTAGGAGGTGAACCGAGCGTGCAGGATGCTGGTGCATCTGGAGCCTCTGCTGGGCATCTACACTGACGTGGTGCGTTACTACGTGGCCGTGTCACTGGGAGCCCACAGGAGCACAGGCAAACTGCTGTCTGTGCTGGCCAGCATCTTCACTGAGCTCGCCCAGAAGGTACGGACCCGACAAACGTTACTCATTCTCATCCCGGAAAAAAGAAATGGGAAGTATTTCAGATGGGAAGTATTTCAGAACTGGTGGGACAGGGTTCCTGGGTCTTTTGAACATGTAATCTAGTGGGAGAGAAGTGCAATCTATCAACTGCTGTGGATATTTTCAATACAGGTTTCCCACCCTTGATGTTTAACTTCAGTACCCAGCTCTTCCTGCCAGTCTTCCCCCAAAGGGATGTGGTGATGGGCTTTTGAAATGTTGTAAGATTTTGGAAAAGAAATGACACACGGCACCTTTTAGTGTCTGGTTTAAAAGCAGCATGGGGACGTTTCTGCTGTTGCAGTGAGACAGCAGTCACAATTGTAGAAAATGGAATTTACACAATTTGGAAGCTAAAGCATCTGCTGCAGTAGCTGGAAGGTGGTGTCTATTAAAGGCAGAAATCTCTTAGAAAGATGATACCCCTGCTCCAGACCTGGTCTAAATGCACCATCTTAGCTTATAGAGGTGTCTCGATATATGTTATGGGTTTTAGATGATGAGGTCTTTGGTGTAAACACGTTGTAATAAAAAATGAATGCTATTTTTTTTTCGTAAGGACGTAAGAAAGACTATCCTGTCAAAACTCAATTCAAAAACAATTTAAATGCATCTCCAATTCCTTTTTCCCCCTCGATTGCCTCTCAGGGCTTCCGTACCGGCATTGTTATATATGGGTGACGAAGTTCAGCTGAAAGCAGTGACTAATTGTTTGTTGTGGCCCCCCCTCCTCTCCACAGGGATTCTGCCTGCCTCAGGACCTGATGGCCGGTGGCGACGGAGAAGGTGCCACACAGTTCCACGACTATGAGGGCGGAGGAATAGGAGAGGGCGAGGGCAACAAAGACGTCAGTGACAAGATTGAGAATGAAGATCAGGTAATTTTACTTCTCAAAACGGATTCACTCAAGGTCTGCTTACTGGCTTTTTTTTTTATGCGCTTCAGTAGCTGAGTTTGTAATGAACAAAGCTGCTGAAGGCTGTGAGATGTGGTTTAATTAAAGCACTGGGAAAAGCGAGTAATTAGCTGAGAAAATGCTGAATGTATGAGAAGCCTATCAAATGTCGGGTGGATCATTTGACCAACATTTCTCATAAAGCTGTCCACGCGTTCTTCTTCTTCTTCCAGGTGGAGGACACTTTACAGGAGGGTCAGGAAAAGGAAGAAGAGGAGGATAAAGGGAAGATCAAGGCGGAGGACAACGCCATCGAGATGTCAGAGGACTTTGAAGGCAAAATGCAAGATGGGGATGAGAATGAAGCAGGTAACTTATCCACTGACCTTATGGGGCCCACTCGTTTTTGGGGTTTGTTCCACAAACAAGACTGAAAACTTAAAATGATTTGTAAATGAACGTGGAAACGTCTCCCAGAATCGCCGCTGAGAGTATTTTACTTTTTTTGAATGGTGCGCAGGGGAAGATGATGACTCGGCGAAAGAGGAGGAGGAGGAGGAGCTGGATAAAAAGATGGGTGACTTGGGTGAAGGACAGACGGACACTCTGGATGAGAGAATGTGGGGGGATGATGATGATGACGACGATGGGGAGGAAGGAAGTGACAAGGAGGAAGAGTCCGGCCAGGGCATGGACGAGGTACACAACGCACTATTTGAAACATTTTAATTTATAGAGCAGCAGTTTAAAAGGTGCCCGTCAAATATTTCTAGTTGCTGATTTTAAGTGAATGTTTATTTAAGCCAGATATTTTGTCAATGTGCCCTCATTTCCCTGTCAACACCGGATCGTTAGGGTGAATCAGAGCTGGTTGCTAATGACGACAACTTGGACGCCGCAGACCCCAGCAAAGACAAGAAACACCAGGACAAAGACGAACAGATGGACGTGGAGGAGAAGGAGAAAATCAATGAACAAGGCGATGAGGTATTGTTTTTATTAAGAAGTGAACAAATTCACAGATGCCCCCTTTGCACCCAATCGCTGAACTTCATCCAGATTTACTAACTGATATTTCCCACACACATCTCTTTATTTCCCAGCGGGAGTTTGATGAGGACGAAGTGGACCCCTACCACGGTCAGCAGGACAAGAGGCCGGAGCCCGAGGCCATGGATCTGCCCGATGATCTCAACCTGGACCAGGAGGATGAGGCTGGAGAAGAGGGAGAGGGGGAGGGAGAGGGTGAGCGCCGCACACGAGGCCGGGTGAAACAGCAACACCGCTCTGCAATGTATAACGTGCATATGACCACAGTTCTGTCTTTTACAGTTTTATATTGTGATATTAGTACTTTTTCCATGGTCGCGTTTGTTTGTGGTAGTTACATGAACTCGGGTATCACAGTTAATACGTGGAGTCCCTTTAACACGAGGCCATGACACAGCGTTTGTTTTTGGGCATTTGAATCCGATCAGTGAATGTTACGGTCTGGCTTTTTCCCCCCCTCTTCAGAGGAGAATCCATTCGACATTGACGAGAAAGCCATGGCCCAGGACGAGAAGGAGGACGGACAGAAAGACGGAGGCGAGGAGGCGGAGGAGGGAGGAGAGAAGATGGAGGAGGACCAGGCGGACCAGCCAGGAGAGGAGAACGACCAGGAGCCCAAGACTGAAGAGGGAGAGAAGGACAAGGAGGAGGAGGAGGGAGGGGGAGAGAAAGCAGAGGGAGACGAGGAGTGTGCTGAGAAAGACGAAGAGGAGGAGAAAGGTCAGGAGGCAGGACGAGATGAAAATCTGACTATTCCAAATGACAAAGGACCCAAACCAAAGGTGTGTGTCAAAGAACTGCTGTACCCTTTTGATGAACACAGAAGCTGTCCGCACACATGGTTTCGTTCTGTGTGTCACTTGTTGGGACTGTCTAATGCTTACAGGAGGAGGAGGAGGAGGAAGGAGCAGGCGAGGATGAGGAGCAGCCCGAGGCAGCCGAGAGGAAGGAGCACAACACAGACGGTCAGACCGGAGAGCAGAGCGTTCAGAGCGACACAGCTGTGGAGCTGGCAGGAGAGGCGTCGGAGAGAGACCAAGCCAAAGAGGTACGCGCCACCTCGGGGCGGGGCCTCAGGCCTGCAGGGGTTTCACCTCACACAGGTGGGGGGGGGGGGGCATGTTTGAGCCCTCTGGTCTTGATATGAAGAAAATTTTGTGACAGTTAAGTTAAAATGTATGGCTATGGAAGAATTTCTCTCTAAAATATTTTGGCTACGACCAACGAAAGGAGACATGACTGCAGGCCTCCTCAGTCATGATTACAATTGTCAGGTGAATGCGCTGTATTAAGTATCTCACCTTTACCTTATGAACAGTAACCTTATACTCTCTTTGACTTTTTTAAGATGTGACCCATTGTCTACTCTTTAAAAATGTCCCCGCGTGGCGTTCTGTACGCTGCTGGCTCGTTGTCTGATCCTGCTGGATTACAACAAAGATTCTATCTTATATTATGTGACGTTAGGAAAAACAATAAGCACTCACTGTGAAGTCCATCTGGCATTTCCGTTTTTTTCTGGTTTCTTAGGAGCATGGGAGCGGATCCGCCGATGCCAGCCAATCGGAGGGCCACCAGTCGAAGCTGACGGCGAGGATGGCGTCTCAGACGCAGGCGCAGAGCAAGACTCAGGTACGAGAGAGGAACCTCCACTTCTACTGCCCTTTGTTCTTCAGTCCGTCCGTTTACGGTTAATTGACTGTGCCGTTCCAGAGCTTCAAGAGAAAACCTGGCCAAGCAGACAACGAGCGGTCGACGGGCGACTACAATGAGCGCGTTAACAAGCGGCTGCGTACAGTGGAGAGAAGCACGGATCGCCCCGAGGACGGCAAGCAGAGCGACGCCCAGCAGGAGTCAGACCTGTACGAACACATCAAACAGGGAGAGACGGCCTACGACGCCCAGACATACGGTCGGTGGTCAACATTTCACATTTCTAGTTGACGTCGGATCACGTTTTTAAGTGGATGAATGGACGTCATTGTTTGCCGCTCCTTCCTTGCCGTTTCCAGACGTTGCCAGCGCCGACCAGCAGAAAGCAGCGGGACCTCACCAGGACCAGGACGATCAGAATGATGAGGATGTCGCCATGGAGACGGAGAAGCAGGAAGAGGACCTCCAGGCCGCTGAGGTCCAGGAGCTGAAGCCTGAGCAGCTGGACTCCACCAAGGCCTCTCAGAAAGGTGACACATTTGGACTTTGATTCTTTAGTGTTTGAGGAACTTGTTTTTGGTATGTTTATTGGTGAAACGTGGTCATCGCCTGACATCATCCACTACCTCCTCTTCTTCTTCCTGTGCAGGTATAGACAGTGGGGAGATGGAGGTCCAGAGGCAGGGAGAGGAAGAGGAAGAGGAGAGGTGGAAGGACCGACAAAATACCAGAGAAGAAGAGCGAGCAGCCAGACGTGGCGAATCCACAATCCACACAGTTCCCGAGCTGCTGCTGGACACCACGCAGGTAGAGAACTACTCTCTCTCTCTCTCTCTCTTCTTTTCTCTTTACTTCTCTGTTTCACACAAACATTTGACCGTGGGCATCAGGACTGTGGTGTAACAGTAAACTAATCAAATAATGCTGACATTGCATTGAGTTGTGTTTGTGTTTGCAGAAAGCAGAGAGCGACCCGGAGGAGGTCAGGAGGCAGATGGAGCTGCAGCTGGAGGCCTGGCACAAACAGGCTCGGGGAACTCAGGAGGAGGTGAGGCCGAACAAATGACTCTTGTTATGAAACAGGGGAATCTCACCGCTTTTATAAGCTGTGTTTCCGTTCACATATATTTTGAAGCATCACATTAGAAAGACTGAATGGAAACAGCAATTTGATGAAACTTCCTCAGATGTGAAAACATAATTATTACGCTCGCTTGAGGTGGTTTTTGCCTTGGTTGAAAAAGAGTTCATGTGCTAAATGGATTTTGGAAACGCCTTTGCCGAATAAATTCCGACGTAGCAAACCGTGAACTCGCAGTGATCGATCAGCTGCTTCTGCTGTCGGCGTCCTCTCGGATTGCTCTATACCGTGCGAATGCACGAAGCATGGCCGCTGTAAACTGACATGAAAGAACAATTCAAACTTGCCCCATGAAATACTTCTCTGACGACCGTTTTGTTTCTGCTGCGCAACCTCTACTTCTTCTCCTCCGTATTTTATAAGACAACAGACTCTGACCTGCTGGCGCTCGTGTTTCCACTGTTGTCTTTCGGCGACACGTCTCCTTGCAAGATTTCAGAACTAGACTTAACGTCAAACACCTCTAACAATCTGAAAAATTGCTTTCCCCATTAGTCACGTGAACACAAAAACATGAGGGAAACAGGGTCCAGGTTGAAAAATACCTACGTTACACTTTGAGTATGCGTCTTAAAAATAACTTATTTTCAGTTTTTTTCTATGAATACTTCTCTAAAACTGATCTTTACATTACCTTCAAGTCAAGGACATTTTGACAAAAGATCAACGCTCTGCAATATATCAAATAAGTGTCTTCATAATGAGCCATATCCACGAACTATATCGTTGTGATTGTATGAAGCCCAGCTTGTAACTGGTCCCTAATCTGTTCCTGTCTGTGTTCCCAGGAGAGCGCAGCAGCCTCCATGTGGCACCAGTACCAGACCCTGACCTCAGCTCTGTCCCAGCAGCTGTGTGAGCAGCTCCGCCTCATCCTGGAGCCCACGCAGGCCGCCAAACTCAAGTGAGGAGCAGCACACTCACCACGTGTTACAGCGGGCGTTTCCAACCATGCGGTCAAGCGCTTGTTGTTCCCATGAACCTTGTGGTCGCCAATTTGCAAGTTACTGGTCTGACTTACTGGTTTTCACCCTGGCATACACGCACGCCATCACACATTCATTGTCCCACTGCTCCACAGAGGCGACTACCGCACGGGGAAGCGTCTGAACATGAGGAAGGTCATCCCTTACATCGCCAGTCAGTTCCGCAAGGACAAGATCTGGCTGAGGAGGACCAAGCCCAGCAAGAGGGAGTACCAGATCTGTCTGGCTGTGGACGACTCCTCCAGCATGGTGGACAACCACTCTAAACAGGTGAGAGACGGCCCTGTTGTCCAGTCTCTGGACTGTATAGAACCTCCTGATAACGACATGTCCACAGTCAGACAGTGGCTGAATTAAACACAATAATCATTAGTCATATAAGAGGGAGCGATGACTTTGACTATTTTTTACAGTGGTAATCGCTTTGCCTGGACCATAATGATTATTATTATTATAATAAGTACTGTGTGTGTGTGTGTGTGTGTGTGTGTGTGTGTGTGTGTGTGTGTGTGTGTGTGTGTGTGTGTGTGTGTGTGTGTGTGTGTGGTGCAGCTGGCGTTTGAGTCCCTCTCGGTGATCGTCAACGCTCTCACTCTGCTGGAGGTGGGACAGGTGTCTGTGTGCAGGTAAGGTTCTGCATGTATGGTGAGATAACAGTGAGTTTAATCATGTGTTTTAATGTGAAGCTAACCTTTGTAACGGCTGCTCGTGCGTCCAGCTTTGGCGAGCAGGTGCAGCTGCTGCACCCCTTCCAGCAGCAGTTCAACGATGACTCAGGCGCTCGGATCCTCCGACTCTGTCAGTTCCAGCAGAAGAAGACCCGGATAGCACAGGTGGGCGTTTCCTTTGTACTGCTCCTCCATCAACTGTCCTTCACTGTTACCGCTGTGTGTGAATTATTAAATATATAGTGTTTGATGTTTTACAGTAATTAAAGTAGGAAGGAAGCACTGAGAGGCAAGTAAGAAAAACTATTCTGGGGATTCATTTTCTAAGTCTGATCTGTGTTCATGTTATGGTTAAAAAAACATTTGCCGGAATAATCTTTCTATGTTCCTGTAATGTTTTCATTTGTGGAACAGTTTAAGGGAAAACAAGGTTTTGCAGGTGCAATTATTTGTTTGTGTTTGTTGCCACAAGAGGGTGAAGTGCTCCTCTACCCCATGTTGTAAGTAGGACTTAAAGCGTTCAGGTTTTCCCTAAAGGCAGGTTAGCGCTAATTGAAATACATTTCTATCCAAAAGAAAGACATGACAGTTATGCTCCATAACGTGCTGACACACAAACTCTGCAAGGAAACATGAATACCTTTAGTCTTATTTAGAACATGGGATAGTCGTGCACTCTCGTGCCCAAAATCAACTCAAGAAACGCTAATATGTAAATGTAACATCTGAAAGTAATCCGTTTCTTTTTGAAAAGTCAGCTTTTTAAAAACCAACATGGCTCAGTTCAAAATTTTTGTTTCAACAACAAACACAAAAAAAAAAGAATTCACCTGCCGCAACATTTTTTTCTCCACCTGTCAAAACAAGTGTTTTGGGAAAAGCATTTTATTTTTTTCACACTTGCCTCTTAGTGCCTCCGTATAGTCGGGATGAATTGTTTATGGCAAATAAATACATGTTGTTTTTTTTTTTTTACAAGTTTGTCGCATTAAATATTCTCATTCAACGTTTAGTTGTTTCTCTCTTGATTTGAATGTGATGCTCTAATGATCTATTCGTCATTAAACGTATGATGCGACTGACTCATGTGCCTCTCCTCCTGTCACCTCTTCATGCCTCTCCTCCTGTCACCTCTTCATGCCTCTCCTCCTGTCACCTCTTCATGCCTCTCCTCCTGTCACCTCTTCATGCCTCTCCTCCTGTCACCTCTTCATGCCTCTCCTCCTGTCACCTCTTCATGCCTCTCCTCCTGTCACCTCTTCATGCCTCTCCTCCTGTCACCTCTTCATGCCTCTCCTCCTGTCACCTCTCCTCTTCATGCCTCTCCTCCTGTCACCTCTTCATGCCTCTCCTCCTGTCACCTCTTCATGCCTCTCCTCCTGTCACCTCTCCTCTTCATGCCTCTCCTCCTGTCGCCTCTCCTCTTCATGCCTCTCCTCCTGTCACCTCTTCATGCTTCTCCTCTTCATGCCTCTCCTCTTCATGCCTCTCCTCTGTAGTTTTTGGACACCTCGACAAAAATGTTTCTGGCAGCACGACAGCAGATTCCTGGATCTCTAAACTCCGGTAAGGACTCAACCTGCATATTTAATGACACATCGTGCGTCAGACTGTTGGTTTAGTTCAACCTTCAAAAGCATTCAGCTTCATAAAAGTATTGACGATCAACAACCCGGCCTAATTACAATGGGAACAAGTTCCTTTTGCAAATATCTGGTGGACTGATGAAGGTGTTAGTACTTTCAGTACCCGCAGTGGAGCAGCTCAGCCAGCACAAGGCGTGTAAACACAGCAGGAGCCTGGTATCTACAGCACTGTCTCTGCCATGCAGAGCTGCTCCTGAGTGTGCACTGCTGTGACAGATAGCTGATAGTTATTTCTGGATCAGCAGCTCCAGACGCAGTACACACATACTTACATAAACTTTCTGCACCAATGAAGACGGGAAGTCGAGTTCAGATGGAACCTTAGATAATATATAGAGATCTAACTTAGACCTTTTATAAAAAATATACCGTAGGCGTTTCTGAGGGTTTCCAAACAACTGTTTGTTGTTCAGCTTTAAAGCTGCTCTTATCAATATTTGTGTGGATCAAATGATTATGTTTCATGTGAAAGGGTTTGCATATAGTGAGGATGCCACAGAGAAATAACATCCATTTGACGGGGGGTTATTCACGACGATTGAAGAAATGTTTTTTCTTTTTCAGTTGACGTCTAACAACTTACGCAGCCACTGTGATTTCCTCCTAACGTTGTTGCCATTCATGTCGCAAACTTACTTGGTTGTAGCTAGCTAAGTTGGAGGATTCCATCCCCATTCTTTGATTGGTTAATTGCGTTCAACCAGGGAAACGCCACCAGACCTGTTTGAGGCGTGTGGTCCGCTCATGTAAAGTGTTCTTTCCTACCAATGTTGGGGAAATAGTTGGCTCACACAAACAAACCTTTTGTAACTGCATGACCAGCCGCATTGTGTCACATCACCGTCCGCTGTTCCTCTCTCGCCTCGCTCCACAGAGACGGCCCAGCTGCTGGTCATCGTATCCGACGGCAGGGGCTTGTTCCTGGAAGGGAAGGAGCGTGTGTCGGCGGCCGTGCGGGCCGCACGCAGCGCGAACGTGTTCATCATATTCGTGGTACTCGACAACCCCAACTCTCGGGTAAGTGAAGGAAGGATTTGACTTTTCTTTTTTTTTTAATGTTCTTAATGTCCAGACACAAAGTGTGACTTAATCATGGTGCTGTGCTGCAGGACTCCATCCTGGACATCAAGGTGCCCATATTCAAAGGGCCAGGAGAGCTGCCAGACATCCGCTCCTACATGGACGAGTTCCCCTTCCCCTTCTACGTCATCCTGCGAGACGTCAACGCCTTGCCGGAGACCCTGAGCGACGCGCTCAGACAGTGGTTTGAACTCGTCACCGCAGCCGACCAGTAGAAGCCACCTTTCAACAGGAAAGGGAGAAGTGGGCAGCAACCAACTGCACAATGCCACTCTGCTGCCAGCCGCTCAGCCACAACTCAACAAAAAGGACTCAAAAGAAAAAAAGACGGATTTGCCGCTGTACATGTGCCTTTATTTTCTTATCTTTACTGTAGAATTGAGTAGAGTTTGATAGCGACCGTTGCTGTTTTGTCTTTGTTATCAGGGGAATCATCAGTTTCTTTTGTAATGTAACGAGGATTGCTTTAACTTGCACGTCTGAAATGAAATAATGAAACAAAAATGTGATTCCCTTTCTTGTGAAACACCTCCAGTGAAGAGTCTGTCAATACCTCTGTCCCCCTTGTACTATAGACCTGAAATCATGTTTGTGTGGATGTTGTAGTCAGTGTTAAAAAGGTCATTGAATCGTTCATCTCCAATATGAAACAAAAGGCAACAGATGTGCAGAGCTGACACAGGACCGGTGTTGGATTGTGTTTTAACAGAACCCCTCCTAACTTCACGACCTAATAGTAGCATGTTGGTGTGGTCATGAAGGACATTCGAAGGAACTCAGAAATGTGCCTTGGAGAGGAGAACAGTATTATATCTCACGTCCCACCTGTCGGGGTGATGGATCAGAGGCAAGGTCCCGTCTCAGTTCTGATGAAGGCCCCAGTGTAACCCACTTTTGTGGTTTAAAGACTCATATCTGCTGATCTTCCATCCATACCGGTTGACTTCTGCTAAACGTGTGTCCCTTAGGAGTAGGCGTTGATAAAAAGTGCATTGAAATGTTTATCAACTCTTGTGTTTTGTATCGTGGACCGGCATGTAAAACATTGGTCATATTTAAGAGGTTGTTTCTTCATTTCATCCATCTGTTCAACCATGACCTGAAGAATCCTGACAATAAACTGTTTACAAGGCTTTTCATGGCAAACATCTTGCGCTGACAATTCCATAACCCTGATCTGTAAATCATGGTAATTGAAGTCTAGTTACTAAACGAGGATATTGGACAGAGTAAAACGTCATAGTATAGCATGTCAAAAAAGTTATTTAAAAAAGCCATAGAAAAGTCACAGTATAGCATGTCGAATAAAGTTATTAAAAAGTCATAGCATAGCATGTCAAAAGTCATAGAAAAGTCATAGTATAGCATGTAGAAAAAGTCATAGAAAAGTCATAGTATAGCATGTCGAAAAAGTCACAGTATAGCATGTCGAAAAAGTCATAAAAAAGTCATAGTATAGCATGTCAAAAAAGTCATAGTATAGCATGTCGAACAAAGTTATTAAAAAGTCATAGTGTAGCATTTTGAATAAAGTTATTAAAAAGTCATAGTATAGCATGTCGAAAAAGTCATAAAAAAGTCATAGTATAGCATGTCAAAAGTCATAGAAATGTCATAGTATAGCATGTCGAAAAAGTCATAAAGTCATAGTATAGCATGTCGAAAAAGTCATAGAAAAGTCATAGTATAGCATGTCGAAAAAGTCATAGTATAGCATGTCGAAAAAGCCATAAAGTCATAGTATCGCATGTCGAAAAAGTCATAAAGTCATAGTATAGCATGTCGAATAAAGTTATTAAAAAGTCATAGTATAGCATGTCGAATAAAGTTATTAAAAAGTCAAAGTATAGCATGTCGAAAAAGTCATAGTATAGCATGTCGAAAAAGTCATAAAAAAGTCATAGTATAGCATGTCGAATAAAGTTATTAAAAAGTCATAGTATAGCATGTCGAATAAAGTTATTAAAAAGTCATAGTATAGCATGTCAAAAGTCATAGAAAAGTCATAGTATAGCATGTAGAAAAAGTCATAGAAAAGTCATAGTATAGCATGTCGAATAAAGTTATTAAAAAGTCATAATATAGCATGTCGAAAAAGTCATAAAGTCATAGTATAGCATGTCGAAAAAGTCATAAAAAAGTCATAGTATAGCATGTCGAAAAAGTCACAGTATAGCATGTCGAAAAAGTCATAAAGTCATAGTATAGCATGTCGAATAAAGTTATTAAAAAGTCATAGTATAGCATGTCGAATAAAGTTATTAAAAAGTCATAATATAGCATGTCGAAAAAGTCATAAAGTCATAGTATAGCATGTCGAATAAAGTTATTAAAAAGTCATAGTATAGCATGTCGAATAAAGTTATTAAAAAGTCATAGTATAGCATGTCGAAAAATTAATAAAGTCACAGCATAGCATGTCGAAAAAGTCAAAGTCATAGTATAGCATGTCGAAAAAGTCATAAAGTCACAGTATAGCATGTCGAAAAAGTCATAACAATCATAGTATAGCATGTCGAAAAAGTCATAGTATAGCATGTCGAATAAAGTTATTAAAAAGTCATAACAATCATAGTATAGCATGTCGAAAAAGTCACAGTATAGCATGTCGAAAAAGTCATGAAGTCATAGTATAACATGTCGAATAAAGTTATTAAAAAGTCATAGTATAGCATGTCGAATAAAGTTATTGAAAAGTCATAGTATAGCATGTTGAATAAAGTTATTAAAAAGTCATAGTATAGCATGTCGAAAAAGTCATAAAGTCATAGTATAGCATGTCGAAAAAGTCATAAAAAAGTCATAGTATAGCATGTCGAATAAAGTTATTAAAAAGTCATAGCATAGCATGTCAAAAGTCATAGAAATGTCATAGTATAGCATGTCGAAAAAACCATAAAGTCATAGTATAGCATGTCGAAAAAGTCATAGAAAAGTTATAGTATAGCATGTCGAAAAAGTCATAAAGTCATAGTATAGCATGTCGAAAAAGTCATAGTGTAGCATGTCGAAAAAGTCATAGTATAGCATGTCGAAAAAGTCATAGTATAGCATGTCGAAAAAACCATAAAGTCATAGTATAGCATGTCGAAAAAGTCATAAAGTCATAGTATAGCATGTCGAATAAAGTTATTAAAAAGTCATAGTATAGCATGTCGAATAAAGTTATTAAAAAGTCATAGTATAGCATGTTGAATAAAGTTATTAAAAAGTCATAGTATAGCATGTCGAAAAAGTCATAAAGTCATAGTATAGCATGTCGAAAAAGTCATAAAAAAGTCATAGTATAGCATGTCGAATAAAGTTATTAAAAAGTCATAGTATAGCATGTCAAAAGTCATAGAAATGTCATAGTATAGCATGTCGAAAAAGTCATAAAGTCATAGTATAGCATGTCGAAAAAACCATAAAGTCATAGTATAGCATGTCGAAAAAGTCATAGTATAGCATGTCGAAAAAGTCATAGTATAGCATGTCGAAAAAACCATAAAGTCATAGTATAGCATGTCGAAAAAGCCATAAAGTCATAGTATCGCATGTCGAAAAAGTCATAAAGTCAAAGTATAGCATGTCGAATACAGTTATTAAAAAGTCATAGTATAGCATGTCGAAAAAGTCATAAAGTCATAGTATAGCATGTCGAACAAAGTTATTAAAAAGTCAGCGTATAGCATGTCGAATAAAGTTATTAAAAAGTCATAGCATAGCATGTCGAAAAAGTCATAAAGTCATAGTATAGCATGTCGAACAAAGTTATTAAAAAGTCAGCGTATAGCATGTCGAATAAAGTTATTAAAAAGTCATAGCATAGCATGTCGAAAAAGTCAAAGTCATAGTATAGCATGTCGAAAAAGTCATAAAGTCACAGTATAGCATGTCGAAAGTCATAACAATCATAGTATAGCATGTCGAAAAAGTCATAGTATAGCATGTCGAATAAAGTTATTAAAAAGTCATAACAATCATAGTATAGCATGTCGAAAAAGTCACAGTATAGCATGTCGAAAAAGTCATGAAGTCACAGTATAGCATGTCGAAAAACCATAAAGTCATAGTATAGCATGTCGAAAAAGTCATAAAGTCATAGTATAGCATGTCGAATAAAGTTATTAAAAAGTCATAGTATAGCATGTCGAATAAAGTTATTAAAAAGTCATAGTATAGCATGTTGAATAAAGTTATTAAAAGGTCATAGTATAGCATGTCGAAAAAGTCATAAAGTCATAGTATAGCATGTCGAAAAAGTCATAAAAAAGTCATAGTATAGCATGTCGAATAAAGTTATTAAAAAGTCATAGTATAGCATGTCAAAAGTCATAGAAATGTCATAGTATAGCATGTCGAAAAAGTCATAAAGTCATAGTATAGCATGTCGAAAAAGTCATAGAAAAGTCATAGTATAGCATGTCGAAAAAGTCAAAAAGTCATAGTATAGCATGTCGAAAAAGTCATAGTATAGCATGTCGAAAAAGTCATAGTATAGCATGTCGAAAAAACCATAAAGTCATAGTATAGCATGTCGAAAAAACCATAAAGTCATAGTATAGCATGTCGAAAAAGTCATAGAAAAGTCATAGTATAGCATGTCGAAAAAACCATAAAGTCATAGTATAGCATGTCGAAAAAACCATAAAGTCATAGCATAGCATGACGAAAAAGTCATAGTATAGCATGTCGAAAAAGTCATAGAAATGTCATAGTGTAGCATGTCGAATAAAGTTATTAAAAAGTCATAGTGTATCATGTCGAAAAAGTCATAGTATCGCATGTCGAAAAAAACATAAAGTCATAGTATAGCATGTCAAAAAAACCATAAAGTCATAGTATCGCATGTCGAAAAAAACATAAAGTCATAGTATAGCATGTCGAAAAAGTCAGAGAAAAGTCATAGTATAGCATGTCGAAAAACCATAAAGTCATAGTATAGCATGTCGAAAAAGTCATAAAGTCATAGTGTAGCATGTCGAATAAAGTTATTAAAAAGTCATAGTATAGCATGTCGAAAAAGTCATAACAGTCATAGTATAGCATGTCGAAAAAGTCATAGTATAGCATGTCGAATAAAGTTATTAAAAAGTCATAGTATAGCATGTCGATAAAGTCATAGTATAGCATGTCGAAAAAGTCATGAAGTCATAGTATAGCATGTCGAAAAACCATAAAGTCATAGTATAGCATGTCGAAAAAGTCATAAAGTCATAGTATAGCATGTCGAATAAAGTTATTAAAAAGTCATAGTATAGCATGTCGAATAAAGTTATTAAAAAGTCATAATATAGCATGTCGAAAAAGTCATAAAGTCATAGTATAGCATGTCGAATAAAGTTATTAAAAAGTCATAGTATAGCATGTCGAAAAATTAATAAAGTCACAGCATAGCATGTCGAAAAAGTCAAAGTCATAGTATAGCATGTCGAAAAAGTCATAAAGTCACAGTATAGCATGTCGAAAAAGTTATAACAATCATAGTATAGCATGTCGAAAAAGTCATAGTATAGCATGTCGAATAAAGTTATTAAAAAGTCATAACAATCATAGTATAGCATGTCGAAAAAGTCACAGTATAGCATGTCGAAAAAGTCATGAAGTCATAGTATAGCATGTCGAATAAAGTTATTAAAAAGTCATAGTATAGCATGTTGAATAAAGTTATTAAAAAGTCATAGTATAGCATGTCGAAAAAGTCATAAAGTCATAGTATAGCATGTCGAATAAAGTTATTGAAAAGTCATAGTATAGCATGTTGAATAAAGTTATTAAAAAGTCATAGTATAGCATGTCGAAAAAGTCATAAAGTCATAGTATAGCATGTCGAAAAAGTCATAAAAAAGTCATAGTATAGCATGTCGAATAAAGTTATTAAAAAGTCATAGTATAGCATGTCAAAAGTCATAGAAATGTCATAGTATAGCATGTCGAAAAAACCATAAAGTCATAGTATAGCATGTCGAAAAAGTCATAAAGTCATAGTATAGCATGTCGAAAAAGTCATAGTGTAGCATGTCGAAAAAGTCATAGTATAGCATGTCGAAAAAGTCATAGTATAGCATGTCGAAAAAGTCATAAAGTCATAGTATAGCATGTCGAATAAAGTTATTAAAAAGTCATAGTATAGCATGTCGAATAAAGTTATTAAAAAGTCATAGTATAGCATGTTGAATAAAGTTATTAAAAAGTCATAGTATAGCATGTCGAAAAAGTCATAAAGTCATAGTATAGCATGTCGAAAAAGTCATAAAAAAGTCATAGTATAGCATGTCGAATAAAGTTATTAAAAAGTCATAGTATAGCATGTCAAAAGTCATAGAAATGTCATAGTGTAGCATGTCGAATAAAGTTATTAAAAAGTCATAGTGTATCATGTCGAAAAAGTCATAGTATCGCATGTCGAAAAAAACATAAAGTCATAGTATAGCATGTCAAAAAAACCATAAAGTCATAGTATCGCATGTCGAAAAAAACATAAAGTCATAGTATAGCATGTCGAAAAAGTCAGAGAAAAGTCATAGTATAGCATGTCGAAAAACCATAAAGTCATAGTATAGCATGTCGAAAAAGTCATAAAGTCATAGTGTAGCATGTCGAATAAAGTTATTAAAAAGTCATAGTATAGCATGTCGAAAAAGTCATAACAGTCATAGTATAGCATGTCGAAAAAGTCATAGTATAGCATGTCGAATAAAGTTATTAAAAAGTCATAGTATAGCATGTCGATAAAGTCATAGTATAGCATGTCGAAAAAGTCATGAAGTCATAGTATAGCATGTCGAAAAACCATAAAGTCATAGTATAGCATGTCGAAAAAGTCATAAAGTCATAGTATAGCATGTCGAATAAAGTTATTAAAAAGTCATAGTATAGCATGTCGAATAAAGTTATTAAAAAGTCATAATATAGCATGTCGAAAAAGTCATAAAGTCATAGTATAGCATGTCGAATAAAGTTATTAAAAAGTCATAGTATAGCATGTCGAAAAATTAATAAAGTCACAGCATAGCATGTCGAAAAAGTCAAAGTCATAGTATAGCATGTCGAAAAAGTCATAAAGTCACAGTATAGCATGTCGAAAAAGTTATAACAATCATAGTATAGCATGTCGAAAAAGTCATAGTATAGCATGTCGAATAAAGTTATTAAAAAGTCATAACAATCATAGTATAGCATGTCGAAAAAGTCACAGTATAGCATGTCGAAAAAGTCATGAAGTCATAGTATAGCATGTCGAATAAAGTTATTAAAAAGTCATAGTATAGCATGTTGAATAAAGTTATTAAAAAGTCATAGTATAGCATGTCGAAAAAGTCATAAAGTCATAGTATAGCATGTCGAATAAAGTTATTGAAAAGTCATAGTATAGCATGTTGAATAAAGTTATTAAAAAGTCATAGTATAGCATGTCGAAAAAGTCATAAAGTCATAGTATAGCATGTCGAAAAAGTCATAAAAAAGTCATAGTATAGCATGTCGAATAAAGTTATTAAAAAGTCATAGTATAGCATGTCAAAAGTCATAGAAATGTCATAGTATAGCATGTCGAAAAAACCATAAAGTCATAGTATAGCATGTCGAAAAAGTCATAAAGTCATAGTATAGCATGTCGAAAAAGTCATAGTGTAGCATGTCGAAAAAGTCATAGTATAGCATGTCGAAAAAGTCATAGTATAGCATGTCGAAAAAGTCATAAAGTCATAGTATAGCATGTCGAATAAAGTTATTAAAAAGTCATAGTATAGCATGTCGAATAAAGTTATTAAAAAGTCATAGTATAGCATGTTGAATAAAGTTATTAAAAAGTCATAGTATAGCATGTCGAAAAAGTCATAAAGTCATAGTATAGCATGTCGAAAAAGTCATAAAAAAGTCATAGTATAGCATGTCGAATAAAGTTATTAAAAAGTCATAGTATAGCATGTCAAAAGTCATAGAAATGTCATAGTATAGCATGTCGAATAAAGTTATTAAAAAGTCATAACAATCATAGTATAGCATGTCGAAAAAGTCACAGTATAGCATGTCGAAAAAGTCATGAAGTCACAGTATAGCATGTCGAAAAACCATAAAGTCATAGTATAGCATGTCGAAAAAGTCATAAAGTCATAGTATAGCATGTCGAATAAAGTTATTAAAAAGTCATAGTATAGCATGTCGAATAAAGTTATTAAAAAGTCATAGTATAGCATGTTGAATAAAGTTATTAAAAGGTCATAGTATAGCATGTCGAAAAAGTCATAAAGTCATAGTATAGCATGTCGAAAAAGTCATAAAAAAGTCATAGTATAGCATGTCGAATAAAGTTATTAAAAAGTCATAGTATAGCATGTCAAAAGTCATAGAAATGTCATAGTATAGCATGTCGAAAAAGCCATAAAATCATAGTGTAGCATGTCGAAAAAACCATAAAGTCATAGTATAGCATGTCGAAAAAACCATAAAGTCATAGTATAGCATGTCGAAAAAGTCATAGTATAGCATGTCGAAAAAACCATAAAGTCATCGTATAGCATGTCGAAAAAACCATAAAGTCATAACATAGCATGTCGAAAAAGTCATAAAAAAGTCATAGTATAGCATGTCGAAAAAGTCATAGAAAAGTCATAGTATAGCATGTCGAATAAAGTTATTAAAAAGTCATAGTATAGCATGTCGAATAAAGTTATTAAAAAGTCATGGTATAGCATGTCGAAAAAGTCATAGAAAAGTCATAGTATAGCATGTCGAAAAAACCATAAAGTTATAGTATAGCATGTCGAAAAGGTCACTGTATAGCATGTCGAAAAAGTCATAAAAAAGTCATAGTATAGCATGTCGAAAAAGTCATAAAAAAGTCATAGTATAGCATGTCGAATAAAGTTATTAAAAAGTCATAGTATAGCATGTCGGAAAAGTCATGAAGTCATAGTATAGCATGTCGGAAAAGTCATAGTATAGCATGTCGAAAAAACCATAAAGTCATAGTATAGCATGTCGAAAAAACCATAAAGTCATAGTATAGCATGTCGAAAAAACCATAGTCATAGTATAGCATGTCGAAAAAGTCATAAAAAAGTCATAGTATAGCATGTCGAAAAAGTCATAACAGTCATAGTATAGCATGTCGAAAAAGTCATAGTATAGCATGTCGAATAAAGTTATTAAAAAGTCATAGTATAGCATGTCGAATAAAGTTATTAAAAAGTCATAGTATAGCATGTCGAAAAAGTCATAACAGTCATAGTATAGCATGTCGAAAAAGTCATAGTATAGCATGTCGAATAAAGTTATTAAAAAGTCATAGTATAGCATGTCGAATAAAGTTATTAAAAAGTCATAGTATAGCATGTCGAATAAAGTTATTAAAAAGTCATAGTATAGCATGTCGAATAAAGTTATTAAAAAGTCATAGTATAGCATGTCGAAAAAGTCATAACAGTCATAGTATAGCATGTCGAAAAAGTCATAGTATAGCATGTCGAATAAAGTTATTAAAAAGTCATAGTATAGCATGTCGAATAAAGTTATTAAAAAGTCATAGTATAGCATGTCGAATAAAGTTATTAAAAAGTCATAGTATAGCATGTCGAATAAAGTTATTAAAAAGTCATAGTATAGCATGTCGAATAAAGTTATTAAAAAGTCATAGTATAGCATGTCGAAAAAGTCATAACAGTCATAGTATAGCATGTCGAAAAAGTCATAGTATAGCATGTCGAATAAAGTTATTAAAAAGTCATAGTATAGCATGTCGAAAAAGTCATAACAGTCATAGTATAGCATGTCGAATAAAGTTATTAAAAAGTCATAGTATAGCATGTCGAATAAAGTTATTAAAAAGTCATAGTATAGCATGTCGAATAAAGTTATTCAAAAGTCATAATATAGCATGTCGAAAAAATCATAAAGTCATAGTATAGCATGTCGCAAAAAGTTATTAAAAAGTCATAGCCTGTCGAAAAAAGTAATTTACTATTACTATTAAAAATGAATAATAGTAAATCAAAAAACGTTTAAAAGAAAAATTCATAGTATAGTATGTCAAAAAAGTCATAGTATAGCATGTCGAATAAAGTTATTAAAAAGTCATAGTATAGCATGTCGAATAAAGTTATTAAAAAGTCATAGTATAGCATGTCGAAAAAGTCATAACAGTCATAGTATAGCATGTCGAAAAAGTCATAGTATAGCATGTCGAATAAAGTTATTAAAAAGTCATAGTATAGCATGTCGAATAAAGTTATTAAAAAGTCATAGTATAGCATGTCGAATAAAGTTATTAAAAAGTCATAGTATAGCATGTCGAATAAAGTTATTAAAAAGTCATAGTATAGCATGTCGAAAAAGTCATAACAGTCATAGTATAGCATGTCGAAAAAGTCATAGTATAGCATGTCGAATAAAGTTATTAAAAAGTCATAGTATAGCATGTCGAATAAAGTTATTAAAAAGTCATAGTATAGCATGTCGAATAAAGTTATTAAAAAGTCATAGTATAGCATGTCGAATAAAGTTATTAAAAAGTCATAGTATAGCATGTCGAATAAAGTTATTAAAAAGTCATAGTATAGCATGTCGAAAAAGTCATAACAGTCATAGTATAGCATGTCGAAAAAGTCATAGTATAGCATGTCGAATAAAGTTATTAAAAAGTCATAGTATAGCATGTCGAAAAAGTCATAACAGTCATAGTATAGCATGTCGAATAAAGTTATTAAAAAGTCATAGTATAGCATGTCGAATAAAGTTATTAAAAAGTCATAGTATAGCATGTCGAATAAAGTTATTCAAAAGTCATAATATAGCATGTCGAAAAAATCATAAAGTCATAGTATAGCATGTCGCAAAAAGTTATTAAAAAGTCATAGCCTGTCGAAAAAAGTAATTTACTATTACTATTAAAAATGAATAATAGTAAATCAAAAAACGTTTAAAAGAAAAATTCATAGTATAGTATGTCAAAAAAGTAAAAAAAATAATGTACTATGACTTTTATGTCAAAAAAGTATGTCGAAACTAGAAAATTGCTCCTGCCCGAAGACGTTGCAATATACATAGGCCAATATTACCAGTAGTAAGATGCATGATTGAGGTTCATTTGAGATATCGCTTCTCTCATTTCTGCATTTGAGATTCATACTCTTACAAATGACGGGAGCTATCACTCAAAATGCCAAATAAATACCTTCATAAAAAAAATCTGGAACAATAATCTAAGTATTGAGAGAATATAATATTTTTGCTTTGTATATTATTGAATATTTGCACAGGGTAGGATTTCACTTTGATTTCCTGGTTTCACGGAAAATAGAAGTTAGACGCCAACATGTACAGTTGTACTATTTGCCCCTAATTCCTCGAGTCCCTTTTTCCACAGCATGTTGTGTGGATCGCTGAACTAACTGGACTGGAGGCTGGAACACGAGATTATGCAGGAAAGTTAATAAATGAAAGAATGTGTTGAGTGAAGAGGACCGGGGGTGGACTGACTGTACTGAAAACATCACCAACATTCTTTTCTTTTTTTTTTGTATATAATGTGTTATGTCTTCTGTAGTTTGGGGTGGCTTTGCACTTTGCTGACGCAGCATTTCTGCTGAGCTAGCTGTTTGAATGACAGCACGGGAGGCGAAAAAGTGGGGGGGGGCATGCCCCCCCCATGTAAATAACACCCTTGCATGTGATTGCACCACGTGCCGCGTAGAGGCAGAAACGTCTGCATCCTGGCAGAACAAACGACTGGTGAGGAGAATATGCACGCGTGAGGTCATCGAACACGCGAGCACACGCTCTCTCTCCCCTCCCCCCCCATCCCATCGCCATGGAAACAAGCATCTCCTCGCAGAGTCCGGATTCTTCTTCTTTCTTTATGCGTCTCTGTTTTGCACCGAGGCCTCCGGGTTTGGCAAGTGAGAAAGTGTCAAATGAGGAATTTCTTTCTAAAAGGAGATATTCAAAAACAGAGCCACCTACTCTCAGTATGATTCATACCAATAAAAAAAACACTGATTCAAAAGTTAAACCACACCGGCCCCTTTAGACTACAAACTATTTGACTCAGATAGTTCAATGCAGTGGTGGATAAAGTTCTATAATCCAACCTATATTACCATCTTTTACATTTTAATGTCATACTATACAATGACTATTTTTATGATTGTTTTTGTGACACAATGACTTTTTATGAATATTGGTGGTTTGATCCTCGGCTCCTACCGTCCGCATGTCTTAGTGTTCTTGAGCGAAACAATGGAAAATAAACTGTTTTTGTTTGCAGCGCACACAGTGTTGAAAAGTGTCCTCATTACTCTGGATATTGTGTTGTAAGTATTGATTTATCTGTCTATTATTTCCTCTATTAACTGATTCAATGATGTTCAGCAAACAATGATGAGAGTATAACATCACCTCCAGGTCCGAGTCTCCACCTCACCCACCTCATCGCTTTGAGAAAACGCTCAGTGGGCTGAGAGGGGGAGCGCATGGATGTGTGAGACAGAGTTCCTCAGTGGGAGTTCTATTTTTAGATACATTTTCAGGGCATATAGAAGTCCTCATGAAATGCAGATTTCTATACATTTGAACGTCGTCATTCAATCAGTTAATTGACTGAATGTCAGTCAGAGAGTATTGAGAGACTAGCACATTGCTGCTTTTGGCCTCGTCATAAGACGTGATGACAAAAAGAAAAACATAGAACAACACCAACATGTCTACCAGAATGGAAATACAGTTATAACTACATTCATCTGTATGGAGACGGTGGATTTAGTCGTTTTAGTGATAACATGTTGGAATACGGGTTCACATCAGTCACAGTGGTCCCCGTTGGGAATCAGCCATTAACCATAACAGTGGGTCCCCTCATACAGGACCATGTAAGTGGCTCATACAGTAAACATAATCCATGTTTATCCAGTCAAAATAATTGATGTTTATCCATAAAAAGCCCCTTCTAAATTCACCTCTGCACTCCGTGTGCGAATAATTACAGGGACTCTGGTTCCATTGGCAGTGCATAGCAAAACAACCACATTATGTACACAAGCGCTCGCGAAATCATCCGTCACTGCGGGCAACGAGACGAGGACTCTCTAAAACCGTAAATATATTCCAAGGACTCTACGTTTCACGGAGCAATGACATGAAGAGGATTTACGATCCCCAGAAGATAAACTCAAGGTAACCGAGGTGCTTGTTCCCCATCGGGGTTGATAGAATCCTTCACAACATAACAGGTGTGAAAAGCAACAACCAGCTGCTTCTTTGTGAAACATCACAGCTTCAGAGATGCAGTTACACCTCGCGTTAACGAGGAGGAGGAGGAGGAGGAGGAGGAAAGAAACATGGATGCCTCACTGTCACTTCTGCCAGAAAAAGAAAAAAACACACATAATTTGTACATATTTTGCTGTTCTGGATGTAGTTAAAATATAATTGTATAACACCAGTAATATTGGTCGCATGTTATGTTCTCAAAGTGATCGTGTTTGAGCCAATGGACAACGATCCTGAAGCGATACCCGAATGAACAGCAGTGGTACCCACAGTTGGATAACCACAAGTGCCTCTTTTGACTTCATCCCACCTCCTCGGGTGAACATCAGCCGGTCCGCCGTCACCACGCATCCTATCGAGACGTGTGCAAGTTCCCCGTTGCTTAGTAATGGTCTTGAGCGCTCTGATTAGAGTGAGCTTCAAAGCTCTGGGCACGCTCATTACTCACTGCTGGCTGCATAATGAATCCCGGCGAGGAAGCTGATTGACAACGGCATCCTTTATAATCAACACACGTCTGGAGCCAATCAAACTCAACTCGTATATATCTGTAAAGGTCACATCGGTCACTTGAGGAAGTCTGATAAATCTTCTTGGGGGGGAAAAACAACCTGCTGACCTTTCTTTCTGGACGGGCGGCGTGATTTTTTGTTCCACGTAATGCCGGCGACCTCATTTGCTCTGCTTTCATGTCTCACAGTCCACACGGATTAGCTTCTCTTTGATGTGTCTTTTGGGCTGACATTAAAAAGGGGGGGGGGGGCTGCTATTTCACATTAAATGTTGACTTGAAATGCAGCATAACACGGGGAGGAGGGTTAGACTGTGGTACATGTACATATGTATCTTAAATAGATCAAGCTTTAACATGTTATTTAGCTCCTTTAATAATTACTATAGTTACTCAGAAGCTGTACGAGGTTAACAAGAGTGTTTGTGTTCCAGACTCTCGGTGTGCTGAACAGTCACCAATGCCGAGTGCAGAGCTCACACGCAAACCCTTCGGGGTCTGATCCAGAGTCCCAGGCGCCGTGCTGCTGCTGCTGCTGCTGTTGTTTCAGACACATTCATCCCGACCTGGACAGAGCACACAAGTGGTGAATGACTCTGGAGGTTTCATTTGTTTTACACAATGACAGTGAACTTACCCTTTAAATCTTACAAATTTGATCTTTAAGAACTGTTTATCAAATCCATTGTGACCTCACAATTACAACTTGGATTATGTCACTTTTTAAATAAAAGGTGTGTGTGTGTGTGTGTGTGTGTGTGTGTGTGTGTGTGTGTGTGTGTGTGTGTGTGTGTGTGTGCGGGTGCGTGTGTGTGAGATCTAACTTGATCAGAGTTATCAAAATGAAATAGTCCTCCAGAAACTGAACTAACATATGTACATATTTACATTTTCATATACTGAAATATTCCACAGCCCACCTACATACTGGGCCAATACAATTTTAATATGCGTGTTAAATATGTAAACATTTACATGTATATACATTTGTATGTATATGTGTGAGTCCTGTTTTGTATTATTCAGGTTATTTGATCTTATTTTTTTAAGTTTGTCCTTTTTTTTTAAATGCAGTTTAAACTGTGGTGCAAACAGAAACCAGAACAGAACCGTGAGACTACAAACAAGAGTCGGGTCAACGATTACCAGCCGCATTGCACAACACACCGCCGGTATGACTGGCAGGCCCCGTTGAAAACCGCATGTACGGAGGAGCAATGCGTGAACGCACTGCGGGACAAAGCACTCAGCTGAGACTATGACAGGAAGTAGAGTCCCTGAGCGGAAGGAACAGACGCAGGTGACGCACTGGAAGGAAGATAATTAGCACAGAGGTTACGGAGGCGCCTCTCATATCAAATGATGCGTTCACATGCACAGAACATTGCACATGCTCATTATACCGCAGTCATTTGGATTCGGATGGATACATTAACATGAAGTCTCTAAAGATGACTTAGGGGAACTCATGAGTAAAAGATTTAAAGGGCACGTGAATAAGTAAACACGTATTAGAAACCTCAGGTCAAAGTTGAAACACAAATGTGGATCATAGGAGAGCCTTTTGCGGGTTTTTTTACGTTACCTGAAGCTCAGCCTGTAGTTGCGTGGCACTGCCAGCCCACGGCCCGGCTGACTTCCGACGGCCGGCTGACTTCCGACGTGACTTCAGAAGCACAGCACCGGCGTCGCAGCTGAAGTGGTGTTGTGATGGCACGGATGGCTCTTGAGCGAGGTTTTGCACTCGGCGGCTCACGTAACCGCAGGCGGGTTGAGTGCATGGGGTATTCCGTTGGTTGCAATGTGCAACCGCACCGCTAGGGGGCACACAATCCTACACACTGTCCCTTTAAATGAACACCATTTCCCCAAAAACCTTTCAGATTAATCAGTTTGTTTTTGTTTTTTTTAGACAGCAGAGTGAGGGCGGATATCACGTATAAAGGAGAAAACAGCAGTGGTGAATAAAGTACCCAAAAGCCATACTTGAGTAAAAGTAAAGATACCTTACTGGAAAATGACTCCAGTAAAAGTAAAAATTCACCTATTAGAATACTACTTGAGTAAAAGTCTTAAAGTATCTGATATGTATTGGACTTAAGTATCAAAAGTAATTTTCTGATATTAAATGTACTTAAGTATTGAAAGTAAAAGTACAAGTAAATGCTGTTAATAAAAAAGCAAAGGGTCAGAATTTTGAGAATTATGAAGTTTATTCTTTTAAGTGCTGTGGCCACCATGACCAAGGACATGGAGCTGTGTTGAAAATAATTGGGTTGGCTGTGATCCATCCAGGAGCAACAATGTTCAACATAATATATTGTACATAAGTATACTTTTGCATCTACTATGAACTTATGATCATAATTCTCCGAAAAGCAATATGACACTATGGAGTTGTAACAGTGCGTTTATAAGTATGCTCATTCCGACTAGAGGACGTAGAGGGCAAATGCATAATATTATGTTCAGCAAAACATATCCACTTGATGCATCAGGTCAGTGTTTAGAGAAAGGACACCTGCCTTGTAAACTCCTATGGGCCTGATTTGAACACAATAGACAAAGGTTTTGCTCAAGCTGAATCTGCAATTGGGCGACTGCTACCATCATAACTCCATCTGATCATCCACAACATGACTCAAATATCAAAACATGATCAATACTAAAGCAGCAACACAGTCATTACTTGAAACTGAAAAATGTCCTGTTCATCTTCAGAAGTCAATTCTATTAGAATGTAAAGAAGTTACATTGTATTAGAATGTAACTTCTTTACATTATATTAGAATGTAAAGAAGCTACATTGTATAGAATGATTCTATTGAAGTTATTCCTTTTTTAAATGTTTTAGACGAGTCACTAATCACTTTAAAAGAGTGATTATAGCTGATTTAACTTACAGACATGAGATTGATCTTCTCATGTCACTCTCTTTATATAATGATATAAATTCATTCCCGTTTTATTGATATCTTACGAAAAGTTATTCCTCATTTTTCGTGCGTTTTTCCTGCAAAAGTCCAGCAACATGAGTCTGTTTTGGCTTGTTACATGCATACTGTGTTTTCAAAATAAACTTCCGTCTTCACAGGAAACAACTAAGGTTTAGGCGATGAAACTACTGAGTTAGGTTTAGGAAAAGATCGTGGTTTGCGTTAAGATATCTACGGAAGTGGCGTTGCTTAAGTACGGAAGTCACGTCACAAATAAATCAACATTGGCTTCTCGTTTCATACACGGCACAAACTGCGGCCTCCTGGAGGAAACACCAGTGTGTGTTTGACCCATCCACCTCTCCTCATCCCTCCCGTCCTGTGTGGAATTCTGCTCATGTAGTCGCTCGCTAGCTTATAGCATGTAGCATCCTGGGAATCAAAACACCGCGGCTTTGAGAGCACTTGTTTGTGCATTAACGTGATCAACCAATGATTTAACTTGCAAGCTAGGACCACTGATTCACCAAACCTGCTTGCTTGCAGTCTCTGTTCCACCACCGTCCCCGACGCTGCTCTCATGATTCATTTTGTTTCTCAAGATTTGATTTTGTAGCGAGTAATGCTGCGTTCACACCGGTCGCGTTTTTTTTTTGACGCGCGTCAAGATTACATACAAAGTCTATGCACAGACGCGATGAGACTGGCGTGCCGCGATTTTGCAATTCGGCGGCGCGTTGGACGCGTTATTGCAGTGCGGTGGACGCCGCAAAATCACCAACGCGCGAGTTTGCGGCGTTTTTCAACTTCTGCGACATAATCGCGTGACGCTGTGGCGCGATAGCCTATCAGCGTTGAGTTGCTGCCCCCGTCATCAGTGCCGTAGCTCCGGTGAATACAGCTCGATACAATCCACGGAGCTCCTCTGAACAATATTATGAACCAGACATGACGGCGTTTAGTTTCCCGGGATATCTGTGACTTCCACAACACGTAGGAATATAGGTTATTCTTTCCATGGTTAATGGCGGACAGTTGAACGGATCCAGGTCTATAAACCACGCCCCCTCTCCGGCGCTACGAGATTTTGCGGCGTTTGGTCTGAACACGACCGGCGGCGCGTTGGACGTGATTTTGCAGTGCGCCAAGAAATCAACGCGACCGGTGTGAACGCAGCATAACGAAGGTTTCAGGGGAAATGTATCGGAGTCAAAGTATCAGTTTTCTTTGCAAAATGTAGTGAAGTAAAAGTAAAAGTCAACAGAAATATAAGTAGTAAAGTAAAGTACAGATATCCAAAAAAACGACTTAAGTACAGTAACGAAGTATTTCTACTTCGTTACTATACACCACTGAAAAACAGACATTAGCATGATGTATTATGTAAAATAAAAATGGAAGTTTTGGATATCTGCATGCTAATAATTTAATTGTTTGTTTTTGTTGAAATTACATTTTCAAATTCCAATAGCAAGTGCTGTTGTAGAAAATAATTGATCTGAATTTAACAATTAGAGAAAGCCTCAAAGTTTGTACTGCCAGCTCATAGGGAGTCCTTTTGTCGTCTACACCCAACCCAACAATGACCTTAACGAGACGAGAGATGACTGATTGGTGCACACATAAAAAACAACACTTAAGATAGTTTACCAAGGTAAGAAATGTCCATTTCTTTATTACATTCAACAGTACAGTACACTAAAATTGCACATTTTCACCAGATATAGCAGCATTCTGACTGGCAAATGGACTAATCAATAGGCACACCCAAAACATTTAAATAGAAATACACACGTCCAAATGTGTCGCGGCCACTTTCTGACCATATTCAAAGTTCCATTGAAGCTATTTAATTTACATGCCCCATAAAACAAGTTCTACGCAGCTAAAACACAGTCGCCCCCCCCCCCCTCAAGACTCGTGATTCCAGTAGCAAGAAAAGTCAAGTCGACCCCAGCAGCGCCTGTCTTCTTAGTACAATATCGAACGAACACAAAATCACCCGTATTATACTCTCACACAGTATGTGCCGTTCAGTGCATTCCAGGAGTTATAAAAGTGTTTATTTACTTTTTTTACAGTTTCCTTCAGAAGACTATACTTCACTTCAACCGTTCCTTTTATTTCCCAGAATGACCTCCCCCACCATCCTCAGAGAAGGCGTTTGTACTTTGTGTCGAGTAGGCGGAGAAAGAGCCGTGGCCGTCGCATTACGAGAGCAACACGGCGAGTTCACCCAAGGGAGTATCTCTCAGCTGGAAATGTCTCAGCGCTGCATTTTGGTCTACCGAATATATAGAGCTCCAATTTTAAATACATTTTGTTTTCCGAAAGCAACGTGTCTGTAGAACCAAGTAATGAAAACTGACAATTATCAAAAGCTGGCGTCAAATATTTGGACAATTTTGTATTCTTGACTTCTAGTTCCCGATTTCAAAAAACACTTTGCCAACTTTTGACTTTCGGCAAAAAGCTTGTGTTTTGACACGAGAGAATGTTGGCATTGGAAAAAACAACCTTCTGGTACCATCATCGAGCCTTTCTACTGAAGAGGCCGGTGGTGGAGATGCCGCCTGTATAAAAGAGACACATGGTCCTTTATCTACAATTACTAAATCGAAGGCAATTGTACCCGTTGTTTGGTCTGCTGATTGAGACACAACAGCCCGCACAGCCGCTCTTCAGTCGGTACTTCTTGATATACAATGAAATTAATGAAAAGGTCTCCCCACACACACACACACACACACACACACACACACACACACACACACACACACACACACACACACACACACACACACACACACACACACACACACTCAAAAGGCAACTGGACTTCCAGTGGTACAAGACCAGAGCAGATTTTGCATCAGGATTCAAATCTAACAACTTCAATTCTAAATCACCTGCTGTAAACTGTAACTGTAAAAATGAAGCATGGTACTGTGCCTGCACCAGCAGCCAACACGTTTTTTCAAAATGGGAAGGAAATGGCGAAGGAACCCGGCCACAACGAGAAGTATGACAACTGTAGGTTTCACCAGTGATGAAGGCTCTGTGATTGGATGCAAAAAAAGGCCTTCCACACAGTAAGTCCAGTTGCCTCGACCAATCTGTCCCATGACCTACTGAGAACCTTCATACATTGTTGCTGAACCTACGATGACAACGGTGAGTCAGACCGACATCAGCACTGCATTAAAACACTGCAGGGCTTTTCAATGCACAGGGCCGGAGAGAGGAAATGCGAGGTCGTCCAGACAAAAAAATAAATAAAATTGACCCCGACTCAACCCTCGCAATGTCATCTGGCAAAGTACTGCACTGCAGTGGCCGATCACAGCGTGCACTAGTGGATTCATCTGTAGTGAGAACAGTTCAACTCTGCCATTTACCTCGCAGTCGTCAAGCTGAGGGAGAAAATGGCGACGAGTAAACTTTCAAGTAGAGCTGGGTATTGAACTCAATGCCTTCTAGCACAGACTATATTGTGTGCACTGTGTTCAGATTTGTTAAGTTGTTGTCAGAAGGCCCTCCCCTAAAAAAAGTTTTAGTTCATATTTTGTCACAGTATCCGATTTACATTTTGCCAATTTTATGCTGTATCTTGATTTAAGCAAAGTTCTTGTTAAGCGGTTTGTGTTTTACACATTTGGCTTCTTTTGTCAAGTGAAAAAAGGGTTCATTAGAAAATCATGTTTATAGTCTTCAAGAATGTACTATTTGGACCTATTACAGTTAAAAATAATAATAATAAAGATATTATGATAAAAAACACAGTGAATAAATGTTTCGGTACCACCGATGTTTGACACAAAGTAAAACTTCCTGGATTGTGGTTAATTTTCTCACTGGTACCCCCAGCTCAGCCCCTTGTCTTTTTCTTTATGCAGCGCTGATTTCACTCTGAACACGTGCCAACAGACGTTTACCACCAAACAACACAACAGGTCCAGAACTGCAAGGTACATTATGTTTTTTAACAGTGCTTACGGGTGGATTTCTTTCCTTTAGACCACCGAGCGATGCTCTCCGCACACGTACACCGCGCTCGGCTGTATGCGCCTCTTCGTGTTGCCCGGCAGCTGAGGAAGAAACTTGAAGTACTTGGGCATCAGGTCGAGGCAGGCGTCGCGGAACTTCTTGATCCGCCAGTAGTAAATGAGAGGGTTGAGGGCCGACTTGAGGTAGCACAACCACAGGACCCACGTGCTGATTTGAAAAAAGCTGTCTCTGTGGTAGAAGCCGTCGCTGAAGGTGGCTACCAAGCTGTAGGCGGTGAAGGGGGCCCAACACACTGTAAACACGGAGAAGAGGACGAGGATGGTGGTGAAGGCACGGGTCTTGAAGCTCATGTCTATGTTCATTTGGAAGGGCCTCTGGAGGCTCAGCAGGCCCAGTTTGCTGGCCTGGCTCAGACAGATGCTGTCCGGGTGGCTGTGGATGCGGATGGCGTTGTGGCGGATGGTGTTCAGGATCCCCATGAACGTGTACAGCATGACCATGAAGGGGAAGAAGAAGAAGGCTAGCATTATTACCAACACATAGGTGTGGTAACCGGGCTCAACGCTGTATCCGAATACACACTGAGGGGCCCTGGGGGGGATCTGTAAGGGAGGGGAACCGACAGCCAGGGGGAAAGAGAAAACGAAAGAGAGTCCCCAAGTGACCACTATGAGCACTTTGGCTCTCTGTGGGCTCAGCTTATCTTGCTTCTGGACAATAATGAGGAAACGGTCTATGCTTATTATAAGCAGTATGGCCACGCCCTCCATCACGAAGAGCCAAAAGAGCATGGCCGAAACGCGGCAGAAAACGTCCCCGAAAATCCACCGGGTGGTCACGACGGTGACCAGGGCGAAGGGCATGTTCAGCACGGCCAGCATCATGTCCGCGAACGCCAGGCTCGCCAACAGGATGTTGATGGCCGAGCGCATGGCGGATCTCTGGTACACCATCAGGCACACCACCATGTTCCCCAGCAGAGCCAGGAGCAGGACGGCGACCATGGCGACGCAGAAGAAGACCTGCAGGGGCAGGCCAACACCCGTCTGGCTCGCCGGCGCCGTGGCCGGCTCCGGGGACGACCAGGAGCCCGCGGAGACGTTATCCATCGACGGCCTGGCGGAGAGGTTCAGCAGCCCCGTGACGAGGCAGCAGAGACTGGCGTTGACGTCCCCCGCCTCCGGAACAGTAGTGGAGTGAACCATTCTTCCCCAGGGCGGACCGGCATCGTCGCTGGTGAGCTCACGTTAAACGTGACGCCGTAGGTGTGGATATTCCCGGCCTCACGCAACATGGCAGCGTCTCCATGGCTGCAAGACCCTAAAAATGTACACAACAACATAGTGAGTGCCAAGTAAAAAAGGGTTTGTGAGACCAGATTACAGCAGATTACAATGGAAACACCCATTGAAGTTGTAATGACTGCACTTAAAGCAGTGTTTGGATGCTAAACGTAGTGCTCAAAGGGTTTGCAGCCATTTCCATTGATTTCTTTACGCAGACTGCTTCCCTTCCTTTAACAGAAGATGTTCAGCTTAGGTATCAAAAGCACGAGGGATTCAATTACAATGTCATGATTAAAGATGAAATGAACTGTGGAACTCGCACACTTAAGTCTTCCCTTTGATTTTTTTGAGAATTCTCTAGAACTCGGTACATCAGAAAATGTGTGCCGGCTGAATGATTTGACCTAAAATGACCATTTCAATCACTCAACCCTGTGTTACCTCGAAGTCTTGAGGAAAACGTTGTTTTTCTCGCATGCATCCGCGGGGATGGAAGTCGTGTGCTCACTTCTTCCCCAGCACGCGAGAAAAAGTCTTCTTCAAGAATTCAAATTTGTTTAACCTGTACACGAAGATACAATTTGACGTTTTCAGAGAACATCTAACGTCCTTGTTTGTGTATGAATGAAACAAACGAGATACAACATGTTGATTAGTGATCTTTAGAAGCGTTGCTCGGCATACTTTCTACACTTTGGACAGAGCCATGCTAGACATTGTTTATGCTAAGCTAGGATAACCCTGTCCTGACAACAGCACTTAACACACAGGCAGTTCGTCTCAGAAAGAGAAAGAATAGTGCGTTTCACAACAACGCAACTCGTAAGCATTGGCCGAGAAAGAATGAAAACATCTCCCCCATATTTGCCTGAAGATGTGATAAGAAACCCTTTTAAAGCGCTTTTCTTAACTGCTGCCAGCAACAAACAGCCAATGTCCAACTGGGGACAAGTCAAATGCTGCAATAAAACACCCTTATCACTTGTATAAACATTGGACGCTGTTATTTCAGACCACCTGGCTTCATTTACAATAAGCAGCAAAATGCCAAATAATAAATGTGCTGTGTAGAAAACAGTCCTGTTGGAAGTACCAAATGATTCATATGCACATAAATGGCTTTTTTTTTTGTAGTCCTGTGTGGGTGTGAAAATCAAGCAAATGCAATTATGGCCAATTATTATGAGAACAGTGCATCTCATGTCTTTAATGGAGTCATGTTAAAAAAAACACAGGCTGGGATGCTGCTCTGACACCTGGATTATGTGTCACTCAACAAATAGTGTTATCTCAACGTCACCAAGACAGTCAGGAGACACACGGGCTGCAGTGAGGAGACAAACGGGCTGCAGTGAGGAGACAAACGGGTTGTAGTGAGGAGACAAACGGGCTGCAGTGAGGAGACAAACGGGCTGCAGTGAGGAGACAAACGGGCTGCAGTGAGGAGACAAACGGGCTGCAGTGAGGAGGCAAACGGGCTGCAGTGAGGAGACAAACGGGCTGCAGTGAGGAGACAAACGGGCTGCAGTGAGGAGACAAACGGGCTGCAGTGAGGAGGCAAACGGGCTGCAGTGAGGAGACAAACGGGCTGCAGTGAGGAGACAAACGGGCTGCAGTGAGGAGACAAACGGGCTGCAGTGAGGAGACAAACGGGCTGTAGTGAGGAGACAAACGGGCTGTAGTGAGGAGACAAACGGGCTGCAGTGAGGAGACAAACGGGCTGCAGTGAGGAGACAAACGGGCTGTAGTGAGGAGACAAACGGGCTGCAGTGAGGAGACAAACGGGCTGCAGTGAGGAGACAAACGGGCTGCAGTGAGGAGGCAAACGGGCTGCAGTGAGGAGACAAACGGGCTGCAGTGAGGAGACAAACGGGCTGCAGTGAGGAGACAAACGGGCTGCAGTGAGGAGACAAACGGGCTGTAGTGAGGAGACAAACGGGCTGCAGTGAGGAGACAAACGGGCTGTAGTGAGGAGACAAACGGGCTGTAGTGAGGAGACAAACAGGCTGTAGTGAGGAGACAAACGGGCTGTAGTGAGGAGACAAACGGGCTGTAGTCAAGAGACAAACAGGCTGTAGTGAGGAGACAAACGGGCTGCAGTGAGGAGACAAACAGGCTGTAGTGAGGAGACAAACAGGCTGTAGTGAGGAGACAAACAGGCTGTAGTCAAGAGACAAACAGGCTGGTGAAGACTTTTCTTTATTCAGATCATATGATGATGACAAGCGTGTTATCTGCAGCTGCTTCGTCACAATGAAGACCTGGTGAATGAGGGCAACTGGTTTGACGTTGGCCTACTTCCTGCTGCATTCACCTCGCATCCGTACACGGCACATTTTCTAAAAGGACCGTCCTCGTGGACAGCGAGACTTCGCTGAAGGTAACGCCACGTCTCTTTCCTTTCCGGGTAGGGTGACCTTTACATGTTCAAAAATAGCCACTTCAGCCTCCGAGCAATCAAGTAAACCTGCAGTGAAAAAAATGGATGTTCGGGTACTTGACGTTGAAAAAAAACACTGTGAATTGTTCAAATACTGAACGTGGCAACGCAATTATGCGATGGAGATTTGCAGGGAGAATATGCTGAGTGGTTTTCAGCCACATCTTTTATCTCTAGGAAGTATAATGAGGAGACGAAATGTGTGCTGGAAACCGGCACAGTTAGTCCATGGTGGAGAGACATCCTGGTTTACGGCAATAGCAGCCTGGCAGGGAGCGTACCTGGTTTATTCCAGGTGGCGTTGTTAAGCAATAATGATGCGTCTGTCTCACTTAATGACATGCGATTTCTGCATATTTTAATTGAGATGAATAGTTACAGCACATTATATAATATAAAGTCTGTGGAGAGAAATTAATTTGCCAAATTGAATACACTGAAGATTAAATCTGCCATTACACAATTACAAGCACGGATCGAGACAGATAAATAATAAATATAAATAAAAATAAGTAATATTCTAATAATAATAATAATAATAATAATAATGTCAAGTTTATCAACTACTGAATTGAAAGCATTGAAATATTTTAATTATTGCCGTCACCATTTAAAAAAAAAAAAATCAGTACCACTTGATTTCTTTACTTAACGTAACTTTTGAGATTCAGAAATCACCAAATACATTTTAAATTAAAAGATGTCTCTCTGATTAATAGTCATTTCATCCTCCATGAAGGAAATGTTTTGTTTTCATGCGTGTTGGCACCAGGCCTAGTTTTTGTTCACTTTAGTGCATGAAGTTTGGCAGGTGTTATACATGGCACATATAAATCAGGGCTGTATTCGGACTCTAATGAAATGCTAATTGCAAGTTGCAAAGTGCCCATTTGTTGGACACATGATGGTGGTAGTGTCCCTAGAGACTGAATTATAATCACATGGTCAAATCACATCCGAGCATTGCAACACCTGACTGCTAAATCTGTGAGGAGAGTCTGAAAATTAACTCAAATATTGGAGAAAAAATAAAATCCATACCAAATACAATTACAGCTCATTCAGAGCAGGCGTTCACTTCATCGACCACCAGTAAGAGCCATTACAGGCCAACCTCAGCGGCTCTCTCCGTGTGTTAGCGCGTGTATTTTGGACGCCGCACGAGCTTATTTTGATTCCGATATTCGCCGTTGTTATGCCAGCAGCAAAAATGGTTGAGACCAGTGATTCACGGAGAGTCCGCGGAGAGTTAGCGACATCTCCGTGGACGAGGCGAGGGCAGTGGGTGTTTACGTCTTCGTTTTCGAGATTTGGCCCCGACATATAAGAGCAATAACACGGTGTTGTTGACATGCAGACGGTTGTGTTCGATATTTACCTGCTTCATTCTCCCATGTTGAAGCTCCGGAGTGGCTGAAGTGCTGCGGCTCAGTCCTCCAAATGGTGCATCTCGCCGCCCAAAATGTGTTCCTCCTCCCTCGTTGTAAGCGGTTCTTCTACCGAACAAGTGGGCCGGTGATGGCCTTTCCCCCCGAAATGCAACGTTTAGGCCCTGTAGCTATGTTATTTTAATAACCGCCGGCGCTGCCACTACACGCAACTACGACTGGAGTCGGAGATAAAAGTAAAATTCGCATTTGGTTAGTCTCGCTTTTGTTCCCAGAGTAGCACGAGAGACACCGCGCTGATTATCCACGTTTTTTTTTTTAAGAGTGGGTAAATATTAAGGTTATTTTTTCACCAGATGTCAGATGTGAGCGGCCCCTCCTCAAGCAACGAATGCATCAGGCTATGTACTGTATGTATGCGGTCTAAATTATCAGCACACTGTTACAAACTACGCTCACTTTCGGGCTTTCCGTGATCCGCGGCAAGGCACCGAGCGTACACACACGCAACTTCCTGTCTGGACTTTTCAAAATAAGGAGGGGTAGACGCAGAGTGGACACTAATCCAAAGAACGGCATGTTAAGACTGCGCTTTCAGAAAAAAGAGAAATTTCTTCAACTGCTTTGGGTTGTATGGACATTTTTTTGTAAAATAAATAAATTTAATTTAATGTTTAATATTCTTCACAAGAATAAATGCCAGACCCAGTGGCGGCTGGTGGAAAATCTTCTAGGGAGGGCCATCCTATCAATTTCAGCAAACCCCAGTATGATTTCATGCAAAAAAAATTTAGCATCAAACACGCATTATTACTTGGCAGTTAAATATTTAACATTTATTCCAACATGAAAAACATGAAAAAAAGCAGTAAATAACACTAATATAATACAATATAATATAACATGTTTATTTATTGAGATGCCCCTATGGATCTTGTTATAGGAGGTAAAGATCAGGAGAAGTAAACATGAAGTGTAATTATGAATACTGATGTTAAATTAAGCTATGATGAGTTTTCACTGTTAATTTAGGGGGGAAAAAGTGGCCCGGGAGTTACTGTCAGACCGGCCCACTCAATACACGGCGCGCTGCCCACTCAATACACGGCATGTATTTCGCTGGTCTACGGCGACCATTCGCACCTCCGCCGGCGTTGCCCCGACAGACGCCCGGCACGACCGCACGGCGCAGACCGCGGTTATGGAGAAACGTTTTTAAAAGCACCGTAGTATCCAGCCGTGCTGTGGCGTCCTCGGATCGCGAGGAGTAGTATAATGTCAGTTTATACTGTTGATACAGTTTTCACTGATTATTGACTTTCGGTATTAGAGTAAATTGAACGTGTTCTGTGAAGCATATAATATAGTCCCGTCGGCCTACCGGGGATTCCCCCGGTATCCCCGATGGCCAGTCCGCCCCTGCCTGTGGATACGTATGGTGTGTCGAAGTAATCAGCGTACTTTTAGGGAGAAAGGAAGTTGATTGACTGACTTGTACGAAGTAGTGAAGCTTCGCATGTAGTCTGCTGTCTGATTGTGAGGTCAGGCTGATCTGATATCAGCTCTTTGGCTGCAGAATCGCCGCCAAAGTTCTCCTCTCAAACGGGTCTTGGAGGAGGAGAGCTCGCGCTGGCGCGGGCTCCTGTAGAGACTTCTCCTGACGAGAACGCGCAGCTCCGGGGCCTGATCGTTCTTGCCCACAGCTGAATCTATTTGAGGGCGCTGATTGGCTAAATTGTATGTCACTCATTTATATCTTGAATCAGCAATTGGCTAAACGGCTTCATAGACCCGTCTCTTTTGGGCTAAAACGATCAAGCCCCCCTCGCTGCGCGTTCTCAGTGTTGTGCACACAGGCAGAGAGCACGAGCAGACGAGCACACAGGGGGAGAGGACGAGCAGGAAAAGCATATATTTTGCGCAGATATCATATTGTACACACATTACTGGGTACATTCCATAGTTAAAAAACACAAATATTGACAATTTGTATAATTTATGATTATTATAATTTTTTTTTTTTTTTTTCGTGTGGCTCATGGTGGGGCCATGCCCCATTGGCCTCTCTTGACCAGCCGCCACTGGCCAGACCACTTTAAACATGTAGGGACATATTTCTCAGAAGGTATACAAAATGAGAGATTGGTTGATGGCTGGTTGAAAATGTCTTTCGTGGGTAAGTGAGCTATAGTGCTGAAGGGATGAATAATATCCATGACCTCAACACATGGCTGCACATACTAGGCAACTAAAGTTACGCTACTTAAGTAAAAGTACACAAATATCTCCTCGCAGTGACAGTTGCATATAGTCAGCATGAAAGGGCATACATCTGACTATTGCGCAAGTGCAGACTAGAATGCTTTGCAATTTATGTTAGAGCGAAAGCGTAATAAGATTTAAATGCACATCAAAAAAGGACTAAATTATTTACAGCTTTACAGCTATTATTTTCAAACATTTTCTGGAGACACATTCCACCATGTTTTGTTTAATATCTATAGCCTAGCTGCAGCTCATTTTTCTGGACGAGCTAGTCTTGCTAAAAAGTGACTCTTATTTTGAAGGAAAACATCAGCGCTTCGGGCAGCATCCGCGCTCTCTCTAGTTAGCTTGACGCAGCTTTGTATTCAGCGATAACTGACACCCACAGAAGCCAGTTGCATGGGCAGGAGCGGACTGCTCGTGGCACACGCCCCGTTTTGAGCGTCGTCCAATAGAAACGACAAATTGTATCCAAATGGGCGTGGCCCGACTGGAGGAAGTGCTGTTTTTGGGCACGTGCGACTGTGTGGCATAGAATAGATGACAAACGGAGCCTGTTATGGCTAAAGTAAGCTCAGTGTTATCAGAATGCCATCTACTGTCTGTGGGCTACGAACATTATTTTAACATGATTCAAGCACGACGTTGATGGTTACTGGTTACAGTGCAGAATTGGGACTTGGTTGACTCCAAATGACTTCAACGGTATTAATAAATTTGACAGAACCCATTACAACCACTTTAAACAAGGGATGCAACACTTGAAATAACATAAATAAATGTCTCTGTGGGACAAGCTATGTAGATATATATCTTGACATGCGACAGTAAGAAGCATTGTACTTGATGATTATATGCAAATCTTTAATGGCTTTTGTTATCTTGGATTTCCATAACCGATGACGATGATGATCTAAATTTCAGCTTGCGTCAAGGAGGCCAGTATGTTTGCCAACAGGCCAGATTTGGCCCACAGGCCACTGTTTGCCTACCACTTAATTGAATGCGTGGTGGAAAAGCAATCAGTCTTTTGTTAGCCATCGACCTTATTTTCTTTCTTTATCCAAAACCCAGTCCAGCATATCTAATATAAATCTACTATTGGAAGCCACAGTGGAGTAACAATGCTGTCTGTGTTAGCCTGTAAGAGACGTTACTGTCGGCCGGCTGTGTGGGAAACGACACAAACACAAAAGGCACTTCAGCCAAAACTCTGGGGTTTAGTCACACATGGATTGGATCATAAATTAGACAAACCTAACAAACAAAAGACCGCTCAGTTAAATTAATAACTGATGTAAAAGCATACTGACGCTAACAGCTTCAAAGTATCTTCTACTTATGTTAAAATAAATGGCTGTATGATATGTAAAATAGTTTTGGGGCTTGGCAGATATGCTGCTATATAGTCTGTGGTCTTCACCATGGAGCAATAGTTTAAAAAGTTTGGTAGTATGTGTTTCTTTCTGAGTGAAGAGGGCAACAGTACAGAGCTGGAGTTAGGACATTAGTAGCTTAGCTTAGCATAGCATAACGACTGGACGCAGGGGGAAACGGCTAGCCTGGTTCTGTCCAAAGTTAAAAAAAATAAATAAATACACCCACAAACACCTCTTAAGCTCTTTTTTTTAACATGATATCTTATTCGTTTCCTCTGGACAAAAACACAACTGTAAAAATTATAATTTGCCGTTTTAGAGTAAGTTACGAGATGCAACCATTTCTTCTTCTTCTAGTTTTATGCTAAGCTAGGCTAACCCCATCCTGGCTCCAGTGCCATACACACAGACATGAGAGTTCCTTCTCACTCTCCTCCCAAAATGTGGAACTATTCCTTCAAACCAGGTTTTGGACCTCTGGCTCTTTCAAAATGTGGGATCTTGAGTATAAACACTATTCTATTTTATCATTGAGGAATCAACAGAGGCACTATGAAGATGAAATGTTTTAAATAAAATACTGGTACTTATTTATTAATTTTAGTTTGCTATAGATCAATAACTCAACCTTAGACATACAGCATCCCATGAAGCCATCTGCATAAACCCTACATTGGGTACAAACTTGAGGCTTGAGCAACTCAATCAGTTACAGTCATGTCGCTCTCACAATGCAATGTATTGACGCACATAAATAAGTCGGGTCATATTTTGTCTAATATGTCTGCCATTCACCTACGACCCGGTCCTACGAAGCCTTTATCTGCTTGGCACTGTCAGTCTTGGGTGGTATGATGTGAACCTGGAAGGGGACGAAGAACTCCAGAAGAGCTTTTGTGTCCTTCAAGTCCAGAGAATATTCCTGAGCGATCTTTCCCGGCGTCCATGTCTGAGGCCGACGCTGGTGGCTGCCCAGGGCCTTCAGGGCCTCGACGATGGTCAGCTTGCCTTTGGGAACATCTTCGAGCTCCACCAGGCCGTACGGTTCCCCCGGTAAACTGAATCTCAGCGGCCGCCGCTCCGCCTCGTCACCCGCCGTCACGTCCTTTGAGTCCTGTGCGCAGATTAAGCAGAAGGAAACGAGTCTATTGGCTGGAAATCAAATAAATTCACTACGGACATGGTCCTGAGTGACTTGTGTTCTTCGTCTACTAACACCATAAGGCCAGGTTTAAATACCAAGTGTGTCAAGCTTTGAGGAAAAAAAACAACGTAATGATGCAATGCATTTAAACATTCAAAAAAACTGTATGTGAAGAGGTTACAGTGTCAAAGACGTCTACGTCTGAAATTAGCATGCTAACCAGCTAGCCCCGCCTGTCCCGTCTTGTAATACCACTAGCACCTCTAGAGGCGATAGTGAGTCACTGAAGCGTTCAGTCCACCCTCAGTCCAGCAGGAGGAAGAAATAGAGCTGCCCGCAGCCGCCAACAGAAGCGCCATACGCCAATAGGTTAATTATATGATAGCAATGGTATTTTGACCATCTCTCAGAAATTCAGCAGTTTGGTTGGATTTTGCTAACTTTTGTCCTGCTTTTAGTTGGTATTTGGCTCTTTTTTTTGTATAAACGACAACTGTAAATTTACACCGTCATGTTGGGAGCTTTTGCTAACGCGCTAGGCTAGCTGTATCAGCTTTACGAGGCAGTTATATGTCGAGCCGAGAGCGATTTTAAACTAGTCGTGGAGCGCTGCCCTCAAGTGGCCAAAACTGTTAGTGCAGCTGCTATTACCAAACGTGAGGTCATTGATGTTTTTCTTGCTACAAGGGCTACAACCGACCAAAAGCACAACACCGTTGCACCATATAGCATACAAGTTAACTCTCAATAGTGTAGCCATTTTTTGACCAGGGGACACAGGAGTCTTTTTCCACTATTGTTTACAACTGTGAAATGGTCCATAGCCTAGTAACACGAGAGCCTTCTGTAATTTATCTCGAATGAATCAAATCAATTGGCTAAAGCACCACTCCATCATTAGAGACATTTACAAATGTGACACAATCAGTGTCCCGGTCTGACCTCTGCTGCTGCCGGATCTTTCGACTCCACGTACACGGACTTCAGGAGGGCCAGCAGAGGGTCGTTCTTCTGGCTGATCGAGTCCGCCGTCTCCACCGCTGAAACAAACACACAGCATGCTGCTCGTAAACAGTCACTGCAAAGCCTAATTGGTAACGTTACGTCTGAGGCTGGTGAATCAACATGCCATGTACCAGTGTGTACACCGGAGGAGACAGTCACACAAGCTAGCGTTGGTTTCAAACACTCACCCTCAGAGCTGCCGGCGGAGGGCAGGAGGTTGGCCTCGTATCGGGGTGCTGCTCGCGGCTTTTCCTTGGAGATTTCTCGGTGTACGCGGTTTTCTAGGTTGAAATTCCGGAACATACGCGCTACCCGTGCCCCCATGTTTGACATATTACCAGATTTATCCCGTTGTCAATAAAGTTTATTCAAACTGTCCACGGCAAGCGAGAAGGTTCATCTCAGAGTGGAAAGGCGAACACAGAAATTAGCAGCGACACCTGTTGGTTGGAAGAGTGTATTATTTCTCAATCCTTATTTTCTAAACTATTACAAAAAATGGTTCCACTTGTCTTTTTTAATCTATTTTGGAAACACATTTCAGACAGGTGAAGAAGAAAAAAAAACAAGAAGAAATGTTAATCATGATTGTAAAATAATACTCATGAATTAGAATTATGAGGTCACATATATGAGAAAGACATCGTTTTGAGATAGGAGGCCTTGGTCAAAACTATTTACCAAATTAGAATTATGAATTCGGAAACCTTATTTAAAACCGATATTTTATTTATAATTGTATATGTATAAATATCATGATTTGCAATATTAAAAAAATATATTATTGGAAATTAAAGTCAAAAGTCTATTTATGTAATACTATGATCCTTTTTTCACGTGTAAAGTACACATTTCTTCAGTCTACTCTTTAAAACAAGATGAGCAGTTACACGACCAGCAGATGGCAGTATTTCATATTCTAACACATTCAAAATAGCCTCGTAAAAAATAAGTTTGTCCTTGTTCTGAGGTTCACAGTAGATCAGTGCCGGTTTGAAATACAAACCGAAGCTCTGCCTTTTTGTCACAATGAGGATTCATTTGTTAGTGAGACAAAGTAAATAAATCAGTTATCACTCCCATCCCCCGAGTGCTCTGGCCAGGCCAGACAGCACAGGTCACTTTATATATGAGGGAGGCCATATGGAGCACATCTGGAAGTGGTTATCTGCTCAATCATAGCAAAACAACCCACGGCATTTCTTTTTTTTTTGTGAGAAGAGGAATGGAAAGGAATTCTTTTCACTTTCACTCACTAACTGGTGTACGGCTCCTGAGTGAGGAGCTGATGAAAGTCACAAACCAAAAGGCCAGAGGCTCTCAGCCAATGAGGCTACTCGGTTCCACCAGAGCTGTGTGCACACACACACACACACACACACACACACACACTGACCAATAAGACAAATGCAGTGGTACACAGAAATGATTTTTCATTGTAATCAAAAAAAAGTGCCGTGAAAATGAATTTATTCTATTGATAATAAAACTGATCCCTGATGTTATTTGCTGCGTTGAGCTGGTGGATTTGAAACTAAACAAAAAAAACACGGCTCCGAGACACGTTGATTCATGTGAGGCTTAAAGGGAAGGAGGAGTCGAGTGTCTAGACTGTTGACTTGTAGATTTAAAACAGATGTCTATCAGCATCAACATGAAACAAATAAAACCTTACACTGTTTGTCTGAAAACAGGTTCTGAACATTTGGACAATACATTTTTTTGAATGTTTTGGCTATTAAATGGCTGATGAGCTGTGCTTGATAACCACATTCTCTTATAGTATACCTTTTAAAATTATACTATGGTGGCCATGACACCTCAACATGCTACAACTTAAAAAACAAGGTATGTAATTTAGAAATAAGACCAAATAAACGCCCTCAGGTGGAGTTAACACTCGTTCTTTTCATTTCCTCTCATCTGTAAAGCAAACAGCATGTACACAAGCCTTTCATAATAGATTCAATGTTATAATTAGGCTTCGAGTATCAGAACACAAACATTCCAGCATCTCTCATGTGGCTCAAAGATGATGAAAATCTTCTGCGACCCACCTGTGGGTCTTTGGGAATGTGTATCAATCCACCACCGAAAATAGTCCCCAACAAATCTCCTCCTGTTTGAGAAGGACGATGAACGTGACCAGCTGTCTTTGAAATTGACTGATTCTTAAAACAATGAAACGGTGTATTTGCAAACTGTATTTAAAGACATACGTCTTGGGGAAGTTTGTCGTCGTGTCCTGGTGGACTTGCAGTTATTCTGTATTTATCTTGTGTTTTCTGGATTCATAGTTAGACTTTCAATGTGTTTTTTTCTAAATCTAATGTGTCAAACGCGTGAAGATCTTTTCTTTCTGTGTTCGTTTAAGTTGCAGCGCGTGGAGCTGTCTTAGCTACCATTTACTTCTAGACACCACACACAATGAAACCTATGCATGTAGTAATTTTATTTACAAATAGCAAGTAAAAAACAAAAAGCACCATAAAAATATATCTCGCTTTCACATATATACATTTAAATGTATTTCCATGAACGATGTAGACAAATGTCGAGCAGAGATGTGTTGACTGTATCGTAGTGGCTGAGTTTGACACGAGGCCTCTGAACACAACACAGGAACAAACTTCACTCAGACTCGGTTCTATAGCTCCACAGAAGCTCGTTACATTAGAGGTCTGGTTTCATCTCGGCAATTCATCAATTCCTATTTGGAATCACTTGTTTTTCCTGTTACCCATTAAGTAGATCTCACGAGTATTTGGGCCACAGTAAAAAAAAAAAAAAAAAGATTTCAAGAACACACGTATAATATTCTGGGGGGAGGAGTCAGAATGTTGTGAGAATACAGTTGTGATTTCTGGAAAAAGTCATATTATGAGAATGAAGTTGTCATTTTATAGATTACTATCCTGAGGCAAATTTGTGATTTTGGGTTATATAAAAATAATAGAAAAAGCGAGAGTAGGAGTTGTAAATTCTAGAAGAGTAATAAAAAAATCATAATAGTACTACAAAGTCGTAAATGTGGAGGAACAAAAAAATTATTCAAATAAAAGATATTATGAGAAGAAAAGACATAATATTCTTAGAATAAAATGCATAATATTATGAAAAAAAATCGTAATTTTTAGGACATGTTTAGGACAATAAAATGTCCTAAAAATCTATTTTCTAGATTTTCAGCCCAGTCGCAACCCTAATTTAGTTAAAGCTGAGCAAGAGCAAATGAGAATCTCATACCATTAAGGCTTTACTGGTGGAATATTGTGACTTGTTCTTTTCTTTATTCTTACAACATCTGGACGGAACAGTCTGGACAGAACCCCCCCCCCGCACCGCGGTGACGTCAACACTGTGTGTGAGAGCAGGATGAGTAGAGGTACAGTAAGATGAAGCAGTCGATCAGAAGGATGGTGTAGAAACACCTCTGCGTGTGCAAACTCCGACCCCTCTGGAAGCGGGTCAGTAACATGGCCAGCAGCAGAAAGAAGGTGGCGGTGTTCAGGAGGAGGAAGAGTCGTATGTAGGAGGCGGTGCTGGAGAGACCCTCGCTCCCGGCCATGGCCACCATGTGAACCTCCTTGAATTTATGGCCCTTGACAAAGGCCCCCTTTCTGTTTTTGCGGCCATCCGCATAATCCATGAAGGCCCCCTCTCCCTCCTCTGGACTGTCCTCGTACGTGCGCTTTGAAGTCCTCTGGCGCACCTTTTTCTCATTCACCTCAATCTGTGCAAAAATGTCGGGCAGACTCTCTGAAAGCTTCTCCCCGAGGTTCACTTTCTTCCCCCCTTTGCCCTTGCCCTGCTTCTTCGACATGGCGAACATCTTCTCTATCACCTCCTCCGTCTTCTTCTTGTCGGAGAACTGGAGGAGGCGCTCCGCGGTCTTGTGGAAGCTGGCGGTGTTGAGGACCTGTCCTAGGATGTGTCTCTCCATCTGCTGGAAGACGGGCTTGACATGCTGGAGGTTGTCCTCCATCACGTTGACGTATTCCTCCACCTCGTCGGGCGAGCTGTCCTCCGCGCCCGCTGCCGCCGCCGCCGCCGCCTTCTCGAACACGACCTTCTTGTGGTCCAGCAGCACCATGGCGAACAGGGGCTTGCTGGGGAGCTCCCCGGTCAGCAGGTAGATGGTGTACGTGTGGTCCTTGGTGGCCAGGTAAATGTCCACCCTCTGGTCGTCGCCGCGCAGGCTGAAGCTCTGTACGTCCACGCCTGGCCCGAAGAAAATGTAGGCCACCCTGGTGTGAGGGTACCTCAACGGCATTGTGACGTTCACATAGTTGGAGCCATTGTACGGGTACCCTCGGGGGTAATTCCAATAACCTACCACTCCTCTGTTACTGTAGCCTGTGTCGTCCAGCCAAAACATCTTGTACTTATCCTCGCCGTGTGACACAAACGCTCCGTGAACGCCGTCTATTTTTGTACCGTGGAACGGGAGGTCCGTGTTGTGAAAGAAGGCGCTCATGGCCCGGGTCGGGCTGTCTGGATGCAGGTGGATGTGGTCCACGAGGAGCAGGAGCTGCGGGTGAAGAAGGAGCAGGTTTCTCTGGAAGTTCCTGATCTTCAGCTCTGGGTTATAAGCGGAATGTCCCTCGCCACGGATGAAGACCATTCCCTGTCTCTCCATCGCGGCTTCCACTTTGCCCTGGGCGTCGGCCGCCAGCCCCACCTTGTACTTCAGCCACTTGGAATCGCAGGCTTCCGTAACCTGTCCAGCCCACGGCTTAAAGCAGCTCCCTGAGTCAGCGGAGCTGAACAACACCGCATTGTTCAACAAAGTGTACTTGGGTCCGTACAGCGCCTCGGTGATGAACGGGACGCCGTTGGGCGCAAACGTGAACGTGTTCTGATCCGGGTGCTCGTGGCCGGCGTTGAAGTTCTTCCACCCTTTGATCCACTCTTTGTACTTGCTCCTGTGAACGATGTCGAAGATGGCGCGCCCCCCCAGCTTCCCGGACTTGAAGGAGAGAAAGGTGCGGTTGGTGTCAGCGGGTAGAGCGCTGCCGTACGTCACCACGCCCCAGTCCTCAAAGTGGTGGAGCTGGGACGTTCCAAAGTCTGACGGAGGCTTGGCGACCAGTCCCGGGTCATACCTGTAGGGCAGCATGAGAGGACGGGTATCAGGATGATAGATTACCAACACGGACATCAATCACAAGCAACCACTGGTGGAAAGTCTTTTCAGTTTAAGGCTTTTCCAGAGGTGATTTAGTGATGACATGCTGCAATTAACATTTTTGGTGAACCAACTTATTTATGAAACTGCCTCTTTTTCATGAACTGTGATTATACGATTCCCTACGTTTTCCCACAATGCCTTCTGGCAACCCTAAGAGAAAAGCTGTGAGATCAATAGTACATATAAAGACCAAAAGCACTTATAAGACTGTCTGCTAAAGAATAACACAGAGAATAAGAATTAGCTTGTCTGTATAAAAACAAAACCTAAAAACTACAAACTGAGGTTTTACAGGAAGTGCTGGAATTGTTTTTTTGGCCATGTCTTGTTTTTTACATTTCCTTTGTTGTCCGAAGTAAACAAACAAGATATAACGTGTTAAATGGAGAACTTTGGATTTGTTTAACATTGAACAGAGCCCGGTATAGCTGCCTCCTTTTGCTTCCATTCTTCAGACGATAAAGCTTTGGCTTGGCTGGTCTCGGGGGATTTGCTGCTTTTTCTCTGTTTTAAATCGTAAATTGAGCACCATATGGTTGTTGAAAGTGGGCTGTGGGAAATTATTATCTGTACTTGTCATTACTTTCTAGATTAAATGACTAATTGAAAAAATAACGGATCAGTCAATTAATAATCATAAATGAATCCCAATATCTCGACCATGGCAAGTCGTTGGAAATAAGAAATGAAGGCCAAAAAAGAGAGCTACTTTACCAATAGAGTAGTTTAATAATAGCTCTAAACAGCAAAAGAGAACTGTAGTCATATGTTTCCTATTATGAAACCAAATTCAGCAGCTCACCAGATGAACTCGGTGTGAAGAGTACACCATCGCTGGCCTTTTCCAGCCTGCCCCGGCCCCTCCGTCACCCTGTTTTGATGAATCAGATCTGCCAGCCAGTTTCCACTGCCGTTACGCAACACGTAGCGATCCAAGAAGACCAGCTGGCTCTCCGGACCGTAGAACCAGTTGTAGTTGGAGTCTGCGATGGCCACGGTCCTCTGAAAGCCTGCGGAGACAGTAAAAAACGTCAGGGGTGTCCTGCAGAAATATTTGCCATCGTAAATAATGGGCAAACGTGAGCAATAAAATGCTGACGCTTTGACTGATGTTTAAGTTTGCGGCGCCAACGATGCATGGAAACATCACTCGTATGCGGATTCTTTGTAAATTCCAACACGCTGCCACACAGAGCTCAGTGCAAAATGTTTGGCCTCAAGTCACGGATATGTAACAAAAGTGCCCCCCCGCCACACACACACACACACAGCATGAACCTCAGTCCCCTCTGCTGTGACCCAGCTCAGTCCCAAACCAAGCGCAAATTGTTCACACAGTTCTGTTGCCTGTAATTATATCGGTTAGACCTTTCACTCTGGGGGTGAGAGGCTTCTTCGTAACGAGCTACAGTAACTACAGCGTGCACTCACAGTCGATCATTTGTCAACCAACCGCAACCGTGAACAAAAAGCGCAACAGAAACACTCTTGTCAAGTACATTCTCTTTGTACAGACACCTGCAGTGAGACGACAGCAGATATGACACTTCAACTCCTATAAGTGCTGACACATCAACTCACATTGTAACTGCTTTAAAAGGACTGTTCACCCCAAAAACAAAAACAAACGTGTTTTTCATCGATTGTTTTGCCGTGGGTTGCCGAGTGTTTGGAGGCATCGGCCGTAGAGACGTCTGCCTTCTCTCCAACATAACGGAACTACATGGCACTCTCTGCTTGTGGTCTCAGGCCTTGTTGTGAGCAGTTTCACTGGCATTGCGACATCTTTTAGTTCTTAGACTTCAAGCGACACTTTACACTGCTTTCACTTACACCGACTTCTTCGACCACTTCCACAGAAACCTCCAACTCCTCGTATCACTTACACAGCACGGCAGCGCAGGCGGAGCAACTGACACTTCAGCTCCTTTAAGTGCTTAAAGTTAAAGAGACATTGCACTCCACTTCAACTGACACTTTACCTGACAGCGTTGTATTTCGGCACTTGCACTTATCACTCCTTTTATCCCTTACACCTGCCGTTTCGGTTCTTTTTGGAACTTAAACCTCATCTGACTCTTGTGTTCACTTCACAACAGTAAGCAGCACTTCAACTTCATTCAGGCAATGCACTTCAACTGACACTGACCTTTTTTTGGGGCATTTTTATTGGACAGTTGATAGTGAAGAGGCAGGTAGGACACGGGAGGAGAGAGGGCATCGGCTCTAACCATTCAGCCATCGAGGCTCTCCCTCTGACGGGTATTTTAACCCCTCTCAGTAATCCTTAGACTTGAGTCTTGAGCCCCTCTCAGCACATTCATGCTGCTATTGTGGCTCCGGATCCAAGGCTCTCCTGGGCTGATGTAATTCGAGGTGATGCTCAGCCACAATACAGAAACTGTTGGCAGGGGGGCTAGCCTGACCTAGGGGCCCCTCCCCCACTGCTGCACTCCCCCTGACCTTCCGACAGACTGAACTTCCAGGACACCACATATCCCTGCAGGCCTCAGGTCTGCTTCGCATCCAGGAAGGTAATAAGTACACGCATGCATACCCCTGTATTGGCTCAGGAGGAGGAGCCGCTCTCCAATGTGGCAGCCTGCCTGAGGTTATGTTCACGTCCAACCTTTTACGCCCAACTTTTGGGATAAAGCATTCTTGTACGGACTAACTGGAATTAACTCTTACTCGCGGATTAATTGGCCTGTTGAAAAAAGTGACAGTTACCCGGCAGGATGGTCCTGTACAGGAAGGCGAAGTGTTTGAGGAGCCAGGGGTGGTCGAAGTGGCTGATGGCAAAGTGGCGCTGCACCAGGAACATGTACTGGAACAGAGAGCGGGTGGTGTACGTCCCGTAGGCCACGCCTTCATACAGGGAGCCGTCCGTCACGTCCTGCAGGAGGACCATGGACTTCTCCATGATGGACAGGACCTGCTTGGTCCACAGGTAGGCCTCCTGGAGGTAACCTGGAGCACAGGAAGTGGAGATGGTTTCACAGGTTAAATACAGCGCCAGAACACCCTGGATTATGAATGCTTTTGGTCAGATTTTGCCCAAATACTGTAATAAGGAATACATCGCACGGCTGACAAACTGTTTCTGGTTGTGTGACTGTGTTTTTCTACCTGTCTGGTAATCTTTAGCTAACAGATTCATATCCTCAAATCAATTAACTAACCATCGGAATATCTTATCTCGACATCCTATTGGTTCAAAAGTCTAATGCTTGACATCTTCAGCGTCCTCTGGTGGCAGATCCACATCCACACTTATTTTATACGGTTTTCGAAAGTACGGTTTTTGCAATTGCACAATGCACATTTTAAATTCAGCTTTCCACAGAACACATTTTTGTCTGTTCGTACATTTATTATTTAAAAATGTCCCAGCTGTAGAAAATAATTAAATTCTTTGGCACAAAGACATTGTTTCCATGTGGATTTATTTCATCTGATAAAGAGAGCTGTTTTTACATCGAAAATATTTTATAATAAAATGAAATAAATAAAAAGCTGATTAAAAAACCAAATCAAAATTGCCCTGGTCTACAATTTGAGAAGCTGCAGAAAAGTATTACACAACATACTTGAACTACGCACCATGCACTAAATATGAGAGATCCTGGATCATGATTAGGGTGTGTGTGTGTGTGTGTGTGTGTGTGTGTGTGTGTGTGTGTGTGTATGTGTTAGCTTCAGCTTCTTAGTCTGTTACCTAAAGAAACCTTCCACACACAACATTTACCTGTGGCTATGGAAAGCGTGACACCACTACGGCACACTACAGCGTGTATACTCTCTCACACGCACACAGACTTTACTATGAGAACAGGCGGCTGCATAAACACTCCGGCCTCAGTTCATTGAGGAATCCACGGGGCCGTCGACGGTGACTGGCCCAGCCGGCCGCCTCCGCCTCCCCGGAGCCGTCCCCAACAGCGTTTGGTTTGGGGACCGCCGGCCTACACAGAGCAGGTATTTACCATCAAACAGGAACTCTTGGCACGCACAAATACCATATTTACACAAACAGAGCTTCACCGGCGCTCACACAGTCCAGGGCCACCCTCCAGAGCAGCTCGGGCTTTGAGACCCTTCGCTACTTTCTTTCCTCAAAAGTAAAAACATGATATTAAAATAAATCCTGATGACAGCTTTCCAGGAATACTAAACACAATTTGTCAGTGTCTGCGCGAAACAATCTGGTTCAAGTAAACAAAATCATATATTTAGCTGCAGTGATTGATTTCTTTTGGCCCTCTTGAAGCCACAGGAACAATTTGGAAACACAAGATCTTTGCCTTCTGGCTTCTGTTTTTGGCTAACATGACACTACAGCAGTGTTGTTAGCTACTTTGAAACGGTAGCGTGAGAATCACCGTGTTTTGGTTACCTTTAAAAAGCTACACAGCGCTGATGGGAACGACAACACTCGTGTGTGCAAAGTAGACATTTCCTGGGATTAAAAGCCTCTACCACATAGACAATTACGCAATTTAGATTTCCAGCTGCTTGCATACGCAGCATGTTCGTGAACAGTGTACTGAAACTCCTGCGTCATCAAAACTAAATCCAAGGAAAGCGAGGACACCGTGCTGAACATAGAATTACAACACAGCGATTACTGGAATACCAAAGGAGGTCCTAGTTATTGCTCCAGAGGAGTTTGTCCCCATGATCAGGCAGATTATCAGTCCACTCTCCTCTGCTGCCCATTGCAACCTGCGCAATCTTGGGATTTTCTTTGATCGATCCATGTCGTTTGACCCTCATGTTCGGCAGCTGTCCAGGTCATGTTTCTTCCATCTAAGAAATATCAGTAAACTGAGATCTATAGTATCAACACCTGATTTAGAGATGATCATACACACATTTATCTCTTCACGCATTGACTACTGCAACTCAAGTTTTTACATCACTCAGTGCATCTGCTCTTAACCGTCTGCAGGTCATCCAAAACACTGCCGCCAGATTACTCACCAGGACAAATCGACGGTCTCACATCACCCCCGTACTCCGATCTCTCCACTGGCTTCCTGTAGCATCTAGGATACACTTCAAAATTCTCACCATCACTTACAGAGCACTTCACGGTCAGGCTCCGGCTTATGTAGCTGATCTGCTTCGCCCCTATTCACCTGCCCGCGCTCTCAGGTCAGACGCTCTGGGACTTCTGTCAGTCCCACGCACACGATTTAAGACCCGTGGTGACCGAGCCTTTGAGGCAGTGGCTCCGGGGCTCTGGAATGCTCTGCCTGCAACTCTGCGCCTCGCAGATACTGTGGATACTTTTAAGAACCAGCTCAAAACCCACCTGTTTAGGCTGGCGTTTGAGTAAAAACCCATGTCCTAGACCTGCTCTTAAAATATGTATTTTTAAATTTTTACTTTTCTCTGTGTATATAATTTATTGACCCGAGGGTCACATTGTGTTTTTTATGCTTTTAAATGTCTGCTCTGTTCAGCACTTTGTGATATTATTGTCTGTGAAAAGCGCGATATAAATAAAATTCATTCATTCAAAGACGTCAACGAAAAGGATAAATAAGAAAAAGAGAGTCATCACGTTAACCCACGTTAAAAGGAAAGGACTTAGGCCCGACTGTCTCCCATGCTGTTAGCCAGGGCGCTGGGTCTGGACACCCGGACCCCTCCCTCAGCACACATCATGTCCAGAGGAATGTGAAAGGTCAAGGGATTTGTTATTTCCAACAACACTCTCTGACTTTACTCTCTGCACCTCGTCACACACGGCTGGTGATGCAATTGCAGAAATCTTGTATACAACTGACCCATTGAGCGTGTTATTAATGTGTTATTCTGATCTATTTTATATATTAGGGGGCAGGACAGCCAGCGATGAAGTACAATGTTTTCCAGAGTCCGACAGCTCAATTGCGGGGGAGCGGTGCATTCGTGTGTCTGTTAAAAGCAGTAATAGTGGAAAGGGAAGGAGAAAGAGAGGTTTTTTGGGGGGGGGGGGGGGGGGAAGCAAAGTTGAGAGTGTTGCTATCGAGGATGAACGCTGCTCCTCATTGGACGGCGATAAAGAGATCGTTCGGGTGTCAGTTTGATTTGAATGTGGAACATTGCAGCATCTTTGCTTGACTTTTCAAACGTCTTATTATAATGACAAAGTAATAACTGGTCCAAGAAGTCAGCAATTGTCCTTAAAGTTTGTGTCGGAGAACCAATAAAGAGGACAAAGAGTTTGTTCTTCTCTTCTGGTCGTGCTTATTGGAAACTTTCCATTTATTCTCAGGCATTTTAGTCAGAATAATATTTGGACGTTAATGTCATCCCTTGATACAAATGATACCTACGCGATCACCGGAATGCAGTCGGGCCTCTGCAGTGTCAGACGAGACACGAGGCGAGAGTTATATGACGCAGCTAAAAAGAGAAATCACTGCGAACACATCATGTGCTAGTAAACTTTTAAGAAGCTATGTTCTCACCTCTGCTAAGGTGTGACAATCTCATCGCCACGTGAGGTCTGCTGTATAGCACACTCCAAGCAAAATAAAACCATGAGTCATAAACATAAACAGAGCACAAGGCCCTTCCTGTGACAAAGACAGGCTGGAAACTCACTTTTTCCTCGGCTCGACGCAAAATGTAACGCAGCAAACAGAGGTCCGTGTTCACTGAGCTTTGCGCCTGTTGTTGCCCTCTACAACATTTCTTTTAAAAGCCTCAAATAAAACCACCGTGACCACAGCGGTTCTCTGTAAGCCAGCTGCCATTTAGTTCACGTCAGGGCCGGATCTTTTGTGGCAGAAATCAAAATCCCTGGAGGCAAAGCACTGCGGGCCTTTAACCTGCTGCTCAAAAATATTTAGCGCGAGGATATTGAGGCAATGAGAAACATTCAGCGGTGAATAATGGTGTTAGCTCTCACAAAGGAAGTGCTGCAGAGTCATGTGGAGAACCTCACCTGGAGAACAATTACAAAGGATTAAGTGCAGCTCTGGCAGCTAAACCTCAGGCTGACTGCACTGAAATTCCAGTCAGAGTTTCTCTCCGAAGCAGACGGAGGGTTGCAAGTCTCACCATGAAAATGACAAGACATGACCTATATACCACGCAAATGTATATGTACAGTCTGAAGACCAGGTGGTGAGTATGAAAGCATTGATATAGCGTACTATTCACACTACAACGCCACACAAGCAGCGCGATGAGGCACAGAGCGTTTCATGTTTGATATGGAAAAAAATTAGTGAAAATGCGTGCACTCGTCACTGTCACTTTTTCTTTTTACCCAGCTGTCCAATCACACTTGAGGAGGGGCGGGACAAATACCACAAAGACCAAGAACCACATCCTACGTGTAGGCTACAAGCAGGGTTGTAGTACCTTTCTACGTCTCAGACAAAGAAGACTCTGGATTTTATTTCAAGACCACAACTGCGAGGATCTCACTGAACTGCCCGTGCATCGCCTCTCATTTAGTTGTGAACATTACTTTGATTGCCCAGAGAAAAGGGGGAATTCCTTCCCCCCTTACAGCCCTTATGAAAGCCGTTACATAAGAAAACTGAGCTCTATCTGCTGATGAGCTTTATAAAAAGCTGGTGCGGTACGTGCACTTTAAGTTAAGGGGTTATCTATTGACACATCTGCAAAACTGAAGCAAAACATTTTCACAAACGTGGTTAAACTGACAATGATTTCCACAGAATTTGGTCAAACTTACCCTGAAATGAATAGTTCATTGATCAGTTGATCAACAAAAAATGATAAACAATGACAAATTTTTTGTAATTTTTCAAGTTCCAGCTTCTCAAACAACATTTGGGCAGGTTAATCAATGATGGACTGACGATCCGTTGCAGCCCTACTAACCTTAACTGACTCTATAAACAAGCCACAGTGAGCTGAGAAGTATTGGCAACTCTCTTCACGGGAGACGAGCTAAAGCGGTCTGAAATAAGTTGCGAAATGAGTCGGCTAAAGGATTTATAAAATCTGCAGAGAAAGTATCTTGGAGGTACAGTAGATGTGAATGAATGAAGCTATATATATATTCCTGTGAGCTAATAATCAAAACCAATATTTAGGTGCTTTAGGGCAGACGACTCGAAAACGTAACGCCTCTGGCAATGGCTGTCGCTGAGGCATAAAAATTACATTTCTTTACTGTAATCCCTCCACAACTGCATCTTTAGTAGGGTATAAATCCTCTGAATCAGCCTTAAGACCATGAGACTAAACCTCCACCGTAAAAAACAGACTAATGGAATTCCTTTAGTTGAGCTGAAGCTTCTTAATGCTGAGCAAGGCAGGTTTCTGACCCTTAAAGCTCCCACACAGAGCTGGAATGAGCTCCCTTGCTGAGTGAAGGAGCTACACGTTAATTAATCAAATATATAAAGGGAACTAAAATATCAGTAAATGCTGGGAATCCTCCTTAAGGGAATATGAACTGTACTAATATAGCTTTGACATCATCAAATGGACTGTTTTGAAACCTTTGAAGTTCGGTGTTTTGGCAGTCGCCGTCTTGTTTTTTTGGAAACAGAAGTGACACGAGAGGGTATAGCTAAGTACAACCTAACGCTGAATAGGACAACCGTTAATCATAAGGTCGCTAAGCCCTGAAGCATATCCTGCTTAATCTATTTAGTCTATTTGACTCTAAATGGATCATCATTTACTAAATGGACATCATGCTGTATTAAAGAAGACTTGAAACTAGAGATTGAGACCATAAACTCATGTTCACAATGTCTACTGAGGTAATAAATCAAGTGAGCAGTAGGGTAATTTCCCCATAGACGTCTATACAATCAAACACATACAGTAGACGTTTCAAAAGGCATGACTCCCTGTCCACTAACCTTGGGTCATGTAAACCAGGCTTCCTGTGAGCAGCGCCACGCAGTTGGTGGGCTGGTGGTTGTGCAGGTACTGGAACCCCCAGCCCCGGACGTAGGACTTCTCGTACATCAGGCGCGACGCGTTGCCGATCACCTGGAGGAACCGCTCCTGTTGGCCCTTGTTCAAGTACTCGTACAGGAAGTCGTAAGCGGTGGCGAACCCGACCAAAGAGTGAGCCAGAGGAACTTCATCCCAGGGGGCGTCTTTAACCAACCTACGATAGAAAAACAACGAAGACGAGGCCCAAGGCAAGGCATCAAACATAATGTGGAGCACATGGAAAATAAACATTCTACGGTAATCAGGTGGCAAATGTTTCACTCTTTAAAATGAAGCCCCTGGGGAAATGTTCGTCATGAACAAGAAGCCCTTTCTTTCTTTGCAAAGCCTTTTTAATTATCTTTACCACAGCTGTAAAGCATCAATTCACTTTGAAAGCAAAAATAAAAAAGATGCTAAGTAGCAGTTTGCACCACAACTGCTGCACCATTGCTTCCCAATAAACAGACATTAAAAGTGTAGTGTGCGCAAATTCTCTCCTGGTTTACGGGCGCTAGAGCGCTGACTCCTGTGGCTTCTTCAGGGTGCTAAGTGTCGGCGTTGTAAAAGAGTGAAAGGTGTTGTGTTTGTAATCATTCTGCTCACTTTGGTTAAAAAGAATGGAACCTCAGATGTGGGACTCAATGAATCAGGCTCGAAATCTAAGGCCGTGTTCAGAGCTGCCATTGACATGTGTCCTGGGTGATCCGATCACAAGTGGACATATTCCAAGTACGGCTGTGAATGCTCCCAAAGACACATCGAGGATGCATTAAGAGCCGCTCGCTCAGACCACAATCTGAAGTAATCTGCTCCGCACATGGCCACATTCTTTAAGCAGTGTGTACGTGAATGTGTCCACAAATCGGCGACTCAACCGTCGTCCTCTGCGTACGAACTCACTCACGCACCTAATGCCACCATTGGCCTACTAACGTGAGAGCTTGTGTTTTGGGTGAGAGCGTAATAATTGGAGTGCATGAATTATAATTGTTCTTGATGAAGTTTTTAAACCGCATAGATGATGTACTTCTAAACGTGTGTTGGAAGGAAACAAAGCACGACATGGCAAAGAAAGTAGAGACTGGTTCATCCATTTGATGTTGGCAATGCATTGCTTCCACATGTTAAGTGGCAGCTGAGGTTTATTTGAAAACCACTTCCCGTCTGCTCATGTAAATGAACACCAAATGGGTCGCTTCTTTACGCTGCAATTTGCCCATACGGCAAAGAAAAAGAACGATGGATGCCAAGTCACAGGTGGACTGTATATTGAATCATGCCAAAGCACACAAAATCACACTTCTGTATGTTTGCACAGACTGTGTAGAAAGAAGAAAAAAGAAGAAGAAGCAGACACCAGTATGCCACAAAGTAGAAGCTCCCCGTCCTAACACGGTTCACGGAGTCGTCGGAGACATAATTGAAGGCCGTGAATACCACAGCCGACTGGTTCCTGGAGCCGCTCTGCACAGGCCCTCAGAGGTTCAGTGACCAGAGTGAAAGTGCGGCCAAGGAGAAAACTCACAGTGTGTTCTTAAGTTGTGAAAACACATGCTCGGTGGCTTCTCCTTTCTGCACTGTGGCACACGCGCTGATATTGTGAAAAATGTCACGCAAATTTTGGGAGACGTGAGGATCATCTCTGCAGCAAGCGGCCCCACTTCTGAGATGATTGACCAGTCAAAGCACACTGCAATCAAAAATAATAAATAAATATAAATGAACAATGAACAGAGGCAGTGCCATGTATCGTAAATACAGAGAGAGGTAACTTATATCTACAGCATAAGACTGTTTTTGTGAACGGATGATTTTGGTTTGTAAATAACTAGACAGGATTTCTGCACATATTTGATCAAAGATGGTTCATGTTAACAAGTCAGCGTAGCTAGCTAGTTAGCACTAATTCAGTGAGATGATTGAGTAAATGTGAGTGAACAGCAGACGGTTGCCATGGATGCAACCACCTTCTCTCCAAGCGTCACTTTTCTGAGTCCTTCGTTTCCTTTTGTCTTTGAAATAAAAGCCGTGGAGAGCTGCGGAGCGGTGAATGGCTGTAATCCACTTCTCGGGCCACTTTGCACTTGCAAGGCAGAACTAATGTTCATTGAACCTAATCAAATTGTTAGGGAAATAAGGAAGCGCCGTGGTCGGCCGATGACTGCACGCCGCTCAGCCGTGGCTGACGCTGAAAAGCCCGAGGATTGTTCGAACGTGGCTGAATGGATGGATTCAGCTGACTTGTTGGTTGTACTTCTCATGGTGTAGAGTACTGCAAGGACGCTTTCTTTTGTCAACTGGTTAATACAGAAACTTAAGTTTTTCTATATAAATCTGGACACACAATGTTCTTTCCTGTTAACTCTGCAATCTGTTCCAACAGGATTTAGGAGATCTGTCCTTTGACAATGAGCTGAAAGCCCAGAGTTCATTGTCTGGCAATTGGTTAGTGGTGAAATGATCACCACTGGTTTACCGGTTACCTTAAAATCAGTCGTTCAAAGGTGAACAAAGCTCAAAGTTCAAAAGCAAACTTTCTTTGCTCTACTCGTTGCTTCTTTCTTTTAAAATACTTTATGATTTCAGCTCAACAACCCAGTAGCGAGAAGTTTTTTTTTTGGCATTGTATGTTTCTGCAAACCACAGGACACGTCGAATGTTGACGTTTCTAAACAAAAAAGACGATGGTTTGGGTTAAAAGAATAAGGTAACAACCGGAACTACCGTGAATAAATTAGGACCGCCCTTAGCAGACTGTCTTACGTAACGTTAAATAACGAGCGTAACAATGTCACGTATCAAGCTCAATGTCAATGTTTACGTTTGGTTTCACACAACAGTGGTCTCCTGGGTGAAAGTCCTGTGTTTGTTTTTGTTTGTTTTACCCATCCACACCAGCCACCTGCCCTTGATAGGCTCTCTCACTAGTTACACTGCTTATTATACCCAGGGGTGATTATACCACGTCACCTGTACCCTGAGCTTCAATCTCAGCCCAGGTCCCTGCAGTCGGGCTGTTCAGCTCACATCTGAACATTTCATTTCCTTTCATGTTAAACAGCTGCTAAACACATTTCCTGGAGCACAGACTTATCTTTACCAGAACTCTGGCCCGCAGATGAAACCGAGAAACACTCCTGAGATCGGGGCTGACCAGAAACCCTCTGAGCTGACTCAGCATTAAAAACAGATATCAGGTACCATCCGTAAGCTCTGAACAGACACCTATTTGTCTCTGTAAAAAGAAAAAGCGGCCGATGCTAAGAAGAGGGTGGTTCAAATTTCCTCATGCGGAATACTCGGCAATAAACACACTAACTCGTAACAATAGTAAATAAAATAATAAAAAGACAGAAAAATCTACCAACTAGGCTGAGCCGCCATCCTCTCCATGTAGTCCTTGGCCAGGTCGAGGGCCCCCGCCCTGTGCGGGTACAGCACGCAGAACATGGACAGCACGCCCAGGTTGTTTCCGTACACCTCGTTCCAGCGGGCGCTGAACTCTGCGGGGCTCCAGGGGGGCAGGTACATCGCCGGGCGCTCCAGCATGGTTTCGCCCGCGTCGCGGATCCTCCTCGACATGTCCCGGTGAGTCCCCGCGGCCGCGTACTGCAGCTCCTCCACGTCCCCCCGGTTGAAGTACAGCATGGGGTGACCGTTGTAGTTGCCCCCCATGAAGGGGATTCCTCCGCTAGGGTCCACTTCCGCCGCCACCGGGGCGACCAGGGGCCACAGCAGACTTAGGAAGAAGACTGTGGGGGCCCCGCGGGTGTGGGTTCTCATCGTCTCATCAGGCGGGGGGACTGTGGCATCGCCGAAGGAGCTCAGCTGAGAGGTAACAGTGGGGGGAAGAGAAGGATTAGAGAAAGCCGGCCCATATTCTGCGCAGCCTTTTTCTTACAAAAGCCCTGGCATTCCTTGAATAATTAGACGCAGCTGTATTCCTGATGATGCAGGCTTTCCATAGTAATGTAGACTGGAACTAAGAACACTACTGTCCGATGACGTGGGAGTCATTGGCGTCAAAGATTAGACAAATAGTTTCCAAATTCTTAATCCTCTATAGTTCCCTAAAAATAAAATGATACCCGTCTGCTATAAAAACAGCGAAATCCGGATATTGTGTTACACCTCTGCACACTTTGTTAACCTCATATTCACTTCCCAAGATGCATTTCTGAGTTGGTCAGACAGGTCTAGCCACGCACACCCAGATGGCGAGACGAGCAGGCCTGGAGGTCATAAGCGGCCCATTACTGCAGCAGCATCACTCTACAAGCTCTGGGCTGAGCTGCTGTGGTCTCTCTGCTCTGAACATGAGAGTAAATTACATGACCCGAGTGGAGCTCTTGGCAAAGGCCTGCTGGAAAACCCTTTGGTAGTGATTTCGACAAACGTCTAGACTGGGGTCCATTCTAATGCAGCGAGCTGTCCGGGGCTTTCATGCGTTTTGTGGTTTACCTTTTTAATAAACAAGGAAAGCTCAATTTTGTACATTCATTTTGACATTTGACCTTCACATTCCTCCATGGTGAACAATGAGGACGGTGGACTTGCAGCCGAGACGAAGACATGAAGACAAGTCCGGACTGAGGATGCCTGTAAGCCTGAATCAGACTGATGTCAGACTGCTTTGGGCTACTTCACTAAACTCAATGGAAAATATTTTGGTGGGTACATTGTTATTAAGATAAGTGCTATACCAATAAAGTTTATCATAAGTAGGTCTTTGCTACTCAATATCGATTTTGAAGAGAGCTCGTGGCACTTTAAGTCATTATTATCTACAGTAGCAAAGCTACACTGAGACACTGAGCCCGTATTTTAATTTTTCATTTATTCACTCAAATAAATAAGAATTATAATTTCTGTAACAAAAGTCATTTTACGTGCACGTTCCAGCTTCTCATATGTCAAGATCTGCTGTTTTATATCATTGCAAATTGTATATATTTGTGTTTATCCAATAAAATGAGACATTTAAAGACATGCCTCTGGGCTCTGAGAATGGCTCTTGTGGCGGTGTGTTTTTTTTCTCCATATTTTCTTACATTTTATAGACAGTGATAAGTTAATGAATTGGAAAAAATGTATATATAAGTGAATAATGAAAATATTTATTTAATAAAATTAAATTATATTTGTCAAAATGTAGGTGAACGTGTTTCAAAGCCGTCTGCACAATGCCAGGAATAAAACTGTAATGGAGAAGTGCAGTAAGGCCTCCACAGGGCTGAGGACCAAACCAAACCTCACTATTTGCTGAGCACCGACTGCCATGTGTCTGAGTATCCAAACGTGTCAAGTATCAAAAGGGAGGATGATGATCGATATTATCCCAAAGTTCATAATTAATCTATATTTTCTTTGCCTGAAAGTAATCAAAATGGAAGTACATCTAATACATATATTACCCAACCAGAATGAGCCAGGAAAATACATGCCTCATATGTTTTTAATTGTAAAAAATAAACTCTCAATAACCCCCCAAAAAAAAAATATACAGTGCATGACCTGAGGGTACGTTTCCGCTGCTCAGTTAGAAACATTATTGCACTTGAGTCATTTCTTATGATTAGATAAGTAGCAAAAAGACAACGGAATGCAATTGTGTTGTCACTGTAAACTTAAAATGAAGATTTGCACCGCGCCTCAGGCCTTCAGAGTGCTTCAGGCTATCTTAACTTAAAGAAATGAAGTGCTATTCAAATGCAGTGTGCAGTTATGACTGATTCATATCTGTCGCCCACCATTGTTCCATAGTTTGTAGACGGTAAAGCACAGGTCTCACTGTCATACCCATACATATCATTCCTCCCTTCACATACCTCACATTTACTCTGTCAATCTTTAAGCTAACTTCTCCTTCATTAAGTCTTTCCGTTTTATTCAAAAAAGAAAGTGTATCATGTGACTGCGCGTGAGTTATCCTGTACTACTCTACGTCTAGAAGCGCTCCCTCCATCAAACCGTGAAGTGATGTGTAAGCCTACAGTAGCACCGATATTATTTATCGATAATCCAAAAACCCCACGCACAAAAGTAGCCTTGTTCACATCGACCACGACAGGACTTTGGTAGCGGTGAAGTAGAAAGAAAAAAAAGAAAAAAGAGAAGCCGTTTGCGTTACCTGTCAGAAGCGGTGCTCGCTAATCCGTTTCCCCCTCGTCTCAACAGTCATTTCTTCTTCGTCACAGCGGGGACTTGAGGACAAGTTATCAATACGGTTGAAAAGTTAGTTTTTGGGGACGAAACGAAGTTAGAGAGGGGAGGGGAGGGAACGAGTGTGCGAGTGAGTGAGGAGGGAGCGTCATGCTCGCGAGTGAGTGAGGAGGGGCAGCAGGGGAGAGGGAGACTTAAAGGGGACCTAATGAAACCACTTAGCTGGGCTAACAGGTAGTGAACACAAAGCTGCCAACGCTGACCGGAGATAGTTTAATTTAATCTAATTTGGTTTGAAAAGTACTGTTTTTTACACGACCCCCTGACTTGTGTTTGATAGACTTTGAGACTGCTTCATAAATCCCCTGGTGTTAATATTGGACATTTAGATGTACAGCTAGCTTGAATATTAGCTCTTTGCTAGCTCCAGTTTGAATCTCATTATATTTCACATTTCAAGTTTAGTGAGCGTTATAAGCCGCTGTTTTCCTCAGAAATGAATAGAAATGACACTTTCTAAAACAAGCACTTCACTTCTATTTTTGAGTCGCAAACCACATGTCCTTGCACATCTTGTACCACAAGAAAAAAAACTAACGCAACATGCGAAATGAATACTAAATTAGATCCTCATTCTGTTAGGGCTCCTTTTGGACATAAATGCAGTTGCCAGTTTATTAGCTACACCTAGCTAAAGTTAATGCAGTCTTATACAACAGGCTTGCAGTAAATCCTCCAATCATGAAGATGATGTTTGTTTCCCACTGAAACTGTTTCAGATTGGTGTCGATTCAACCTTATGGTCATTCTGTAGTTTGTATTAGGCTGTATTATTTTTTAGCTTTGTGCAGCTAATTAAATGGCGATGGGATGTACTTCAGGAAATCCTTCTTGAAAGAGCCTCTGAGACACATGACATGATAGCGCTAGTGTGCTGTCCACCTTGCACATCATTGGGAATCTCAAGTAGAGCCATAATCATAAAGAAGGGAGTAAAAATAAATCAGGATGGCCAATTCCAATGTGCTTATCTGAGCGTTGAATCCTTAAAAAACAAGCAAACAAACCTCGTAAATGGAACTTCACTCCAATTTTATGATTAAATAATCCTAAAGGGGGAAATCTGTAGTTTTTGCTTGTTTTTTTTAGCAAATTACAACAACAAAGAAAAGTTATTAATGCTGTTGTCTGACAGGTGTGAAATGCCAATGGGAAAACATGCATGCATATTCATATTCAGAGGGTGAATATGTTTTGCTATGTTATCACAACAGCTGGTAACTACAGCTGAACCCGGTAGGGGACAGAAGGGAGACAGGTTGTTGCTTTTCCTTGAAGAAGTACTGCAGAGGAGTTTAATGTCCTATGTTGCAGAGCTGCTTGAAAAAAAAAATACTAAAATACATTGTTACTTTGCGTCCCATTTAAACAAATTAGCTGTTGTTGTTAACTGGGTCATGTCTCCACGTGTTCTGTTCCCATTTAAACCTGTGCAACTGTATGCACATACAGAACAAGGTCTTTGGTCGCAAACCAAACTCGAAAAGAGAAAACCCTGCGTAAGAAAATTGTAGAACATTTTATTTCTTTGACAGTACACTTCAACACAGAACTGAACTTTCCCTGTGTTTTCAAGAACTTAAGACCACAAATGAATCCAACATAAGGCAAATGTGCACATCACATTTTCCAAGTCAGATGAGAAAAGAAGAGTACAATCACCACAGCTGTATGCATAAAACACACACGGCACAAGTAAAAACTCACTTTGGATGACCGACATGACAGCTATATGCTGCTTATTGTCAAAATATTCTCTCCGCCTCCGTGAGATGATGGTCATCTAAAAAGGACATTTTTGAAATCCTCTTGTTTGATGAGACGAGAAGATTGAAACCAGTATCGTCTCCATGTGGTTAACATAGAGATTGGTCCGGGATGTTTAGCCCAGCTTAGCACAAAGGCTAAAAGACAAGCCAAGAAGCTAGTCAGGCTCCATCAAAAGTACTTCTAAAAAAACACCAAACTAGTTACATAGACACCGTGTCTTGTTTATGTAGCTGCAATGTGGTCTCATCCCTACTAGTCATATTTTGCCACTTGGCCAGGCCTTTTTGCGTAGTATCTTGATGCAGGAGGTTAGCGCGTGGTTAACATCGTGACGCGGTGGCAGTTAGGTTTAGGCAACGAAACTACTTGGTTAAAGTTAAAAAAAACATCATGGTTTGGCTTAAAATAACTTCACTTCTTATGTAACCTAAGCTACGGGTCTGAGGTGACTCAGTGGCTTGGCGTCAAAAAACAACACATCTTTCGGTTTTACAAATACGAGACCTCCGAGTAAAAGTCTTTCAGCAAACTTTCTGGCTCTTAGTATTACGTCAGTTGCTCTAAGCATCTATTAATGACGCGAATGAGTTTGTCAGATCAAAGTCTGGTGCGTCGAATACACTCTAAAGGGCGCCTTGTGCGCCGGTGTCAAGACACAAAGGGCCACTGCCCAAGCGTCATCTTTGATGCCTTTTTTTTATTAATTTAAAATGAGCTAATTCGAGACAAACAGCTAGGTACAGTGATTGTAGGCAGTAGGGCTGAGGCTTTTTATTAAAAAAAGAGAAGGAATAAAAGCCAGTAACTGGATTTTCACAGCGCTGAAGCGCAACAGGCCTAACTTTCACTCGAGTGGCGGGTGTTTGTAGAATGCATGGTCACTCTGTTCTATTGCCTGCCCCGTTAGCAAACTAGGCTATTGGTGTTTCCTTTGCTAACAGAATTGAGTAAACTAGCTGTGTGCTAAACAGATGACAAGTTAAAGCAGTTTGCTGATTTGTTCAGATTATTCAAAAAAGAATTACTTGTTAGTCATCATTCGTTGGAATTTTGACTTTTAGAAAAAGTGACAGCGCTAGCATGTAGCACCTCAAATGTCCTGTTGCCAGGTTTAAACCAGAATCATAATGGATAATTTTGGGGCCCAATACAGAACAGAACCATAGCAAACCTGCCCAAACTCGATGTGTAGGAATTCATTTTCACAATAAGAGACCAGACGTGACCGGCGTACGTTCATACTTGATCAGAATAGACCCAATGATGCGACCGCACACATTGAGTTTTGGAGTTGTTGCACGTTGTATTTTCCCACATTAGACTGAGGCTAAAAGCGGTCCAGTCTTAATGCTAAGCTAGGCTAAACACTTCCCGGATGCACAGAGATAAAAAATAAAATCAATCTTGGGTGACACGAGAGAGAAACGAGCAAACTTCCACAGAGTGTTTCTTAAATATTATGGCACAACTTGTCTACGCACACCGACAAAATAACCATTCAGAAGTCGGTAAAGCATATCTCAGTCTCGTACTGCATATGAATGAAGCACAAAGTTGTCTTTTTTTTACACAATCACTCAAAGAGCACATGTCACCGTTGCACCAAAGAATAATACAGAGAACATCTAGCATAGTCTTCATCATCCACTATTATTGTAATTATTAGTAAGTGTTTCCCAAAGTTGTGTTTTTTGAGACAGCCAACACAAAGGACAGCATTGTGCCAGTTCTTTGGCAACAATGACCTGATTAAGATTAACACCTTCTACGAAACTGACACAGGGGAAACAGTACACCTTAAACCTAATGTTGAGGTTACTAAAATGCATAACAGTAAAACAATATTAAAAAAAAAGAAAAAAAAGGAGGACCTCACAATAACTGTGATATACAGTAATACTGACACAATGACTCCAAAGGATTTTCAGGGACAAACACACTGTGACCATCTGGGCCCTGCTTCCAGTAGAGAACGCTCTTGAGGTAATCCCTTCAGGGATAAACAGACAGTAAAATGTTCACTTTATTTTGGAAAAATTCAAAGAATTCAGATTTTTAAAACAATCTACCATAGAAAATAATAAGGGCCTCACGCATGAAACAATAAAAAAACACTACATTTCCTGTTATTACTGTATGCACACACACATACACGCACACACTTATTTTGTCATATTTCCACGTGTACGGTACACTAAACCACGAAACAACGTTGAAATGTAGGCGTTATTACAGAGATACTGTGGCTTACATTCACATGGTTTCTCTGAATGGGTGAGGAGTGTATGCTTCCTGTGCTCCACAGATGGCGGCGGGGTCAGGTGGGAAACTACAGGCAAAAAATGGAGGCACATTCCTCTCCTGAGGCAAAGGGGTAAAGGGGGGACTTTTTCTTTTCTTTTTTGACTTTTTCCCTTTTTTTTCTCTTTCTTTTTTCTCCTTTTTTTATGACAGACTCTCACACCTCTTCAGCAAAGAATCCGGGGGCCTGGGGTAGTAGCCGGTGGTGCAGGGCTTGTCGGGAGAAAACCTGGGGAACTTGTAATCCAGAGGGAGATCTAGAAAGAGTCAAATCAAATAAGGGAAAGTCAAAATGCAGACCGCCTGAACATTTCATGTACATCTGCTGCTGAGAAGCATCAGCAAACGATGGAAAAGCACACTTTGTTCTAAACAGCAGGTAGTAATCACCCAGGCCAGGGAATGTTGGACTCATTCGTGTTTGATCTTTTCTCTCCGAAAAGAGACAACTCGGGCATAAAACAATCATAAATACCAGACCTGCAAACTCGGGAGATGATAAAGTCACAGTAAAAACAGAACATCTGTAGGGGTAATATTTCCAATTTGAACATGTAACTAAAGCAGTCTGGTCACTCCGAGATTAAAAATGAAAAATATGTCGTTAAGTTACTACAACAACCTTTTATTTCGTGTTGATTTTGGCGGTACCTGTGGACAAAAGCGGTAGAGTTTCAGAGCACCATGTATCCCTTTAGAAAACCTCACATTTTTATCTACACCTCTACTTCTTTCACTTTTCTTATGTCCAAACGAGTCAACGCATCCTCGTACCACGGTTTACATCATATCCTGCAAACGATTGTGGTTTGAGTTCAAATAAGTATGTTTGAAGTTTAGGCAAAAAAGCTCTTGGTTAGGTTCGGGTAAAGATTGTGGTTTGGGTTTAAGAGTACCTGATATTGGCATATTGACTTTATAGACTTTGAGACATGATAGTACTCCTACCATCATTTTCATATTGGCAGGCTTGTCGGCCCTTTTCTGAGTGTCACTATTCAGAAGAAGATCAGGCTTCTTGTCACTGTCACAAAAAAAATTCAAGATATCAAAACGGGGGTTTCCTGGCAACCGTCGTAAACACCTGCACTCTGCAAGCCGATTGCAACAACAGCACAAAAAGGTGAACCACAGCAGACCAACAGGGTTGTTTTTTTTATTTTATTTTCCAAGTTCAGACTCAAACAAATGACCCCAGTGTGAAAAACAGCCCAAAGGTCATCGTTAAATGGGAGACTGGTGCCATTTTCCCAGAACTGCTCTGCAGACGAGGTGGTTAATTCTAACTTTGGCTCCACATGTTAAGTGCTCGTTTTGATTCTTGTGAGTGTGTCTGTGTTGAAATGATGGGGAGAATGTTTGATGTGGGAATAGAGATTTTTAACTGCTGTCTTAACAGCGGATTGGTTTTTTCCCCCTGATTTCCACACCACAAGTTTAGTTCTCAGTCATGTTTCTGTGCCCCATGTGGGTCCATTTACAGGAATACACTGGCAAACAAATTCACATTGCTTGGTTGAAGAAAATAAAACATGAGTTTTGATTTCTGTCCAGATGTTTAGGGGCTGAGCAACATCAGTGTGCAGTAAATCCTCCTTTATTCACTGAACCGCATCGCGACTTTTCTTCAGTTTCGAGGCATTTCATGAGCGGACACAGCTACACTGGACACGGCTACACTGCTGAACTGTTGAGTCCATCTGAGACTTCGCACAATTTGTAGACCCTGAAGCAGTGGCCTCTTTGCCACCCAGGAGTCAAGCTAAGGACCAGAGGGCCCGAACCTTTTCTCTCAGGGCCCTCAAACTCAGGAATGACCTACCTGAGAAGATATGCTTCGCTAAGTCAGTGTCCACTTCTATTATATAGTTTACCTTGATTCTACGGTCTTATATTTTAATTTATATCTTTTTGTAATTATTTAACATTACACTGGCCTGTTTTAATTATGTCCTCTAGTCTTTTTTTCTATTTCTTTTATTCTAAAGCTCTTACTAACATGTGTTTAGAGGAATGCGAGAACGAATTATAACTGTTATTATTATTTGGAGCTTATTTTTTTCTCCATCAAACCACTTCAGATCTGCAACACTGTCTGTAATTTCCTCCGGCGTTTGTTTTCTGTGTCTCCTGCTGCCACCATACCTGCTATGTGCTCGACACTAGGGATGGCCATGGTGCTGTATTTGTGAATGCTGTGGCAGCACCAGGTCAGTTTCTGGCTCTCCTCGTCTCCTCCTCCGCTTCTATGTACGTCGACGAAGTAGGAGCCCCACTGCTTGGACACATCGGAGGGCGACTTCATGCCCTGCTCCTGTCGAGACAGTCCACACACACACACAGGCTAAACTATGTAAACCGTGCCGTGATACATTTGCAGACATGTGCGGACATGATAAGATGGAGGTGAGAATTCCACCGTTAAGACTTCAAAACCTACTTTAACCCCGGCAGCGTCGAGGGTTATTCTGACTACTGCATGAATCATTATTTCTGAGAAATCCCGCCCCCCCCACACTCTCTTACCCGCAATCACTCATACAACATCAATCCGTCTTACACACAGCACAAGAGTTGATGGTGTTAAAAGATAGGATGTGATAAGACACAAACCACGCAAACCAAAATGATACATCCGTGTCAGCGAATGTCATCAGGAACTGTTGCTTAATATTCAAGAGAATCGTTGGAGATTTGTAACAAATATATATACTTAGTTCTGCTTTCTGGTTCCTCCTCAAATGTCACTTTCAATGTCACTTTCAAAAATATATATATATATATATATATATATATATATATATATATATATATATATATATATATATATATATATATATATATATATATATATATATATATATATTTCTTTTTTTTTTCTGAAAGTGACATTTGAGGAGGAACCAGAAAGCAGAACAAAGACATTTCTGAGGATGGGGAATTTCTCTCAGCATGCTGAAGCAGAAACCTCTGACCTACATGTAATCCAACCCAGATGAGGGGGATCAAGCTCGTCACAAAATGCACTGCTTTACGTGACCGCCTCCTTCAAGTGCTCCACTGCAGCATTACGGGTAAGTGCATGCAATAAATAACAGGAATTGAAGCACCAGTGGTATCGCCGCGCTCCATCAGCGATCGTGCTGATGAATGAGGAGGCGAAGACAGGAAGAGGAAATCTGTTTCATTGATATCTCATCAACCATCAAGATTTCATCTGGTGCCGGTATCGTTTTGGTACATTTCAGTTAGTCGGCAGCTTTCTGTATTTTTGCAAAAAAAGACAGTCCGCTACTGAAGATGCGCTGACTCCTCACTTCTTGACAACATCCTGCTGGTTAAAGTCCTTATCTGCTCTGTGAGACAGAGGGCAGCGCTGACTGATGTATCTTCATTAAAAAAAAGGTTAAAAGTCTATGTGCTAGAGACAGAGTTATCTTCTTTTTATTTTATTATTTCACACGTTCCTCTTCCCGGTCAAAGCGTGGCACCTACGTTACCCCACAATGCAACTTGAGCGCGGACAGTTCAACTGGTGTCTGGGGTGCGTTAGCGGCTAATGTAGCATCCAGCAGAGAGGAGGAGCGAGCTGCAGACCTACTGCTAAACGGAAACTGCTGCTTCGGTGAACTCACCTCAAACTTTCCTTTCTTCTCCAGCGGCTCCACTTGAGCCTCGTTGGACATTGCCGCGTCACTCTTCGGGACGCCCTCCCCCTCCATTTCCTCCACGATCATCACCGTCTCCCACTTCCCAAAGCTGCTGGCAGGGAACATGTCCGACCTCATGCTATCTCCAAAATACACTACCTGCAGGGTAAAAAAGAAAAGACAAAGAGGACAGCTTGTTTACTTACAACACTTACTTTAAGTGCTGCGGTAAAGAGGTCTTCTTCTAGCAGGAGTCAAAGTCAGCTGCCATATGTCTTATCTCCCCCCCCCCCCACAGGATGAACTAGACCAGACACGATGAGTCTGCAAAACTCATCACAACCTCTTTGACCATCACATCTCTTTTGTCTTGCGCATCTGGAAAGAAAGGCAAGCTGTACTCAAGCTGCAGGCTTTACTGAGACAAATTAGGAAACTGAAGAGCAGGCGCACACACACAACGCTCAAAGCTTAAAATCTCATTTCAACAACCATTTGTAAGTTCTATTAAAGTATCATTCTGTGGTTTTCTCAAATTGTACCTCCTTAAAGCTGCACCAATCAATATATTTGCATTAACAATGGATCAAATGACTCTGTGTAAGCTGAGAGTTGCTGCTCATAGTGATGCAACCACAGTGATATATTGATTTTTTTTTTCTGAGTTGTGGGCTAGGAAACCAACCAAATATTAATTTCAGTTCAAATATATTAAATATTGCATGTTCAAAAGTACACCGCATACTAAAATGAGGCCTTTATGTCTGAATGTTATATTCTGGTTGTAGCTCGAGGCTAAAAGTTGTAATAGTTCCATCTTTTTCCCCCCCAAACAAAGCCAATATCGTAATGAATACGTCATGAAATCTGAAGACCTGAACCTTGCATTGAGGCTCCCTAATGCGTGCAAAACCTAGCGGTGCGGGATTCAATTAAATTGAAAATGATGTTCTTCATCATCACCTGAAATCTCTGGGAGGAACTTGATAACGCAGAAGAACTAGCTGCATCATGCAAACCCTTTACCAGCCATCACAAATAGGGAGTACACACATGCCTGTAGAGAGGATGCACGTAAGGCATTCCTGCGTCCCGTCCCTCCCCCTCACGGAGTTGTGCTGCGTCTGAGGCCGGCGCTTCCACATGTAAACAAACAGACGGGCTAATCGGGTCTGCTGCGGGCCGGGGGCCCGTGGGGATGGGGTGGGGGCCGCAGGAGAATCACATTTCCACCAGACTATCCCAGAACTGGCACACAGCTGGTCTTCGTATCCCCCCCGCTCCCCAAAAAAAAAATCCCTGCACGTCTCGTCGCTCAGCAGTGCTGCTTGCCAGAGTCATGGGATCACTACGATAAATATTTAGAGAGGCCAAGGATTCCAGCACGGAGGCAACGCGTTACAGAAGAGATTCAGTGTGTATGGGGACAGTTAAATTGGCCTGAACCGGACTGAGCTCCGCATGAGGGAAATGCACCACGGAGTGAGTCAGACTGCAGGACGGTCAGACGCTTCTCTTGCAAACACTTGTGCACAAGATGACTCTGTTCGTTGGTTGTATATGCGGCCTTGAGATGTTGTCTTTAATCCTTAACCCTGATCCGATGAGCCAGGTCTGAACTCATATGTGTGTTTACATTTCAATGTAACCTGCCTGATGGGATAGTGATCGGATATATTCCGTGGTCAATATACAATCTTCAAAATACAAAATCAGGGAATGTTGGGTTTTCCTCAGCAGTAACTCAACAGGAATCAGAAAGCGGGTCCCAGCTGTGCTCCAGCTCCGGTTGTCTTCCTCTCTTAGCCTTTTCTCTCTGTGAGGGGAAGATGATGGAGACCTACGTTTGATAAATTGTCCCGATTGTGACCACATGATGTCCACACCTCACTGAGATCAGAACTCCATGCGAGCCAGGCCACCTCGGCACGTGGTCCGGCTGATCGGATCCCAATGATCATGGAGCTCACGGACTTGACAGTTAATGCATCCTGGCGTGATCGGATGAGGAAAGTTGTAACTACGGCCTTAGTTTCGTTGTTCTCAAACTTCCCTGAGCAGCCCAAAAGTCACATGCTCCGAAGGTGTTGACATTTACTGAATGGATTCAATTCAACTCCAAAATACCGTTTTCCCTCAGATAAACACCGGGGACTTTATTTACCTGCAGAAGATGACAGGCTTTTATTTGAAGCAGGTTTATATTAGAGGCAGGCCAGGTTATGGTAGCACAGGTAAATATCTGAGAACGGATTCATCTGCAAGCAATGTTCTAAAAACAAAACTTGCATTTTTGAAATTATCCTAATTTTCCAGAAAATTTTGACTTTTGGACTTTACTCTGGAGTTATTGGAAATGTTTGTATCACACAAGTCGGAAGCAATAAGCAGTTCTATTCAATTCTACAATACTAATATTATTAGTGCAGCCTAAACTTTATCAGCAACCGCACAGAAATACTGGGTTTAAACACAATGAATATGCAAAAAATGCAAAAAAGAAGAAGCTACGCAGCATTGAAATGTTTGAGTTTGAATGCCAACGTTATGAATGAGGCTCCCGACTATTCGGCACAGCCCTAGAATTGTCTGATATTGATGAGTTTCATATTCTAAATTAAAAACTTAAAAGTTAAACATCATACGGGTCCATACATGGAATGTGAGCTCTGCATTTAACCCATTAGGCCCCAGCATTACGATGCAGTGGGCCTAATTTTGTGGTTAAAGGACGATCCGCTCCTCCCGCAGCCGCCCTGTACCGCTACTACTACCACCGCCTCCAATGAATTGGCGGGGCGTTTACCAGTTGTCGCTGTCCATTGACAGAGGGTGCTGAATTAATGTTGCCGTGGCATATTGTGAAGGGAGGGAAGGGGCAGGTATGTGGTCCTTGGCCTCAAGACAGCAATGCGCCAACCATGTGCCTGAAAACACCTCATTTTAAGAGGCATGGCATTTATTACTTATGCAACTTAGGTACTGGCCGCTAAAATGACAACTGCGTAGGTCGGAAACTAGCTTTGTGACAAAAATCCCATAATAATCACCAAGTAAACAGCACTAATCTGCCAGAAATGCGCGCTTTACATATTTGCTTTGCCAACCTAGCGCGTTGCCGGATGACCACGCGGTGGTCTTGTAGAATAAATTAGGGACTTGCATTTTGCTACGCAGTGCTAATGTCGGTCCAAACACCAACAACATGACGCTTAAGACGAGCTGATGTAAACGAGTGGCTGGTGAGGACAGACCAACATCTGGTTTATTATCCAGGAAACAGGTCACAGATAAGGCCTCCAGATGATGTCTCGGTGGTGGTGTAGTTCATCAAGGCTCATTGCCCAGACTGGGTTTTGGAGTCTATTTTTCCGTCCTCCTGCTATCAGAAACGGCCTACTGCAGCTTTAAGATGACATGCAGTGAGGGCCTGTGGGCCCCGTCCCTTATCAGCTCATCACTCAGAGGAGCAGTTAAAGGCAGAGCCAGGCCCAGGTAAACAGAGCTGCAGGCATGCAGAGGGGCCTTAATGAGCCCATTGTGCTGCACACTGTGTGGGGCCTGGAGCCCCAGGGAGAGGGGGGGAACGAGACAGCAGGGCAAAACCCCATTTTGTCAGTTAGCCTAATTTTCGTATTCGTAAAGGTCGTATTCCTCTTTAGCTGCGGAAGATTCTGCCAACAGAATGAGATCATTACACATGTTTTCAATGCATTTCAGACCAGGCAGAAGAAGGCCGATCTACCTGCCAAGTTTTGAGAAAATGGCCAAAAAGTTTACATTTTGTCATAACTTTAAGATCCTTTGACTCGGTATACCAAGTAGGACCAATAGACACGAGATAGGGCATTTTCTTGGCTTGACAGATCAAGTGCCACTTTACAATGTGAGGATAACTCATTTATCTTGACTGTCAAACTCCTTTTCAACAGCAAAACAGCCATGACTCACTGGGACAATGCAATATCCTGCAATTAATTATCCAAAAAATCATCAACCCGTTAAACAGAAGCATCAACCACTTTTTCCACATTCGGTCCTCAACTGCGACAGCCCTGAATCCGAACTCCCCTGTCACTACTAAAACAGCAGAGACACCTCGGAATGACATCGGGCTGAATCTCCACCACGACCCCACCGGCTTTGAGCGGCGTGCCGAGAGACGATTGAATGGCTCTATTCAGCCCACCTGCAATGAGTCCTGTCAGGTGAAAGTGGAGAGAACCGAAAACACAGATCGCCTCAGGTCAACCCCGGAGGAGTGTTTAAAGCAGCCATAAGTGCAGGTTGACACTGAATTCCACAGGAGCTTTCTCCACGTGGCCGGGGAACAGAGGGGGCATTGAGCAGAGGGCCGGGGGGGGGGGAGGAGCCCGGGATGTGGACGATGACGAGTACCGCTGACTGAACCTGGGCTGGGCTGAAGCAGCTCTGCCTTCGCCTGATCTGTCCCAGCTTTCCTTATTTTATTATTTAGTCCAGCGGGATACATACTACCACAAGCTTCATACTGTTTTCAAATGTCACCATGACCAGGAATGTTACCCACATCAAACCCCTGGCATGGAACTGAATGAGACTTTCAGATGAAGAGTGGTATGAAATGAATGTGAGAGAATACACATGGAAACATCAGATGCATTATTTTATCAGAAAAATAAATATTCAGGAACTACTAAATGTTGGTGGGACATCGGAGAAACTCAAACCCATTTTAGCCATATCCTCTGACTTAGGGCGCTTTCACAAGACAACGTTTTAGTTTGTTTTAATCAAACTCTAATCGTACTAACGTGAGTGCGAGAGGACCGACTTGAACTTCCGCAGAAGTCCAATGTTTGCGTGACATCTGGGCCGAATAGAACATACAGAATATGCAAAAAAAACAGTCCTTTATAAAGTCATTTGAGATAAAAACAGCAGGTCAGCGCTGAGTCAAAGTGAAAACACTTCAACAGACGCATTTAAAAAGTCCTCCATTCCCCGCAAAGACGTGGCAGCTCTCGAGCCAAAAAAGATACATTCACTCCTTCGGCATGCCCCTCGGCTAATTTATTTAATTTCAAACCAGACTAAATACAAAAGAAACAAATTTTCAATTTCACTCTGATTCGGAGCCAAGCGGACTATGGCTTGTTAAAGTGCCCTTAAAGTGCTATCGGGAAGATAAGAACAAAGAAATTGAGCCATCGTTCAATTCTTACTCTGTAGCATCCATTATTTTTGTACTTCGAGGGAGAAAAATTTGGGACAAAAAGGTGGAATTACTGTCATCCATCACATGTACCGATCATCAGTATCAAATAGCAGTAAAAGTACAGCCCTCTGCATGCGCGGTGCATTCTCCCATGACATGTGCAGCCACACTAACGCTGACACAGCTGCACTGTGCCGAAGGACTAAAAGCTTTCAGGTAAATTGCGATTACATTAATGGAGTGAATAGATTTTTATAATAATATTTCAGTTAACCAACAGACAGCAGGATAAAGCAAAGTACACCGTTTTTAAACTAAACCTTCTGCTGGTTTCCAATAGTTAGCGGTTACCATGCTTCAGTTTTGTGGGTATTTCTTTTTAGGGCTGTCACATGACACTAATATGTGCCATCCAACAGACACGCATGTTCATTTTCATTTCATAGTGAGTAGCTTGGATCAGTGGTTCCTAAACTTTTGGAAACTGTGACTTCATAGTGAATTTTTTCTTTTCACACACATAAGCATACAGTACAGTGCTCCTCTTCAGCTCACATGGACCGCTGCAGAACATTTGATAGATTTTCCCTACAGATGAGGCATTCCAGTGCTGGGACAGCGAGCTGCCCCTCCCCGCATACAGCCACCAGCCAAGGAGCTTTCACTACACTGTCCAATGTGAGCTCTTGCAGCCGGCTCAAATTCAGACTGCCAAAGGGCTCGGATGATTCAGCATTTTCTTTCCCCAAGTGTAATCACTACTGCATTGTTTGTGCTTGTATTTGTACTCTGTGGTGTTGTGTGCCCTGACTTCGCCTGAGTAGTTTATTAAATGCGTCTATAAGCACAACACAGTCTTAGGAGATATTTGTGTGGGGGTTTATCTTCAAAATCTTTCAATTACCAACCAACCAATGAGCAACAAGCACATGGGAACTATTATCTCACAAAGCTGCTGTGGCACATTTTAAGTGAGCGTTTTTTTTATTTGAACGATTTTGGTTTTGTATTTCTTTGACCTTCTGTTTATGGCATGTCTCAAAAGGTGGAATAAAAAAACGCATTTAGTTTTTTATTATATGTGAACAGAGCCAGAAGGTAGAGCTGAACAAATCTTGCAGCTCCCTTGGCCCGTCCCAAAGGCATCCCAGCATGAACTGGCACCCACTTTTAGGCAATCATGCATTTCTCACAGCTCCTGTATAAGTTCAAGCTTACCTGGGTTGTTTTCAGTACTGTATCAGAATATTGCTGTCATGTAAACATAAGGACTGTTACACAGGACTTTCAGTAAGCTATGTTCTCTACCTTACCTGAGAGGTAAAGAAAAAGAGCTCTTTGATCTGTGTGGAAACCATCCCTAAGAATGAACCGCATTGTACATAAGAGGTATGAGGGGAGTTGGCTGGACTATGTGGGGCGTTTCATCGGTGGGCTCCCAGCGTGCTGGCACGCAGTAGCCCCGTCGACAGTCATGCCAAGGGCCACGTTCCTCCTCTCCCTCACACTAGTGTGAATCTGCCTGAGCCTGATTTATCGCGAGGCCCTCATCTTATTCAGCCTCTGCCAAAAACCAAAGTTGGAGTCAACCGCAAAAGCGAGCCGGAGACGTTGCTGGACCAAAGGTCGGACCGCTCCGCTCCTGTTATTGTACGGAACAAGGCGGCTGGCCTACCTTGGGCTCCGGCTTGCCCGTCATGGTCTTGACCAGCTTGTGGAGGTGCGGCCAGTTGCCCTGGGAGTACCAGCCGGGTTTGTCCAGCGACGGCAGCCCCTCGCTCTCCTCCACGTCGTTCACTGCGGGGAGAGGACAGGGAGTCAGACACGCCACAGTTTTTGACCGAACAGCCGGCAGCTACTTGACCGCACGGCCTCGAGTCCGCCAGCGCCAAACCTCGACAGCTAAACCTCGCCGCACTCACCAGCCGGCCCACAAGGAGACGAAATAGCAGAGACAGAGTGTGAATTATGCTCCCAATACTCCCAGTGAAGTGTCGGTCTGCTCTCTACAAGGTAAATCTCAGGGGTTGTGATGATGAACAGGATAGGGGTGCAGGACAATAATCGTTTTTTTCTGTACTCTGCTTTTCCTTGTGAATTACAGGATAATTTAACCCATTCAGGCCTATGAAAACTACTTAAATAAATCTGCCCGAAAGCGGCTGTGATATAAATGGTATGCACCCTTTGCACTAATTAAGCTGCATCTTGCATTTCAGTATCTCTGCCAGTGATATTAGCTAACGTTACAGCAAGGGAAAAAAGCAACAGATTTAAGGTTTGATGATTGATATGATTATTATCTGAACTTCCACCGACAACAAAAGAGCTGTACAAACCCTGAAACCATGCAGGTCCTCATTTCTAGCAAGGACACTCTCAAGAGAAGACTTCACACAAAGATATCCGAGCTGTTGTTGATGCGTACTGTGTTCCAGCAGCCATCACCACAGCTCGGCAGAGCAGTGGAGACTGGTCCGCATCAGTCCAGCCCCGACTTCACACCACGTGTCAGCCGGGAAACACTTCCAAAAAACCTCACAATTACCCTCTGAAAGTGTCGGAGCCGCGCGTTAAGCAGTGCAAAACGCCCAGTCATTCTGAGCTCACGCAGCTCACGAGTAGTGACTGAGGATTTTCCACTCGATGGCCACAGGTTCTGTGCTTGCTTGGTTTATGAAGAGTCCACAAAGGTCCAGCTGAGAATACAAGTGCAGTTCCTTCTCGTGTTACTGTTGTGCATTTAAATAGCTGCACTGTTGTATTGTATCGCTATACAACAGTGACATAGTATAATGAAACTCATGTTTTATCATGTTGCAGCTTGTTTCCAAATGGACTTATTCAAGTTGACTACAGGCATGCTAGCGGTTGTGTGAGGCTGTATTAAGGCACAGCAGTGCTTTATGCTACATGCTAATATCAGCATGCTTACTGGGAAAACGTAAACGATAATGCATACGTGTTTGTCTACGTGTCTATACATTCATTTATTTTTGGATATGTCCAAGAAATCAAATCAAAGCGATAAACACAACGTCCAGCTGAGGCTGATGTACGGTGACCAGACGTCCCAGTTTGTCCACAATTGTCCCAAATTTCAAGCTGGGTGTCCAGAGCCCCGACAAATATCTGTAAAATATTAAATTGTCCCGGTTTTCTCTCCAAATTAAATTAATATCAATAACAATAATATTAATAATCCTATTTTCAGCACTTACATACACTCTTACTCATTATTACCCAATGCAAAAACAATTCACACTAATTTGTCTGCACGTGTGTCAATTAATCGATGTGTAGTTGTCAAAGTTATTGCTATGACGGTTGCAGCTGTTTCAAACATAAGCTGTGGCTACAAGCTGGAAGTAGCACCGTTGCGACATCCTTCCACGAGGGAAAAAGGCTCGCGACAGACGTCTGAAACGGTCAGCTCAGATGGAGGCCTACCATCTGGTGAATCACAATGAGCGTTTTAAATGCAATTATATATATTAAGCGATAAGAAAATGGTCCCCCATACTTATTAAATTGTCTATGGTGACTGATATTTGTCTGGTCCCAATTTCACAACGATAACCCAATCAATTCTGTCTGGACCAAAGTGGTGGACTGAGCGACTGAAGCTGCCGTCCACAGAGAGCTGCCACTAGTGTGGCTAAAAATGTCTGCTGAAAAATGGTCGAACTTGGAATAACAGATGTTTTTTGCGAAAACAAGTTGTGAACCCTCACATCACCTGTCATTACCATCATCAAGTCGATATGGCTAATTGGTTGGCAAACAATCGGTTATTTGGAGCATTTATCGAGCAACATTATCCTTTATTTGGAGTCACGTTTGTGTCCAACTGGCTAATTTAAGTCCAATATTCATTCTCCTTTTAGCTCAGTTTTTGGTCTCAACCAACCCTTGAGGAAAATATCTGGCTCTTCAGATATTCGGATAGACTCATACAAAAACAATCTCCTCAATCATCACTTATGACCGACTAGAAGTGTGTGTGTGTGTCTGTATCTGCAGAAACTCTGCCCTCTGCCTGTACTTTTGTATTTTGCTGTGTTGGAGACGTTTCTGGGCGTCAACCTCTTGCACGACTTCAGGTTGCAAAGTGCCGAACAAGTCACGAGCTGCATACTTTCTAAAAGGTGGTGTACATGAAGAGTAGGTGGAAGATTTACTGTTGGTAGTATGATGTCAGTGGTGTGTTGATACTATCATTCATCAAGAGCAAAACAGACGCTGCTTTTCGCTGCAGGCTGACTTGCCCTGACAAACAAAAAAATAAAAAAATAAAAAAATGTTAGCGATGTTCAATGGCTCAGTCTTCCCTTCCAGTGAGCAGACTTGGCATCGCACTCAAAATGAATTAATGCAGCTCTAATGCAGAGTTATACAGTGCAGACTGTATTCACACAACCGCTCCTCTATATGGCCTCCAACTGCTAAAAAGAGAGAGTTGAGCTGTAAACTCTCGGGATTGAAAATAAATCGTAATTTATTAATCAACCACAAGTCGTCTCAGGATAGCATGAAACTTGGCCAATACGAGCTGATGTGAAAGAACAAATAAAACTTGCCCAATTTCAATAAATTCCTGAAGACCTTTACCCCCTTCAGAAGACCTTTTTTCCCTTTTCACCCGGTTAAATAAAGGCTACATTTAAAAAAATAAAAAGTTACATAAACACAACCATTTATGATGTATTTGTAATGGCAGCAAGTGCTGTGAAACATCTTTAATTACACTAATAAATAGCCTTTTAAATGTGGTATGCTTTCCTTGGCTGTTACCTAGGGATCAATAGCACATCTTTGTTTGAAGGGGATAATTGCTCCTCTGGGTCTGCTCCGACTGCTGTTTAAGAGCAACAGCAGCAGGTTTGAAGGCAGATCCTCACCCTCACTGACACTGGCGCTCTCGGGAGTATGGGCCACCACGGGTTCAAAATGAGGTTAAATATGCGATAAATATTGTGACAGAGGAGAGTGAAAGAACAGGGATGAGCACCTGCACATGTGGGAGTGCACACACACACACACACACACACACACACACACACACACACACACACACACACACACACACACACGTGTAACAGCTGTGAAGACTCTGGACTTTAAGAGAAAGAGGAATGAGAGATATGTGGTCTGGAGCTGAGCAGCAGCTTTTAAGACATACTGTGGCATTAACTGTCAAGTTTGTTCATATTCGGATTAAAGTTTGTCTAGTTTGAACAAGAATTCAACCAGATGCCATCCCAAATAGTGTTTAAAAATACTAGCTTACAGCTGATAGCAGTACTTTAAGCCGGCTCAAACTCACTGTGAACTGCTGTGTGGGACCAGACATCTTGTGGGTGCAGGGCATGGCAAAAGGACCATTGTAAAATAACCAGCGTTAACACTAAGTCCTGTGTTCAATATATCGTGAAAAGCCTTGTTTTCACCATTCACGGTGGGCTTCTGGAGCCTAAAGCAGGTCTGGCAATGAAAGCCACTTCCGTTCCGTGTCACACATGTGATGTTAAAAGTCATTCTAATGAGGAAAGGTGCCATTTTCAACTTGTCATTCATGATTTTTCCCCAGATAGTCAGTGACCCATTGGTTTGAGGACACCTCCTCACAGATGCATACCGCCCACGCCTAAGTGGAAGTGGAATAAATCACTTTTCAGCTGATGATTAACTGCATGTACTGTGAGTCATTGCTACAAATACTTGGAAAATGTTGAGTCTTAAAATAATACATTTCTGTGTAAAAGTCTTCCAAACAGACTTCATTAGCTATAAATAAAAAGGAACATTTTA